>OX411306.1:51522678-52122678 GCA_948150685.1 Rhaphigaster nebulosa | reverse complement strand
ATTAAATTCATAATTCAAAAATGTTTTATAATACTAATTTATATTACACTTAATTTAATATGTATAATAATACCAAGCTGTATTTCAAATTGCTTATTTTTGAATTTTTGTGTGTTTTTAGAACTGAAGAAGATTTATAACATTCAAAAAAATTAGTTTTCAATAAAAACAAAATTATAGAAATGGCAAATAATTTATCAATCCCTAATTAGATTGATCCTTCCATACCATCATGCGGACGTCAACTGATTATAGAGTTATAGTTGTTTTTATTCAAATTTTCACAATATTCTTTTTGCTTATTGCCAGGAAATAGAAATAGAACGTGATGTGCTAAATGTTGGAATGTGACCAAAGAATTCCTGTGGATAGTTCATGAGGTTTGTGGCTCATGGTAAAATTGAGAAATTGAGGCTCTACCTGAGAAGGCCGGGATCAGGTCAAGATACCGATAGACAGCTCAGGCACTCATAAAGATAAGTCAGAGTAAAAGCACCATAAAAATAAGAGAGAGACCCTGTAGACCAGATATAATAAAATTGCCACCAAGAACGGGGACAATAGAGAAAACTTTCAAAGAGGTTTGAAGCGACTAGAATTTCTACAAGATCCACCAATAAGAAGGTCCAAAAGGAGCGTGGGAGCAAAATGTTTGGAAAATATAATTTTCAAGAAGGAGAAGGGAATGAAACAGAACTGGCAGGCGACAAGGAAGAAGAGTCAGTCAGAGTTGGAGTGTGGGTCAGTGAATTTGGGAGTGTGGAAGGGAAAGAATATCCGGAAGAGTTCATTCCTGAGAGTTCGTAGCGAGCCTGGAGGAAGAGTCAAGTGGCGAAGCGGAGGGTGCTTGAGACGACGAAGGCAACAACAGATAGTCATAGTCCCTTCATTCATGTGTACATTTAGTTCAGTATTATGTGGCAACATAGTAAAACCTTAATACGCAGTTCAGACCCAGTATTCTCAAAGTCAATAGTCTGAGATAAGTAGTTTAATTAATAAGTTCTCTTAAATAAAGTCAGATCTATGTAAAAATCCGATACAACTACAGAGTATATTAAATAAATAAATTAAGTAAATGCGTTTTCTGGAATCCCCACCTGCCTTAGAAAAGAAAATTGCCAGAAACATAGCAATACATATGTATAATTCAGCTGGCATTTATCGTTCTGGGGCATTTATATCTGCCTTAACCAGTCTTTACTTTTGTACAAATAAATAAAGACATTATTCCAAAGAACATAACATGCAACTAACCACTTTATCTCCATGCTTTCTTCTAATAAGATGTGGTCTAAAATTATCACCATATCTAAGAAAATAGTAGTACGAAACTAGTCGATCTAATGGACGCCTAAGAAGATTGATATATACTGGCTTTTCCCTTGCACCAAACCTAGAATAGAAAATAAAAAAAACATTACCTAAATTTAACGATTAAGTTATTGTAAAAACATCAATAACAATGTTCACTGAAGGAACAGAAACATACTTTAGAAAGTCTATGAATGCAACATGTCCATGGTAAATAGCTGGCTTTTTCTCTGTCCACTTGGTAATGTTCCGTATAAATCTGGCCTAAAATTTAATTACGATTTACTACATTAATTTACTAATATAAACTTCTTAGAACCTAAATTTACTGCACTTAGATAATATGAATGATATATGATATACCTGATCAGAAATGGACATGAAATGAAGGTTGCCAGTTACATTAAGATGAAGTACATTGAAACCATTTTTTTTACATAAGTCATAGGCAACATTTACAAAACTTGTTGAAGCTGTTTTTGGAACTCTATTATAGATTATTATTTGCCCTTCATCATAATCACTTGTCTTTTTTTGGAGTTTTGCATTTTCTTTCAAATTATAATAATTTTGCAATTTTGAAACCGTTGCTTCTAAAAACCGCAACAAAGTCTTAAATTAATAAAACTAAGTAATTTATTGAATCCTATCTTATGCACTACAAATTTATATTATTATCAAATAATCTTGTCATATTTCACTTGGAATGTTAATGAAAATCATTCAAGATTTTGTTGTAGCACAAATAAAGAAATTGCAGAATTTGGTTCACATAGAAGATAAAATTACTGCATACTAGCTAGAAGTATATTAAACTTAAAAATATTGAGTAAAACACTGACAAGTTAGTTTTTGTTATCGTCATATGTTACCACTAAATTAAAGCAAGGATTTTACATACCCAACTTATCTCTGTCCTCTTTGAGTTTTATGTAGTTATACTGAAAAAAAATAAAGATAACTACAAACATCAATACTGACAAAAACAACCATAGCTTCCTCCCTTGTACTAAGCACAAAGATCTATGAAACATAATGTTCTGTGGGATTCCAAGTAGTTACAAAATAACTCCATAGCAGAACACTGCTGGGTAAATTACTAAAGAGTGACAAAGATTTTAGGAAACTAAAAGTAAGAAGCTATTATTTCGTAACCATCTCACAGATAATAAAACTTTGAATATGACAAGGAGCATGCAACAGCTGAGAAGGTTACATTTGTAAACAATGGTGTAATCTCATTGCTGATAACCAACAAAACATTCAAAGGTTGAATTCTTAATTTTTAATTCATTGACCTATCATCACTTTTCGGCAGTAAAATTTTTGTTAATTTTTAATTGATTTTTTATAATTTGAAATAATGGATTAATATCAAATATGACCGCATCATCAATAAAACTTTATTCAATTTTAAAAATAACAAATAATCATTCCAGTAGTTTAAAAACGACAATATTTTTCCCTATTAAAAATAATAATACCTGCCATACTTAAAAGTTAATATAAATAATTGAAAAGTTAACAATTTATTTCATTACAACAGTTATAAAGTCAATATAAAAAAAAAATTCAAAAAAGTGTTCTGTGGCGTATTGTCATTTTATAATAGGAATATTTTAATTATTATTCCCACTTTATTTTGTATTTTTTCATTTTAATAAATAACATAAAACGTAGCTCTTCTGTTTTTGGACGGTTGGTATAAAAAGTACATTGCCGCCAGAGAGCTAAGGACTTATAAGAATGTCTACTTTCCTATGTAGTGATTTCTCACAAGTTTTTCGGAAGATAATGCAATATGTTTTAAGAAAAAAGTAAAACATGCAATAAATTAGTTTTGATACGTGAATGAGACATGTTATGTAATCTGTAATACGTGGGCTTTCGCAGAAATCGTTTCTGTTGTGAATATCGTTTTTTTTTCTGGTGAGTTTTTTACTATTTTGTACTTAACACTAGTTGGGAATTTACTAAGAAATTTGTGATATAAATATAAATTCGTAGTTAGCTCTGATATTGATATACCATTGAGTCTGTCTACCTATAAATTTCATTATTAATATTTAAATTTCATTATTAATATATCATATTAATATTTAATATTAATTTCATTGTTTTTAAATTCGACATCATCCTAAATATTAATGGTTTAGTATCTCGTTGTCCATATATACCAACTTTCATTTTTAATTTTTAAAAATAAAGTTTTTATTTTCTTAATTTAAAAAAAATGTTGATAATTTAATATTTTACTTCATATATACATAATATAAAATGTTTATTTTTCTTCACTTCATGATGATTTATTTTAAAAAAAGACCTTTGCTAGTAGTAATGTGCCAAATCATTACCGTAGTAGATATATGTACATATATCTTTATTGGGATAGACCGAGAGCCTGTGCAAAAAAATTAACATTATAGAAATTTTTTGAATGCTTGTAGTTTTGATATTAAAACAATAAGAATCTACCAGTCGGATCATGCTATCTGAAATAATGGCGACCAAAAAACTCGCAATTGGGGACTATTTTTTTTTTTCAGTTATAAGTCCTAAACAGTGTATTATATAGCAAAAGTTATGGTATATTAAATTAAAGAGCATCAAATTTTTCGTCTAATGTACCTTATAACTTATTCGATAGAATGTACCTTTTAAAAATTATAGGTGAAAAACCAAAAATGGACCTAAAATTTTGATTTTTCCCCTCACCATTTAAAACCCGCCCCTTCTAATGTCGGCAGACAAAGTTTTTTAACATCTGGGATGTCTCTAGTTTTATGTGTGCTTGAAATAAATCATATCTAATATGATTTATATTTATATAGCAAGAGTTGCCTCAAACGAAAAATTTAAATTCCCAGTTAAATTAATCATTATCTCATTTATATTTGTAACAATTACCTTTTTATTTTATTCATTTATAATAATTATTATTTAAGTAATAATATATCCAACTTTCTGAACTTTTTGCAGATTTTCAAGGCTCCGTATCTCAGTAGCTATTCCGGATATTAAAATAATATCAGATACGAACTTGCAGGGAATTTAACGTTCCTTAAAATTGGTAATGACAAATGCTTATCTTAAGTGCACTGGAAGCGAGTTATTTTAGAAAGACTGAAAAAAAGTTTCTTCTTTGGCGGTTTATCAAGATAGCTAAAAAACGCACAAAAAAAGAAGAAAGTAAAAATTTGGATTTTTTACAAGAGGCAAATACTACTGCAAATCCTGAAATACTACTCCATTTTTTGTAAACCAAAATTCAAACCAAACTGGGCTGAAATGCCAATTGCTAGAGATGGGAGATTGCCAATCTCGAGAAATATGACCGAATTTAATTTTTATTTTTTTTGTGCTGAATGGACGCAGAATTTGATGCTGTACAACTTTTATTTAATGAGCTTCTCTTTTACAGAAATCATTTCCAAGCTGCAGACCATATTTAGTAAGTACTCTGTCACAGATTTCTTTACTAAATCGTCGTTTGTGACCGTGGTTTTCGACCACACTAGTTCACCAAATTACTATGTTGTGGTACTTATTACAGGCAGAATTTTATGTTGTTTAATTTTATCGCTTTTTCGATAGAATGCATCGTTTAGGAATTATTGCTGAAAAAACAAAAATAGTCTCAAAATTACGAGTTTTTTTTTGGGTGCCATTTTTTCCGATAGCATAATCCGACCGCCAGACTCTTATTTTTTTAATGTCAGTACTATAAGGATTCAAAAAAACTGCTATCAAAGCTTTCTTCAGATAATGTCAATATTTTGCAAGGGCTCTCAGTCCTAGGAGGGAATTGATAAAAACTTCTATATAGGAGAATCTTGGTTGAGAGTGCGGTCCATAAATAAACACACAAATGTGTGCCAGCGTTTCGGCCTAAGTTTTAGGCCATCATAAGGGCTAAAAGAAAAAAAACAAGATAACAACATTGAAAACAACAGGGGCAATACCAGTAACAGTAAAAAAGTAGTTCAGTCTTTAATTTTTCATTATTTACAATATACTATATAGTAACATCTTTTTTCTTATCATGCTTGTCATTTCTATTTATTACCTCTGCTATTATCTTGTTTTTCTTTTAGTCCCGACGATGGCCTAAAACTTAGCCCGAAACGTTGACACATATTATAATAAGTTTTTCTTATTTATGTGTTTATTTATTGACCGTACTTCCAACCAAGATTCTCCTGCGTACATTTTCCGCGATTAACCATACTCTCACCATGACAAAAAATTCTCATGGAAGAAGCTTAGCTTAGCCAGCTATTCGACATTTTCCATTTTCTTAATTGGTTTTAGTTTACATATTTTATTAGTCCATGTAGATTATTTGTTATTGATTTTTTATTTTACTTTTTTAAATTTATGTACATCAAATAATTTGTTTGGGGCGAAATGATACTCTCGCTTCTCCTCTTTCATTATTGAAGGGGCAATTGTCCCTCTCGCTCCCCCTCCTCACAAGTTTGCTCCTATGTTCACCAGTAACCTAAAATTCAAAATTAAGACACATCAAGCAGATCGAAAAGAAAAAAAAGACATCGAATTAACTTGATGCATTTCAATTCAGTTGAAACATAATACGAGTATAAAAGAATAAAGAATAAGATTTAAAAATCCCATGTTATATTTTAGTAATTATTTTCATTCTCCTTTAAGTAAATTATTATTTACAGCCATTCTATCTGTATTAGAAAAAAAAAATTATTCCCTGCCATATATATCGAAATCTCATTTCTGGCGTTATTATTACAGAAAGGATATAATATTCAATTCCGTAGGGTTATTTCTTTCTTGCTGGTTCTGGGTTTCTGCTATCTTATATCAGCGTCCCCACAATATTTTTCTACCGCGGGCTCTGTAAAAAACTGGTGGAAGGAAACGGATTAAATAGAAATTTGTATATACACACTAAATTACAAAGGAAGATTTTAATCTTGCTGGGCATATATTTTTTTTATATATACCGAATAATAATTTTTATGAACAACGGAACCTTTATAAATATTGATTTATATTTAATGTGGATAAATTTATTTTTATATATATTTATTAAATTATTATGTTTTAGTCGTACAAGTGAATAAAACATCAAAAGAAATACTCTTCTTTGGAATAGCGTTAATGGATACAGATCAAATTTTATTAATAAATCAAAAGATGCTTCTTGGCTTCTTAGACAATTCTTTCAATCAAAAGTTATTTTAATCCCTACTTCTTCCTCTAAGGAAATAAATTACAATAGCTCACCAACCAGAAAATGGCAGCGGGGAAAGGAGAAGAGTCCGCGAGAGGGAAAGAAACTTCCCCATCCATAAATAAAATTGACCTGACGAACTATTGAATTACAAATGAAACGCTTGTTTTCATTTCGCCGTAAATGCCAAAATTTGTTGGAAACAAATTGAATCAATAAATGAATGGAACTTTATAAATTTATTTTTGAAAAAAATTACAATAATTACATAACCTATCTTTTAAAGGTACTAAGGAGGATATAACTAGTTTTAACTTAGTACCGCGTAATTCGCCCTCGGTCTGCCATATTCTTGTGGGCTAGGTATAGAAGCCATCTCCAATCGCATCAAAAGTCGCAGGTCATGCCTTCATTTCTTCATATTTTTTCGTGTCTCTGCATACAATTTTTTTTTTTTTTTAATAGAAGAAACCCTCAGTACATTCTGGGCTTCTCTTATTTCATGAACGTATAACTTATGTTATGTGAAAGCATTTCGAGGTCTTTATTGCAACAAATATCAAACAATCAAAATTTACTATATTAAAGTTTTTCTATAATTAATAATTTAAACTAATTTTCTAATTAGTTCATTGATATTCTAGTTACTCATATTTTTTTTTAATATCACCCTCAAAGCTGGTATATTTTGTGATGAAATTGACTATTTGTTTCATTAGAAATATCTCATAATAGCTCTTTTTATGAATTTACAAAGTTGTGAAAATAATCAATGGATTTAAATATTTATTGACATGAGGTGAAGAATGATGTTTAAGATTTTTATTCTGTATATGAAACTATCATTCGCATCATTCCTTAAAATCAGGGTTGTAACATAATTTTCTAAATTTTCTATGAAAACAAGCGTTTGACCATTTCGAATTTGTGAAACCTGCTAACTTTACGTTGACGTATGTTACTCTCTTAAGAATTATCTTTGATTATTTTGTTTTAAACATTTTTAAACACAAGGCAATTTTTAGAATCATCCCTTACATTAGCTAATTTTGGTGTTTTACTCCCCATTTAGATATAATCGTTTTGGTTATCGATTGCTTACAGAATTAAAAATATAAAATACTGAAAACTGAAAAATACAAAAAATGATATTTAAAAATAAGTATCATTATTAATGTAAAACATCCATATTTGTGCCCATAATTATGATAGTGGTCTAAGTCATATATTTCTTGTTTCGAGATATTTAATAAATCGCATTTGAACAAATTAAAAAATATTTTTATATTATGCGACATTTCAATTTATAATTTTATTAGTCTTGATTAATGGAAATTTATTATAGTTATGAAATTTTGTGTGAATTTCATAGGAAAATGTTGTTTTTAAAGCTTGAATTGACTTAGACCATTTTCAAAATTAATTGAATGTCCTATAATTGACTTAAAGTAATAAAAAATTGTGATTTTTATTTGAAACAACAACTTTAACGAAATAATTCATAAACATTTATTAATCATTTTTAAAAAGTAATCTATTTTTATCATAATTTCGAGTTTTTAAGATTTTTAAAATAATAAATTTTTTTTTGTATTTTAGAGATTTTAATCAGCTTTCATATTATTTCATGCACTATTTACCATAAAATACTCACTTTTTGAATTATGCGCAAATAAAATTTTCTTTTCTATATAACTTCTTCCCCTGCATTTTCTCGTCGATTAGCTACATTCTTGAAAAGTTAAAGGCCCTTATTGAAGAATAATTTAGGCAAGTTTTATCAAAATCGTTAGAGCTGTTTTCGAGAATATTGTAAAATCCATGATATAATTGAAACTTCCTATCAGTCCGATGCGCTTTGCTAATACAGGTCCAATTTTGATGATTCTTCTTTTATTTTTTAAATAATTTAATTACCTTTCATACAATTCCAAACACAATTTACTATAAAATACATGCTTATTAAGTTAAGCGCAAATAAAATATTCTTTTCATCATAACTTCTTTTCCTGCATTTCCTCGGTGATGTACTAAATATATGAAAAGTTGAAGGCCTTTATGAAGAATAATTTTTGCAAGTTTCATCAGAATCGTTAGAGCCGTTTTCGAGAATATTGTATACAAGTTTAAAATCGATTATGTAAAGTGGCACACCAGTTAGTCGATTATTAGTCTTGATTAATGGAAATTTATTATAGATATGAAATTTTGTGTGAATTTCATAGGAAAATGTTGTTTTTAAAGCTTGAATTGACTTAGACCATTTTCAAAATTAACTGAATGTCCTATAATTGACTTAAAGTAATAAAAAATTGTGATTTTTATTTGAAACAACAACTTTAACGAAATAATTCGTAAACATTTATTAATCATTTTTAAAAAGTAATCCATTTTTATCATAATTTTGAGTTTTTAAGATTTTTAAAATGTTCCTGAAAAAATGGAGGGATGTATGTTAGTAAACACATAAGATCTTTATGTTTTTCTTCCGTTACTGGTCTAGTAGTGTTGTATAATGGAAGTAATTGAATATTTTCGGTCTTCTTCTTTTAGGTTTATATAATAGTTTAAGTTATGTTTATATAATTTCTTTAAATTGTTGACTTAGACCACTTTCATAATTAACACTAAATGAATTCCGTATAACGTTGTAATTACAACTACTATCTAAAGGTTCATTTTTGATGATATCGTAAAAATTACATTGAATAAATTTAGTTTAAAATCATGTCGTGTGAAATAAGTGATAAATTCATTTTTTTTTTTTTTAATTTTGACTTAGACCACTTTTATAATTATGGGCACATTTGAAGAACGGTCTTCTGAAGGTGCCATTCACCTTGGAATTTTATTCTTTATTAATGCTCGATTTTGGTAATTACTAATAAATTGTCCTCATATCTGACATTTTATGAAAATCGAAAATTTTATGAAATCTTTTCTATTTCACAGCTCCTTATCTTTTGAAATTTTTGTGATATAATTGTCTTTAATCCTTAATGTCTAAAATCGTGGATAAAAGGACCCCGCAGTATTTCAATGTATCAAATACTTGCAACTTGGTTATACAATACTTGCAAATGGTTGCGATCAAATACTCTGCAACTTTGCTCATTCTGAGCAAAAGTCTCCTCGGACAGAAAAATAATTCTGTGATGATGAATTTTGAGTTATTAGCGAATTAAGGTCTCATTTTACCTATACCGGAATGATTGGACATCGGATACAACGATGTATTTATTTCAATTCTTACAAATGTATGGACTGGCTCACATGTATAGATGCACCCACATACGAAAGGGATTTATATGTAAAGGTAGCGGATCACTCCATTCAAGTTCTGTAAACTAAAAATATAAGCTTTGATCTACATCTTCTCTGGAATGAATATATAGATTATAAGTACACACACACACCCACAAGCACACGCGGACGCGCACACGCACACCAATCAGATTCTCAAAGGGTTTCTGAAAGCTCCTGCTGTTCTTCAATGTTCATTTTCATCTCTCCATCAGCATTGACTTTTTTGCTAGTCACAACTCGTGTGGATGATATCAGCGGGTCATATGTAGAACAACATTCTAAGTAGATCAGTAATGGAACCGACTTTTGAGTATTTACAGATGTGATATAATCGCTGTTTCATGCTTACTTGTATCTTGCCTCTAACGTATCTTCAGGCAATGGACATATTGGAAAGAAAAACGAAGCTATTATTTAATGAATATAGTATGAGAAAGTAATCCATTTACCACAGACCACAACAATTCATTTGTATTTCCTTTCTGATAAATTCGAGACTAACAATGGGGCCACCGATTTCAACCCAATTTTTTGTGGTGATTCTACATCCAAAAATGTTGGAAACGCATGTCATTCCAATGGGCTCTAGGAGTCGAGAAAAAAAATAATAAAATACACTGAATATGCTTTATTTTATATCTCGAGTTTGAAAAAAGATATCGACGTGGTTATTAAAGGAAAAATACAAATTAAAAAAAAAAATTGCTTTTTGGCCAAATTAATTGAAAAAAAATTTTGATTATTGAGTAAACTCTAGCCTTATATAATTTTTCATACCAAAAATTATGGTATATTTTAATTCAGCGCACCAAAAAATCTAAATGTTAAAAATATCATCGAAAACAAAAAATATTTTTTTTTTTTTCAATTTCTAGGGTGTTGAAAATTTGTAAGCTATGAAATTACGTTTCGATTTGAAACTCTGTATCTGGACTTGAGTTTATCCAAATTCGGTTTTCTCTGGACTCGTTGTTGAGAGGGAAGTTTCTTCTTTCCATAAATATTAACATCTATCGTATTAACTAGAAGGTCTGTGTAAAAAATGTGACTGCAAAATAAAAACAAAGTTCAGGCTTTTTGCGTATTTCGTTAGTTTTAAAACACTTAGAAACACCAAAGTTACAGCAAATCGCGTAGATTACGAACCTTTAACGACGACCCAAATTTGGTTTGAAGCGTTCAAAGGGTTTCTGATTTATAGGCAATTATTTGAATCGTTAAAAAAATTTGAAGTGGAGACCATTGGCGAAATATTTAGTCAAAAAAGTTTTATTTTTAGATTTTTGTTTTAGATAATTTTTCCTGCAAATCTATAAGGCTAGTTTACTTAATAATTTAAACACCTTTTTTCAAACTTATTTGACCAAAAATCAATTGTTTTTTAATGTTTATATTTTTCTTTAGTATACTCTAAACAAAAAATGTTAAGCTGAAAAAATCATGGCGATAGCATTCTTCAAACACGAAATATAAAATAAAGCATTGTCAGCATGTTATATTTTTTTTCTCAGCTCCTAGAGCCCATTGGACAAAACGGAAGGATATGGGTCAGCTTTTTTTCAATGTAGAATCATCCAAAAAATTTTCATCAAAATCGAATTTCAATTCAATCTTGTGAGTGAAGAATCAATTAGGAAAAAACAACAGACGGGATTGTTTGCATTTCATATTAACCTCTGGAGTAAAATCTCTATCCGATAAATCTAATCGCTTTCGAGATCAAAATGCATATTTGTTTGAAACTATTCCTTTACTTTTAATAATAAAAGCATAAACAAATATTTGTAAAACTATAATTCATATTGATTGACTTCTCTAGATTGATTTTAAATTCAATTAAAAAAAAAGTAAAGATATTATATTTTGGTTTTTGTCCGCTCTCTAAGTACTGTGCGCTGCGTCAATTTTAAGGAAAATCTTGGAGAGAAAATGAGTGAAAGAGGTTTTTCCAAAATAAGTCGCATCTGTTTAACATCACATAAGATTGCTCTTAAAATTAGTGTTATTTATTTATTGTCCCTATTTTATGGCAGAGTTAATGTATAAAAAGTACAGGAAAAAAAGTAGTGTTGGGTTTTACGCCAAGGCAAAACGGCGTAGGTATATACTAATCCACAGGCCGTTAAAGTATGGAAGGTTAAATCTTGTTTTCTTATTTTGTTATTTGTTAATTAGTTTTCATTGTACATCTCATTCGCTGGTTGTAACAAATTTTTGTTTACAGTTATGAATTAATTAAAAAAGTAAAAAAAAAAATTGTTAATTGGGATTTAGGTAACGAACTTATTTCAATCTAGGGATTTAGAATTTCGTTTCAGCATTTAAAGGAGTATAGCATAATTATAGTCAATTAGTACTTAGATTTGAACAATAGACTAGTCCTATTTAGTTTCCAGAACCAAAGTTTCAAATCCTAGTGCTAACATCTGTTCAGAGTAGAGTATAAATGTTTTACTACTATTTGTGTTTGCTTACCACACTACAAAATCCCTATAGGCCGTTCAAGTCATTGTGACATTGATTTATTTATTATCTTGGAAGCGTTGAAAAATTTTCTGTTTCATGAAACTTACTAACGTCATAGTTTCTCATTGCCCATTTTGTTTTGTTTTTAAATCAGCCCAAACCCACTCTGGTTATGGGGAGTGTATTTCCTCGAAACGGAGGAAGGTAGATTCGCAGTTGAATTCTTTTGGTGTAGGTATCGTCTGCTAGGTTTTCAAGAACAATATTATCGAATTTACTATTGGATTTTTGATCGCGCATATATTTTGATTTACTGTTACTGATGACATTTTTTTTTATATGGAGATCGTCTAGCGGCCTCTGATTCATTTTTTTTTTAATGTACTGTTTAATGAGTATTCGCATTTCGCATTATCATTAAAGTTTTTGGTTTAGAATGCTTTGTTGAATGGGAAAAGAATGCTGAAAACCTATTAGACTTTCCAAGACGCTGCTTCCGAATTTATAATGTCACACACCTACATAAAAAAAAAAATGTCAACTGTAATGGTAATTCAAAATTCACGTGCTCAATAAACAGTAAAATTCAAAAAAGATAATCAGAACCCACGAAAACGTAATGAACGATCTCTATATCAAAGAAAATTTCAACAGTAACTGTAAATCAAAATACACATGATCAAAAATCCGGTAGTGTATTCGATAATATTGATCTTGAAAACCTAACAGACGATACCTATACCAAAAAATCTGGTGCGGTTCGCGCATCACACAACTTTTCCTTACCATCCTATAATAATTATCTTTTTAATATATAATAAATTTAAAGAGTTCACATAAACAATACTTGAAGTCAACTCGACAGCAATTCAATTCTTCAAATCTTCTCCCACATAAGTACAATAAAACAGTTCTAAACAATTTAAGTACTATAATCCTGTAAAATACCTACATATATTTTGTTGGTCAAGTTGAAAATATATTTTAAAAGTTTCGGTTTAGTTTCTATGAAAACATTTTGTTTTCATTAAAAAATATAAAAATAGAAATTATTAAGTATATTTCTGATTTTGTATTCTTACAGAATATTATTACAGAGCATATTGTTGAGAACAGATTGGCGGATTGGTGGGAGGAGATTCGATCGCATCCGTCTCCTTTCGGATGTCTAGGGTCTTTTCCTCATACGATACGCTGTATTTTTGCTAATTCCGGTCTGATTTCGTCGATTTTTTTTGTATTTTAGAGATTTTAATCATCTTTCATTTTATTTCATACACTATTTACCATAAAATACTCACTTTTTGAATTATGCGCAAATACAATTTTCTTTTCTATATAACTTCTTCCCCTGCATTTTCTCGTTGATTGGCTATATTATTGAAAAGTTAAAGGCCTTTATGAAGAATAATTTAGGCAAGTTTTATCAAAATCGTTAGAGCCGTTTTCGAGAATATTGTAAAATCCATGATATAATTGAAACTTCGTATCAGTCAGATGCACTGTATCTTTGCTAATACAGGTCCAATTTTGATGATTCTCATTTTATTTTTTTAATAATTTAATTACCTTTCATATAATTCTATAAACAATTTACTATAAAATACATGCTTTTTAAGTTAAACGCAAATAAAATATTTTTTTTCATCATAACTTTTTTCCCTGCAATTGCTCGGTGATGTACCATATATATGAAAAGTTAAAGGTCTTTATGAAGAATAATTTAGGCAAGTTTCATCAAAATCGTTAGAGCCGTTTTCGAGAAAAGTGTAAACTATTGTAATATCCATGATATAATTACCATTTCAGGTTAGTCCGATGCGCTGTATCTTTGCTATTATTGGTCCGTTTTTGATGATTCTTTTATTCTTTTTTAGATGATTTGATTACCTTTCATAAAAGTCTATAGATAAATTACCGTAAAATCTTATAACTAAAATCATAACTTTTTTCCTTGCAATTGCTCGGTGATGTACCATATAGATGAAAAGTTAAAGGTCTTTATGAAGAATAATTTTGGCAAGTTTCATCAGAATCGTTAGAGCCGTTTTCGAGAAAATTGTAAAAAAGTGTAATTGCTTTAACTGTTCATTTATGTAGTAAATCACCGAGAAAATGCCGGAAAAAAAGTTATGAAGAAAAGAATATTTTATTTTCACATGGCTTAAAAAGTATGCAATTTATAGTAAATTATGTATAGAATGATATGAAAGGTTATTAAAGTCTCTAAAAAAAAAAAAAAAAATCATCAAAATCGGACTAGTATTAGGAAAGATACAGTGCATTTTATGAGGAGCATAAAATAGATGAATAACCGAGCGCATCCGAAAGGAGATAGATGCGACCGAACCTCATCCCACCAATCCGCCAATCTCTTGTATACAATTCGCTCTGTAACAAAGTAATTTAAGAATACAAAAACGGAAATTAACTTAATAATTTCTACTATCACATTATTTAATGGAAAGAAAATGTTTCCATAGAAACTAAACCAGCAACTTTTAAAATATATTTGCAACTTGACAAAGTTAAAATAAAGAGGTAGTGTACAGAATTGTACTAAAATTGTTTTAAAAACTATTTTATTATACTTAAGTGGGAGAAGAATTGAATGCTGCTGAGTTTATTTCAAGTATTGTTACGTGAACTCTTTAGAAATATATTAAAAAGATAATTATTGTAGGGCGGTAAGGGAAAGTTGTGTGATGCGCGCACCGCACCAGATTTTTTCGTTTTGAGCTAGGCTGTTCACATACACTCACATTTACAGACACACGATCGCAATACTTCCTCTTACCATATACTCCGTATATAGGTAAGGAAAAGTAAAAAAAGTCAGCTGTTATTGGAAATGCGTATGTTCGATAAAAAATCCAATTATAAAACCGGAATCAGAACCTTCGAAAACCGAATAAGCGATTCCTATATCGAAGAAAACTAAAACAGTAAGAGAAAATCGAAATACGCCTTTGTGATTGAAGTCGCGTCTTTGATAACGCAATAAACGATCCTGCACCGAAGAATTTGGCACACTAATAAGAAATTTAAACTATTTCTAAAATTTTGATAGTAAATTGGATATTAGCAACTTCGAAAATCTAATGAACGACCATCAGATCAATGAAATCCTCTTCCCCCATCCGAAAAAAAGAAAATAAATAACTTTTTATGAAATTAAAACTTAATATCAATTATCTAATAAACGAAAAAAATACCGGAAGAATATGCCTAAATTATTTCAAAAGTCATTGAAATTAAAATGATTATTTTAAAATGAAAACAAATAAAATGTAATCTTTATGAATCAATTAAATTCCGGTTGGGTTGCAATTGAAATGGAAAAGGTTTCAATTGAAATGGAGAAAATTACAATTGAAATGGAAAAAGTTACAATTAAAATGGAAAAAGTTACAATTGAAATGGAAAAGGTTTCAATTGAAATGGAGAAAATTACAATTGAAATGGAAAAAGTTACAATTAAAATGGAAAAGGTTACAATTGGTTTGGAAATGCTATACACAAGTTTATTTAATATACAAACTATATATATATATTGAAATATTATAGATTTGCTTTAGAAAATAATAAATTGAAAATAAAGTTCAAAAATCCAAAATCAAAGGTTTATAAATTTCACATTGCAATAGCTACAGTAAGATTCCTTTAACATAAATCATTCTGCAAATAAAATTGTACTTATCAAAAATAAGAAATTTTGATATTGTGAAGAAAAGCATCAATATTTTTCAGCTGAAACCATGTTGTTTATTTACAATCAGCATATCAATGTTAGGATTGATGGAGCTAAAATTGATTCTTGTGTCCTCTTCATCACTTTCGCCTTTACTACGGTAACCATCCTGAATTACTTCTATGAATTGTAGATTATGTTTATTCATCTTTTGAGGTGCATATGTAAACCAAAATAGAACCTCAAATTAATCACTTAAATATCTATAATCGCCAAATTGGGCGTAAGTTTTTAAGGATAAGCATGGAAATTGGATCAAAAATTATTGTTAAGAATTACCAAAAATATTACTCAAAATACAAAACTTATGTTGGTGGGTATGAAAATCATATTTTTTTCGTACATTTCGGCGGGAGGGAAATCTATCTCCCCGATTTCTCCTCCTGCGTACGCCACTGCTTATCAGACCGGTATTAATAAATTCATATGAATGCCGGACCCTCAGCAATTGATTAAATGCTACTGAGATTCGGACGACAGATTCTCAGAAGAACCCTCGGAGCTAGGTACATTAATAATTCCTAGAGGTAGGGAAGCAATAGGCTTCAGACTTGTGGCCAGAATGAAGTCAGAAGAGATTCCTCGAAAGTTTTTAGAAGAAAAAGTTAAGATGGCTAGATTTTATAGATGAAGACTCCAGGAAAATTCTTGGTCTGGAAAGCACTCGCAAAAAGTAGAGATAACTGGCGAATTATTTACAGGGCTGTAGGAGGCCCTGAATGATCCCATGCTGTAGTGTCGGTTATGCATGTAAATAAGGTTATTCATCTTATTTTTGATTCATCCAATAATATACTTTTTTTAAATATCTTGTCCCTCATTGAACGTGCTAAATACAGGATTTTATCCATGACTTTTTTTTTTGTTTTTGCTTCCTCGCGTACCACCTGGGATGTTCTTGCGTACCACTGGCCTCGGTCTGGGAAACCCTACCTTTGACAGACAAAACTCATTTTAAAAAAATTTGTATTTAAGGTTTTGTATTACTGGAAAACATCCACATATTTATATTTACGAACGATAGTATCAAGGTACTTATCTATAATTAAAATTAATTTATAAATTTATTTGTGCATACAAATTACGATTTTTCGAACTTCATGGATTTTAAGATTTTTCGGATTTATTTTATATTTGAGCTCTTTTATTAGGTTTTTGAGAAAGCAAATTAAGAATTTATAGTTTTATTTTCGTTCACGCATGCTAATTACCATAGTTGTTGATATCCGGTTTTCTTTAAGAGATTTTAGGGGCTGTTGATTAAGCATTCAGGGTCAATTTGTTATTCGCGCTTACACTTTTCGAGCTTTAGGACTACTGAAAATTTCATCAACTTGTAGATCCTTAATTAGGTTTTAAAGGAGATTAATTAAGAATTTAGATTAAAAAATAAGAAAAAAACTGAACGTTTAATCAACACAAAAAAATGAACTGTGTACAAGCCGATAAATCATCAGTAGGCTTAAACTCGAAAAAGATATGCGCGAACTAAAATTGTACATTAAATCCTTCATTAGCACTCTTCTAAACCTAAAAAAAAAAAGGTTCCAAATATCACAGTTATTTCTAAAAATAATAATTTACTTGCGGGAACGAAAGTGTAACTTTCTAAATTAAATAACTGCCTAAATTATTAGGCATCCCCAAGAACGTAATTAACGATCCCTATTCTTAGGGATCTTTTCTAGATTAAATCTGCAGTGGCTCTAAAATTCTTAATTGGTATAGGAAAACAAATCTTTATCTAGTCACTTGGTAGTGATATATTCATAGTTATTTGAATTGAACATTCATAGATACATTTGTTTTTAACTTAATTTTTTTATTTTCAGATAATATGAAAACTATTAAAATAATAAATTATTTGAACTTTGGATGAATGAGTTATCAATTACTCCTTAATATCAACGTTGAATTCAATAATTATTCTTTTTAAGAATGAGTTTTGCCCATCTGAAGTAATTGTACTTGTAGATATGTAATTACAATTACAACTAGTCAATGATTACCCCAACTTTTTCAATTTCAAACGGTAATTGAAGAATTTTTAGCGTAACAAAATTATTTTTAGGCAGTCAACTACAAAATATCTAAACAATTTTTTAGTGAAAACCACATCTTCTTACGTAGTTAATTATTATTATTATAATAAGCGATGGGAAGCCTTTCCTCATCACGGCACTTGTGGATTTTTGATGATATGTAACAATACGTAAACTGTTAAATGACACAGAAGAAGAGTTGTTCTATGATGATGGTAATATTTTCTTTCGTAAAACGTCGTAACACTAATAATTCTGCCTTCTAAATTTACCATTTTCCGAGTTTATTAGCCAATCATGAGATCCATTAGCCATTGCCTTTTGGTTTATTATTTGCATTCGATCAAGAAAAAAAAGAAAATTAACCCTCCTTCGAAATTCAAGATATGTAGAATCCAAGTATCGAATAAAAAAATCCGTCTGTCCGCCGTATGCCGCCCGCGGCTTTTTCCTGAGACTGCTGGCTCGATATTCTTGAGATTTAGCACCTAAGTCACAGGTCACCCCAGGATGATCCTCGAATGTCGACATTACAATCCCCCTTTTCGTTTCTAGCTGTGGCCGATCAGAGTTTTTATACCCCCATAACTCGGACATTTATACAATCCAGAAACTGAGACAAAAAAGCGTGACTGATGTCAAGTATATTTTTGATCGTCTAGGCCGAAAGCAGACTGGTAGACTGTCTCCCAATAGACTGGAAATATGAACGTCTTCCACTCGAAATCGGTCGCAATAAAATTTTAAAAGTCAACGAATTCGTCATTTTCGTCACTTTTTTAGATTTTCCTCAGTTACTCGCTCCCGGTGCATTTTAGGTAAAACTGTGTGATTTCCAATTTTAAAGAACGTTAAATTTCCTGTAAGTTTTATTTATTTGCAAACCTAATTTTGGGCATGTAGCTTGCCGAAAAGCTAATATGAATTAATTTAGAAGCATTTATTTTATCTTTCATTTGTAGAACTATTTTTCCTGTTTAAATAGATGAGTTTATAGGACAATAGATGCAATTTTGCATCTAAAGGGAAGAAGGTAAGACGGTATTGAAGGTACAAAATTATTGGAGGAGGGTGATGGGTTTGATTTACAGCCTTTTAAACATCGATAATAGAAAAAATAAATAAAATATCTAAATAATTTTAATTTATATTCACGGTAGAGCTATTGATCATGAAAGATTCGTGTATTTTTTTAGCATTCAAAATTATTTTAATGTGACTGAATGAATAAATCTGTATGAATTTTGAATAAGTGTGTAAGTCGACTTATGATGAAAATGAGTTAGGTCTACCACTGGGTTTTAAAAGTCCACTTCTACATCGTGTATAAATGGCTAAATTAGAAACGAAAGTGGTAGGAATCTATTGCTATTTGAAATAATAAGATTGTTAAGTCTCCCTTTAATTTAAATTTGGAACTGTCGTCTTGAAAACTTATAATTTTTATTTTACTCACTTATTCACTATTCTTACAGAAATATACATTTTCTTTTCTTTTCCTTTTTTATTTTTGTTTCTATCTATCTTGGTTTTAGTTTAATTAAACAAAAATTTTAGGCATATTTAGCAAAAATAAGGCCTCAAACTACTTTCATACAATTTATTATTTTTTGACGTTTCAGAATTTTAATCCTATCCTCAGAACGTTTTTTATTTATATTATCATTCATATTATTATTATTTTCATCGGCCATCTGGTCCGGATTTACCGCTAGGCCCCGTCCTATTTAAGAAAAGTCTCCATTATCATAAGTGATATTATTATTATTCTTTAATAAGTTAACAAAGATTATGTTCTAAAGGAAAATTGTCAAATTGAGCCCCTCTCTCCGTTCGATGCTGATGAAGAAGGAGAAATAATTTAATTTGGATCTAAGGGCGTCCAATCTTTAAATCCGGTTCTGTCGGTCATTGTAATATATATCTATTATGAACATCATATTAATATCCAGTTATTATTGTATTTGCAATACTGCACCTATATGAGGAACATTCTACCAAAAGTTAATTATTTAACAATATATATTAAAAATTATTTCTTGACAGATTCTACATCTAAACGTTATTTAGTTTTCTTAAAAAACTTGAAATTTCCCTTGTAAAAAATCAACTGATTGTTAAAAATCAATCTTTTCAACCAAAATTTAACTCATTTACTTACATATGATAATTCCTAACAGTTTTCACGTTTTTTTGGATATAATGTTGTCAAATTGAACAAGGAAAATTGTCAAATTGAGCCCCTCTCTCCGTTCGATGCTGATGAAGAAGGAGAAATAATTTAATTTGGATCTAAGGGCGTCCAATCTTTAAATCCGGTTCTGTCGGTCATTGTAATATATATCTATTATGAACATCATATTAATATCCAGTTATTATTGTATTTGCAATACTGCACCTATATGAGGAACATTCTACCAAAAGTTAATTATTTAACAATATATATTAAAAATTATTTCTTGACAGATTCTACATCTAAACGTTATTTAGTTTTCTTAAAAAACTTGAAATTTCCCTTGTAAAAAATCAACTGATTGTTAAAAATCAATCTTTTCAACCAAAATTTAACTCATTTACTTACATATGATAATTCCTAACAGTTTTCACGTTTTTTTGGATATAATGTTCTGAAATTGGGTATGTTGACTTTTGATATAATACCTCTCGTATATTTTATAATGATAAATGGAGATATTTATTGATAAAATCAATAACCAGTCGTGATGGGAAGTAGGTGTTGGGATGCGCTTCTACGATATTAACATAATTAATTTCGTACTTTAGTCAGTCTGCATACTGTAATTTTATTTCAACTGTTAATTAACTTATTGGTATCCACTATACATTACCCCTCGGCAAATAACAAGGACATTTTTACAAATACATCGATGTAGTCACGACTCGCATAACTACCACACAATACCCTAAGGTTGATTAAGAAACAATCTTGCTGACTAGCTCTCTCTCACACCTCTATTGTCATATTTAGGATTCATACATTTCTTTAAATAACGTCATGCAAATTGAATCACGTCGGTTTTAAAAGAAATTGTTAAAAGTTCAATAAAGAACTAATGCTTAAAACAAGTATTGATCCTTCAGTACTATAAGTTATTAGTGTGAAACACAAGCATATAGAAAGGTTACCTATTCACACCTTAATGAACTCTGCGCAGCGCTGCGGAATTTAAGGATTGAAATTCGATTACCGAATAATAAAGGAAGAGTATATAATGATGCCACAACATTGAGCTTGCTTTGGAATTAGTGACAAGTAATTAAATATCAGACATCTGAAGCGGACCAAAGCCGGCGGTGGCGGGAAAAGCTGAAAGGCCGGGTTCGGCGGTGGAGGGGGGCCTTCGGCTGTTTCCGCCCCCGCTCGGCCGCCGCGAATACACACACCAGTCTCCAGCCAACAGTTGACCTCGTCGCTACGGCCTCATCCGGCAGCGTCTCTTATTCAAGTGTTTCTTGTTTTAAGTGAATGCGAGGCCAGCAGGCCCAAATCTGTTTCAAGACTTTTATATAGAGTAAGTGTGGACCAGTATTTGAGGATACCTACGTCAGATAAGCCATATATTTTATATATATATATATATATATATTGATAATTAGAAAATATTTTTGTTTCATGATTTTATAAAATGTTATTAGTGTATATGGTTATTGGAAATGAGTCATGTTCAATATAAGACACAGAGTATAGATAAGATTTGGAGCAAGGTCCCGAGGGGGTGGTTTATTTAAATGGCAGTGGCGGGCGGTGGTCGTGATATTGATTTCTGTTGTCTGCTTCGGGTCCCGGCCACTCCCCAAAGTTTTACATCTATTTTCTTCACAAATCATTGTTAAACTTTTAGATTTTACGAGCAGCTAATACTGACTGCTTGCCATACTTCAGGCTGCTGACAGTTGGAGATGTGCTTCGTCCCGCGCTCTGCCAATCAAGGGCTGATATGATAAGATGGCCGAACTACCCCGTACAAAGCTAACCTTTGACCTCCTTGAAGGGTGGCACATCTTACGACCTCTCTCCTCAGAAGCGGACGGTTTTTTGCCCTGCATTGCGGGCCATTCCGCCGTTCGACTCCTTCCTCAATGGAGATGTATATTTATGTTAATATCTTAGTCCTTTGAACCGACTATGTCTTCGCTGCGGTTATAGGTGTTGTGTATGCCAATGTATTTCGCTTAAAGTGGAATATTCGTTTGTTTTCATATTTGTTATAATTCTTGTATTTGCAACTTTTTCGTTTTGGCACGGTTTGGCATCTTATTCAAGTAATTAACGAGTTTTTTTTATATTTATTCATAATATATTCCTTTCTTTCGGATCTGAAAACTTTTGCTACTGAAAAACATTGATTGTTATAGAATTTGTTTACTATCAGGAGAATGTTCCGTTTTGTACTTAAGTAAATATTTAGTACAAATTTTATATGCATGTATCGAAACATCTATTCGATGCCTACTTTTATCAATGGAACACTTGTTTTAGTTTTGTTAGAAAAAATAATTATTAGCTTTAATTTCTTAGCTGTTAATACTTAAGTTAAACAAACAATTGAAAACAATGTCTCTCTCATATTTTAAGTTTTATGTAAACATACGTTGTGTCGGAAACTACAAAGTGCTGACACTGAGGCGACACTTTTTTATTTATTAAAGACTGTTGTTCTAGTAGCGGTCTTGTTGTGATAATCTGCTTGGGCTTCGGCAATCTCTTGTTTTGATTTTTCATTGATAATGTTTTTCTCTTTAATAGTATGATAGCTAAACTGAGGACAGTTATTATCAACAAATATTCCACTTATAAAAATTACTTTAAGCCTGAAATAATAGTAATACTCGTATATATGTGTAATTATTTCAAGTCGACTTTTCAATAGCTCTTAACGTTTTGAACAACTAAGCCTTACGATTATGCGTGTTGAGTCAAGTTTTAAAATAAAAAATAATTTACCGAATAAGAATAGGTTGTATTTTAAACTTTATTCAGTTATTTAGATCTTTTAGTCATCCATTCGGATTTTAACGGCACTTGCAGACTGAAGACATCTGCCGTTGATTGGAATTCCGGAGTGCCTCCGAATTGGCAGTGGCTGGACTGGTCCTGCATAAGCCATTCCAGACAACTGGAAATACTTCGGAGCAGTTGGTGCCCTACATCTGTCCACAGCTTATTTTAAACTTAAAGAGGGTGTGTCAAGTACTGTTCGCTCGACAAATAATGGCGTTTTAGAACTAAATAGATATTTAGATACGTTTTTCTAAGTTTATTTTAAGATATCATCTCCTTTATGATGTTTTGGACTGATATAAATATCAGCGCAATTACTTATATTTTAATTTTAACTTAAATTTTTTCATTCCCATTCAGATTAACAATTATGTTATAAACCAAGATGTTTAATCGTAGATTTACAAAGATTTTTCTGTAATAGACCATTATTAAATAATTTAATAAGTGAATTGATTAGGCACTTTATTTAAATAAATGGAAATAATTTTACTGTAAAATGGCACAAATACTTTTAGCAATCTGTGATCTTAAGATTTGTTTATAGCATTATTTTAATTTTACGGTTTTAGTGAACCTATTAAAAACGCGAATAGCGCTCATTGTTACATAGTTCGTATTTAGACCTTAATTATATCAAAAGAACTGATATTTAGTATTTTTATTGATAAAAGAAAAGCGACTTATTTAAATAAATTCCACTAATTATAATAAATTTCATAAAATGGAAGCGTGGAACAGAATAATCGTTAATTTGCAGCTTTGATCAGATCTTTTACATCAGAGCCTCCTGTGTCCAAAAAACGCATTTTCGGCCATTGGACTGTATGCGTGTACTAAGATGATCTCTTGAACGGGTCGACTGATTTTGTTGCTTTCATTAGTTTGTGTACCAAATCGGGCGCATTAGCAAAACAATGTGTTTTTATGTAGACTGTAGCAACAAAACATATTTAACTATTTTGATGAAATTTGCCAAAAATCTTCTTAATTTTCTGTATACATGCTGTACATCCCCGAGAATAGGAAGGAAAATAAAAGTTATGACGAAAAGAAAAATTTCACTTGAGCATAATTCAAAAAAACATAAATTTTAAAAGAATAATATATATATATAAAAAAAAAAAAAAAAAATTGGACCATTGTAAACAAAGCTCGAAATTTGTAACCAAATTTATTTTCTGTAAGCATTCTGTGTATGTTCCCATGAAAAACCGTTTACCTTTTTATTTAGTTTCTCGAATAACATGGAAAGTATAAATCTCCCGGATAATTCCAGATGACCATTTTGAAAGATAATTACATGACTTACAACCTAATTAAAAATACAAAAAAATCTTATCGGACCAATATTAGCGAAAGATACGGTAAAAAAGTTTTGTATTGCACTTCGTGCATGATGCGCAAGGAAAGTCGTGCGAGCGAACACACCTCATATTATAAATTTAAAACAAATTAGAAAAATCCAATACCACAATTTACTAAACAAGACGGGGAATAGAGAATATGATCTAGTATCCATAAATATAAAATATTTTAACTTAGCGTCTTTATATATTTATTATTATGAGTACTTGATATGAACGGAAATATATTATTTATTACTGGTTAAGATTCAAGATGTATACACATAAAAAAAAAAATTAAAATCTCATGAGTGGCTTTAATAATTATATATATCAGTCTTTTTTATTAATTTCAAACATTCAACCAATTTTGGACTGGTTTACTAATATTTGAAAATATCTCATTTGATCCCCAAATCAATCCTTAAAGCCTTAAAAAATGTGATCTATTAAGATTTTTGGTTTATTTCAAATTCCAGAATTGCCAGAATTAGTTTTTATCAAATTCCTTGTATAAATATTTTAAATAACTGTTTACCCACCAATTCTATCAAGCCGCAACTTAACGTAATTTAAAAATACTCTAGTCAGTTTAAATGAGAAGTGATTTACAGCCTTCGCTATTTATAAACGTCCAAAAATAAACAGAGCGTAGGCCTTAGGAAGAGTTAAATGGCCGGAATCGGTAGTAGATAGTATAGTTGAAGTACCTAGCGTGTGCGATAGTTTGCGAGCCAGTGTTGCACTAAGTGGAGATACGGTAGGATTGTCCAGGCCATAAACCAGCGTTAAATCAGGCCGTTTAGGATATCCGGACCAAAGCCTGGCTTTCCGCTCCGTCTCAGCATGGATCGAGGATAGGTTAGGACCATCAGGTTCTCCCGCTCGATATTTAGTAGTTCCTAATTATCTGTTCAATTATAGGGCCATCTTACTTTTTTATAAGGGCCCTACCCTCACCGGGAGGTAATTAGCTAGCCAAGCTCAAAAGTCATTTTAATGCAGTATCAAAATTTTAAAATTTGGTTTACAAGGAAATTATTTAGGTGCTAGCTTACACGGCAATGCTTCCTTTTTGAGTAAAGTTATATATGGATTCAAAGTTTGATATAAATTATTGCATTTAATTAAAATAAACAGTTCACACACATTATTAATATTCTTATGTTTTTGATCACATAAGTTATAATTACTGTTTTAATTTGTTTTAAGCTCGTTGCTATGCTCTTGGATATACAATATTTTGATGATTCCATTTGGTGTATACACAAACAAATCCATTGGTTATCCTACGTGGAAATATGCAACGTATATTTTTATGTTAGAAAAACTTGGATTTTCTATATTCAATGTTTATATACTTTGATTGATATTAATTCCAGTTTTGGAAAATCCTTCATACAATTGGGTATGGAAGAAACGTTCGGTACGAAGATCTGTTCCAACGTATTTGTTTGCTTGGCCTTGTAATTCGTGAATTGCAATAGCAAAAGAAACTAATTGGAAATTGTGACCTACCCGTCCCGTTGACGGCTTTAATCACTGGAAAAAAATACAAAACATAACTACTTATTCCACTTCAGTAAAAAAGATTGCAGCATCAGTGAAACAGATTGACAGTGCATAGACAGTGCAGTGAAACAGATTGCAGCAAACATTAAATACTATGACAATGCAGATCATAATAACACGTATTTTTTTAGGTTATTAGCTCCCTAAAACGAAATATAATATTTAAAATAATAACGTGTAAAACGTAGTTCAATCTCATTTATTGCAGACATTTTCAAGGAAAAGGGTTACATCGACAGTTTTATCTATATAAATGGCAATAATGTTTTGCTCAAATAAATTTCATGGTTTAACACTTTCTTACCTTCCGATTTTATTAACAAAATTACGTTTTCATCCAATAATTTTACAGTTATTAAAAAAGTTGCTTCTACGGTCATGAAGTTGATATGACTGCGGCACTTACGCAAGCTGGATACTTTTTCTCTTCGCAATGTATTAATCACTTTTTAATAACATTTTAATGAAAAATCAGTAGATTTTATTATTTGCTAAACCTTCCAAGGTTCTTGAAGGTGATGTAATTTAAATTTGATATAGATTGGTTCAATAGTTTTCGCGGTTAGCGGCTGCAAACGAAAAGCGGACTGTCCTTTTATATAATAGTTTGACATGTTTTAAAACTAATTAAATAAACAAATAAATAAGTAACATAGAGAGGGGAGGAGAGGGGCGCTCGAGCTCCTCCTTGCCCATATTGATGGATGCCCGTGTTCGGTTCAGGTTCTTTATATCGACGTTATAGATTTATGAAGTCAGTTAGTTAAATATATATTCGGTTTATTATAGGCAGCTATATGCTGAGCAAACATATTCCAGGATATAGTATGTATTTATTCATTGCCTTGGTTGTTATTTAGAATACCTTCTTCTGACCCTAAATATTCTAGAACTCGATATTGGCAATCAATGATGGTTTCATGTTAATAACTACATATGCGATATGCCCTACCTCTAACGTTATCACTGGGAGAAAAATAATTTTATATACCCATCCCACCCGTTGTAGAATAAAGGTACTATTCAAAAAGTGAAATTGTTGGGAAATTATATTTAGAGTTTTGCTCTTTACTTTTTCCTCATTAAAACACTGAACATTCGTAATGTTTGGGTGGGGGACCAAACTAGTTATCCTTCTAATCTAAACACAAAACGGGCTACTTTCTCAGTTAAATATTGTTGTTAACTCAAATTTTGATTGTTTTGAGTTGTACTTTTATCGACGGGTTCGATATGAATAGTATATTACATTGTGACAATTCAAATTGCCTCGTTACATCTTTTAAAATCACTGGATATATACCGCGTCCTTCTTTCATTATTCTTCATACATTCAATTATATGTCCTTCCAATAAAATTCAGTAAGATGGACTTGGATTAATTTTTGTTTTATACCGAATTTATGGAAATTAAACAGTAATCCGCATCACACTCTTCCAATGTTTTGATAGTAAGCACCATTGTCAGAGTTTATACAATTATAATACTGTGGTTAACAGTACCTTGCCTGATGAGTGCATCGTATTATTTTTATCATCTTGATCCATCAGCCGGACAATATTGTAGTTTCTGCGGCTATTAGGCGTAAGAATATTCATGATAGTGACAGCCGAATGATCTTGTTCTAGGACAAAGAAACATCTGGATTGTTTTTTGGTGGTGGAATTTCGCACCATCAATTTCCACAATGTTAACTGTGCCGCCGATAATCTCTTTTCAGTAATAGCTGGAGAATTTACATAAACATAACTTTTAAAATGGTTGTGTTTGTTGATTCTCTAACTCTAATTCGATCCGATCAAATCTTGTTGAGAATGGTGTATGATATAGTCTCAAATATACAAACTGTTTTTAATGAGAGATTTGAACGACTTAGACTACTCTAAGAAATATTATAGTTACACTTTCTTCGTGCGGCATCAACCACAAATGTTTTTCGAGAAAATCAGACATGCCTGATAAAATATTATTGCGAGAACATATGCAAGATTGGATTAAATATGGCGTTGCTTATCTTAGCAACGTAGAAATCCACGTCAAATAGCATTTTGGAGCAGGTATCGTTTGTAAAATGAAATTTTGATGTATTGCAGGTCAAACGCAGGTATTATAAATAATTATATTTGGGTTTAACGACATGATGCACTCCATTATGTACATACTGAAAAAAAGACAGTTTTTTACACCTGTTTCTATTAGGTGTATTTCTCACCATCACGATAATTGTGGGGATAGGATCATTACAATTTTATCAGGAGTTAAGTTATTGCTGTTCATGAAACAATGACTCCATTGAATAGCTCCGAGAATTAATATAGGCTGAACTGAACCCCAAAAGCTTAAGGAGTGAGTTTTGATAGGTAATAATATTAGTTTAGTAACAGGCAAGATGGATTATTGAAACTGTGGAGTTCCTTCCTCAGGTGTTACCTGAATTGCATTATAAAGTTTTGAAAGCTCCCTGTTATTTTAATGTCCTGTAATAAATTCCAGCTCGGAGGAGAGGGTCCACCATTGAGTTCTTTCCTTTGTTTTCGCGCCCAAAGTTTGCATCTTATTAGTACCAAGTTGGCCATCGTTGTATTATTTCCACTTTGTTGGTGATTATTAATAATTTTCACCTGCTTGTTTCTTAAGTATTCTTGGCCTATTGTCACTTGGTCACATGTGTTTATATAATCCCATTAATTGTTTTATATAAATGTTTATATCTTACTTACATTTATTGTTTTGGAGAAATAAAACAATTTACAAATGAGTTTATTTATACAGGTTATATTTCATGAACCCGATTCATTGTATAAGTTCGTGCTTTATCTGTATAGCCAATAGAAGATTAGTATGAATAGTTTCAATAGTATGGAAGATACTGGTTCACCTTTTTTCGGAATTTCAACAATAAGGAGCAATAAATGCAAAGATTTTGTGTGGGTAACTTCGATAAAACATTTACAATATATAATTAAATCTTGGAAACATAAAACGGAAGTCCGAGTAGAAAAAATCATTTAAGTAAGTTTCATTCTTATTAGAAACATTGTAATGAATTCACAACTAAAAGTTCAAAAACCTATGATTATATTTGTAAAAATCAAATTTATTAATTTCCTTTAAAATATGATACTATGTCAATAATACCAAATTTTTTTTTTATTCTTGAAAATCCTTTGATATGATTATATTAATAGTAAGTTGTCACCAAATTTAGAAAATAGGTAATCAAAATTAATTACCTATTTTCTATATTTCTAAATAAATGGAACTATATACATGGAAATCCATGTTTTACAAAGATGTAGGTGTTTGTCAACTAGGTGTATTGAACTTGGCAACGTTTCTTACTGAATGAGAAAAATGAAATCTAATAATTTTTTCGTATTAATAATCAGATGACACCATATTAATAATATTATTTGGGACTAATCAGACCAAAGTCGAAATAATCTGAATTAGATAGAAATATTTGTTTTTTTCAAAATTTCATCTTGATCGTGACTATAAAAAAGTGGAGCAGTGTGACGCGATGTGTAACCTTAGTGAAGTTGGCTCCTCATTGTAAAAAATTTGAAATAATTAGTAATTTCTGATGTTCCCTTAGAGATCTGGAGTGCTCTACTATGCTTAGAAACAGTTATGTTGTTTAAAACACGGAATATTATATTTGTAGATACGAGAAGACTGAGGAGGGAGGGCAACTTCATATTTTTCGCAACTTTAATAAAATTATTAAGTTATAAGATGACTGATTTCTCATTAAAAAAAAGAAAAGTTTTTTGAAAAACTATATTTCGTAAACTATTAAACGTTAGCAATCAGATTTTAGCTTTACTCAACTTCAAGGAAGATGTGCATAATGCATTAGTTTTTGCATGGGTTAAGGAGTAAAAGATAATTCCTTTTTCTTTAAATAACTCAAAAATACAATAAATGTTGTCAATGCTCATATATCAAGCAGAAATATCGTCATACATTTTTTTTTTTAAATTTAAATAATGAGCGGTCTGCATTGACGTGTTGAATGAGGCCCAGCTCTTGTATATTTATTTGTGAATTAAACAAACATTCATATTATATGATTGCAATTTTCCTTTACGGCGCATCTCAGTTGTGCCTCGTAAAAGCGAAAAAAAAAAGAGGAAACATTTTACTTTAATCTTCCGTACGAGGTGAAATCCAAGCTCCATTTCACGCACTTGATACATCTTTTGAATTACACTTTCGAGAAGTATATCCAACTTCTCTGCTTCTATACTGCTGTGTACTTGCAGGTCATGGGTGTTTGGCCGCTGTATACCGGAGAGAGTGTTGAAGCGTTGCAGATGTGGTTTTGTGAGGTATGGGAAAGTTTTGTTGGGGAAGTTTCTTTTTTCCTAGTGTATTATCCAGATCCAAAAAGACCTCGGGTCTTGTTGATATCCATAATAAAAAGCAAATAGAATATTTCCTGTTATTTCTTACGCGGAGTAAATTGTGACCTCTTGATTGATCAAGACAAACATGGTATCGCATAAAGCTATTTTATGTATGTTAAAAAAAATAAAATAGTTTTTTATTTTATTTTGAATGATGGTTCTCAGGGTAAATTGTCAAGTTCACTTGTTTTTAAGCCTTGTGGATTGTTGAGACTTTTTATTCATTCATAAAATCAGATTATTAATCAATTTTAGAAATTGTATCTATCCTAATACTCTAACTATATCCAAGCCTCCTTTACATTCAATATTGGTATGTCAGAGGAACAACTAAACTGTGAGACTTTACTAGCTGGCAACATAAATATCAGGATTCAAGCACCCGATGGTTTCAGGAATATTTGATTTTACCAATTTATCATTTATAGTTTTGTTAATGGAAAAATTTGAATTTGAATTTATTATTTTAATTTAATGTTAATTAGGAAACTAGTTATAGTTATCTAAAGTGGGATTTTAGATGTACTGTGTATGTTTATAATTATGTATGCCGATTAATTAACACGGGTTGTTAATTAATGGAATTAAATGGTTAATCCGTAGTCCCTGTTTGAACTGAGTTGGTTTTATTTTTCTTGTGGGCTCCAGGTAATCTTACTGTCATAAGTTGTGAGTTTCACTTCTTTGTGTAATGTGCGGATTACATAGACAGATAGGCTAATGTAATTCAGTATATGACATTCTGTTGAAAGTATTACTGTGTCAAACGATGCCTACAATTTTTTAATTGTATTGGTATTGGGCTTCTGTGGGGATTGTTTAATCCTGCCATGAATGTCTACTATGGCACGATTTTCGATCAATAATAATAACATAGTAAGAATATCGGTTTTCAAAGGTAGCCTGCTCGTATTTATGCTGTATCTACCCTTCTTTACCAGTCAGCTTTAGGAATGCGACCACATTGGAATCAGTTTCCGATTGACGCTATAGGAGCACTTTACATTCTCTGCGGAATATCAAAGCGAGTGAAGAGGTAAGAAAGCAAAGAGCCGAAACTAACAAGGGCCGGAACGAGTTCACGGTCCTGAGCACTCGCTCTGAAACCTGAACCGCACCGCTCTGCCCCTATCTCTCGGCAGCAAAGGGTTCGCTCCTTGGAACTTTACTAATTTCACTACCCCCAGGACAGGGGCGTAATTAGCAGGTAGCGAGGTTGTAAATGCCGCGGATAGGGATGTGAATATCGAAAAAAAAATATATCGATATTTTTTATATATCGAAATAGTAGTTCGATGTATCGATAAAAAAAAAGAAAAGATTTTTCATCGGGCTTCGATATTTTTTATTTTTAAAGGATCTTCTGAAGAGACACACAAATATCGATATTTCTGTGCCGATATAAGTAAGATATTATTTTTATATTATCGATATTTCTACATAGATATAATTAAGATTTTTTTTTTGTAATTTTGATATTTCTGTACCGATATAATTTAAATATTATTTTTATAATATCGATATTTCTGTACCGATATAAGTAAGATATTATTTTTATAATAACGATATTTCTCCACCGATATAATTAAGATATTGTTTTTATGATATTGATATTTCCGGGACGATATAATTAAGTGAGCATTCAAGCGATATCATCAAGATGTTAATCGATTTCGATATCAATATCGTTATTTTGCTTTCGACATCCTTTCGATCTGGAACTCAGCCGCTATAGATGGTAACACGAACTCACCACACCACAAGTCTTAATGGTTCTTTGTTTTTCGAACCCACCATCCTTTTAGAATTTTTTCTTTTTTTTTTTGTTGAAAAAATATCGATTTTCGATACTCAAATTTTAATATCGATATTACGATATATCGAAAGAAAAAATATCGATACATATTCTTTCAACACCCCTAGCCACGAAATTCGGCCAAGAAGTTCTTATATATAGTAATACAATAATATATGGCTAACATAGTATTATCACGCATAACACAGCCACATCTTCGAATTTTGAGTAAGAAGCTTAGGGGGGTTAAAAACTTGATTCCCTCCGGTTTACAAATTCATACTTACGCTCCAGGAGTTCTGTTTTAACAATTTAGCAAATTAATTCTTATGAAACGTAATTGTTTTACGTTTGAATGGCGTGACCTTTAAATTTATCTACCAGGGTGTTAGTCTGAAAAATCGGGGTAAAATATTTTGATGGAGTACACTCTCGGTGAGTTTTAAGCGTTCGAAATGGCGACAGCAATTAATAATAATTGTGAAATGATGATATTTAAAGCTTTCATATTTCACCACTTGATGGTGCTACCGCGAACAATAATAATTTATGAATAATAAATGAGATAAATATATTTTTTTAAAGGGATACATAATTTATATCCTTTTATATAAATTTTATTTTAAAAAATAATCTTAAATCTCCTATAGTTTTCGAAACTTGAATTTTTGATTCGCCTCTTTTAACTTGAAACGCCATTCTACCACAGGTGTAGTTGGAAAATTTTCGTTCCGTGTAGTATAGTGCATATTCATTTTAAATTATTTGGGATTCTGCAATCAGCAGTAGTAAATTATGTACGTTTGAGTTTCCCGTCGTATTGTACGTTGGCCATGACATGATAGGCTTCGTCCTTGAGAACGAATAGGTTGTTCCGAGTTCATGGTCATTAGGTCGCCTCCTGAAATATCTTACGGTTAATTGATGGAAAATAATTAAGAATTTTAAGTTAATTACCGAAAAGTTAATCTTTACTTCTCTAGCAGCTGGAATCATTACTCCACTTGTTAATTGTTAATAAATGAGATAAATTTGATAATAAATGAGATCAACTAACTAATTATTAATTCTCACAGCCTTTTAAAGTAATTATGAAACGAATCAAGAATACAATTATGTGGCTTAATACGAATGCAACCAATATCAACTTTAGATCATAATGTGACAGGTTCTATAAACTAAATCGTTGGTATATTCTACTGAATTTATTTGCGAGGACAATCAAAGTGTATAATTTTTTACCTTCAAACTTTCCTGGTTATTTTTAAATTTAAACTTACTCATTATTATAAATGTTGACAGTGGCCGTTCTGGCATTTCGAATTACAACTAGATTTTTTTATTAAGAGATATACTGTTTTTATTGTGAAATATCACCCTCAGTTTTAATGAAGACGGTCACTAATAATGATAAAGGAGTTCATTTATACTATATTTGCATGAAATATAAATAAATTAAATGATACCAAAATAAATAATTATAAAAAAAATAAAGAATATTAAAATTAAATTAAATATATACTAATCAACAACTTTTACACTCAGGCTTGGGAATTCAGGAAAAATTTTGTAACACCTCCTACCCCATAACTAGAAACTAAAAAATATAATAAAATGTGGAATTGATAAAAATTTTTACATTCTTCAATCGAAACAACCGTTCGGATTGAATATGTTTGCCAGGTAATGGGAATGGGTGGCTACATTTTATGCGCTGTAAGACAAAAGTAAGATGTCCTTTGATATTAATTTATCTTATTGATATTTCATCCTCCGATTTATAGAAGACTTGGCTACAAATGTAATGTTCGTGAACACTGTATCTGTATTCATATAATACTTTATACATATACATACACAAATGTTTATTACGCATGCCTCCACTAGCCGCATAACAAATAAAAGATATTGAATTTAATGCCGAATTGGTCCCATTTGTTTACAACCCGTCGTTACGTCAGTTCCAAGAGAAAAAGTTTTTTCCTGTCAGGTTTTTGCGGCATCGATTTGGAGTCGTCTACACTTTAGCTGATTAAATCTGAATGTTATTCCATCAGGGAGAAATGGATTTTCCGATGTCAGCTGACAGTTTATTTTCCTCCTTTCCATTTTCTGTCAGGTATTAATTCGTTTGTCCCTTGTCCCTCTGGAATAGAAAATGAAATACTCATTAACTCGAGTTAATTGGGTGCGTGAAAATGTCGTTTTCGGCATTAGGCGGGATCATTTTCGGATGCAATCAACTTTCATCAAATTTCGAGCATTTGTTTTATGTGTAAATATGAAGTGACTAAATTATTGTTAACTTGTTTTAAATCACGAATATTTTTGTGTCACTGTATATGTATATTTTTTTTTTTTTTTTTTTTTTTTTATTTATTTATTGTAATTTACAACTGTATTACATAATACAACAAGTAAATGGGAATTTGAAGTACAAGACATGAGAATTACTTGTGAAGGAGCCACCCATTGGTAGCACTTCAATGTCTATTTTAACTTAGAAGGTCCCGTGGCCATCTTCTTTTCAGACGCCTCAGAGGATTATCAGGAATACATGGGGATGAAAGGCTACGAATAAGAGGGTTGGTATGGGCAAGGAGTTTGGAATTAAAGGAGGTATATCTATTTCGGGCTAAATCTGCAACAAATGGGATATTGAGGTCTTTATGGATAATTTTATTTGTGACAAAATAAGGAGCATTAAGGATTTTTCGAAGGATTTTGGATTGCAAGGATTGGATGCGGGAGGAATTTGATGGTTTAGTGGTACCCCAAAGCTCTATCCCGTATGTCCAAATAGGCCTGATAATGGTGATGTAAATGAGCTTTTTGTAGAAAATCGGTAATTTGGAGCGTTTGTCAAGTAAGTGTTGCAGTAATCGGAATCTTCGAGCAGTTTCTTGTCGTTTCAGTCTTGTGTGAGGATTCCATGTAAGGCGTTTATCAAGATGGAGTCCTAGGTAGCGGATTTGTTCGACTGGGATAAATGGTATATTATTAAAGGATACTGTAGGACAGGATGTAGTGGGTTTACGACGTAGGGTAAAGGTGATTTGATGGGATTTGTTAGGATTTATTTTGATTCTCCAGTTTTGACACCATTCTTCAATGGCTGTGATGTGTGACTGCAGGGTTTGAGATGCGGCAAATGGGTCATTGTTCACAGATAACACACATGTGTCATCAGCGTAAGTAGTGAGGATGGTGCTAGGATGGGTTGGGATATCAGCTGTATACACCGTGTAAAGGATGGGGCAAGGATACTACCTTGAGGTACACCGGCGGACTGAGAGAATAGTGATGAGTAAGAAAGATTATGGTTTACTTTGAAGGTTCTATCAGTGAGGTAGGAACGGATTAATAGAAAATATGTCGGGGGAAGGAATTGACGGAGTTTGTAAAGCAGTCCCGGGTGCCAGACTCGGTCAAAAGCTTGTTCCACATCGAGAAAGGCTCCCGTGCAGTACATTCCGCGCTCCAATGTGGAGGATATCACATCCACCACACGATGACACTGCTGAATAGTAGAATGGGATGTTCGAAATCCAAACTGATGGTCAGGAATCACTTGATTTAATTCTAGGATTGGGTACAGTCTCTTTAATATGAGTTTTTCTAGGATTTTGCCCATAGTGGGCAAGAGGGAAATAGGACGATAGGAGGATGGATTTTCAGATGGTTTTTTTGGTTTTGGTATCATTTTTATAATAGACAGTTTCCAAGGATCAGGGAAATAGGTGGTTCTGAGTGATGCATTGTATATATAGGTTAGGAATAGGACAGCTTTTCGAGGGAGGTGTTTTAGGATGTGCGATGTGATGAGATCATGACCAGGAGCTTTTTTGGAAGGTAATTTCTGAATGATGTTAGTTATTTCGGAAGGATGAAACGCTTTAGGAGGAAGGGACATCTGAAGTGGAATAGTTAGTTCTGCCTCAACATGCTCAAGATGGGCTGGGTTAAGGATATCTGGATGAGGATTAAAAGTTTTGAAAAGGTGTTCACCGAATATTTGGGATTTTTCCTCATCTGATCTAGACCAGGTCTGAGATTCAGTGAGAAGCGGATGATTAAAGGTTTTGAATTTTAATAGCTTTGCTGTAGTTATCCATAATGATTTATCGTTAGAAGTTAGGTTCTCTGTTATTTTCTGGAAATTTTGAATTTTGTATTTTCTGATTTCTACTTTTAATTTGTTGGTCAGTTTTGAATAATGAATTTTGTCTGATGGATATCTTGTTCTATGCCACCTCGCTCTTGCTCGGCGTTTTTCAGTTAATAAAATGCGAATATGATGTGGCAAGTTGGTTTCTTGCATATTTCTAATTTTGTGGTGTGATGTGTTGCTGTAGATAGTGGTACCTATTGCTCTTGTGAATTCCTCTATAGCAGAATCAATCTGATGTTTAGTTTTTAACGGAATTTTTAAGTCAAGTTTGTTTTCTAGATCGTACCGAAAATTGTTCCAGTTTACTTGTCCTTTAATCAGGGAAGGAGGGGAGGGCTTCGGAACAGGATTTGAATGCAAGAAAAGCAGAACCGGACTATGATCTGAAGATAGGTCATCTATGGATTTTATTGTACATTGGAAGGAGGGTATCTGGGAAGTAATGAATATATCAAGGATATCAGGATGTTTTTTAAGGGATGTAGGCCAATAAGTAGGGTTCATGGGAGAGAGGATGGAATAACTGTTGGAGGTTGTGATACGAGAAAGAATTCTGCCACGAGTATTGGAAGTTCGACATCCCCATCGTTGGTCTTTGGCGTTGTAATCCCCTCCAGCAACGAAACGCGGACCAAGGGATCGGAATAAGGAATCAAGGTGGTTACAGGAAAGGGAATTTCCAGGAGGGCAGTATACAGCTGAGAATGTAGTGTTTAAAGGACGGGAGGATAAGGTTATTGAGGTTGATTGAATGGTGTCAGTTGGAGTGGAAGGAATTAGGGAGTGAGGTAGGGATTTGTGAATAAGGATGCAAGAACCTGCGTGGGATGTGTTATCTGGATGATCTGATCTGTGTGTAATGTAGTCTCGTATGTAAAAGAAAGAACGCGTCGTGAAGTGAGTTTCAGTAACTAGGGCAATGTCAATGAAATTTTCGTGGAGGAATATGTCAAGTTCGTCTCTGTGATTCTGTAGGCCATTTGCATTCCACAAAAGGATAGTTAGGGTATTTTTGTTCATCGTGATATATTGAGCGGGATTTCAGTTAGGACTCTGGTAAGTATTGTGATAAGAGGTCTTATTGTATCTTGAAGATCACGAAGGAAGGATGAAAGGATTGATGTTATATCGGAAGGATTTTGGCTAGGATAGGAGTAGAAGGAAGAGTCGTGAGGTGGAGGGTTATTCTGTCTTGGTGGAGGTTGAACCCTCGTGTGGGATCGTTGTGTGGATTCCACATTTAATGGAGCTTCTTGTGAAGGATAGGGGAACTGGGATAGTTCAGGATGTTTGGGATAGTAAGAAGGTGGAATCTGTGGCGATAACTTCACCCTTAGGGATGCACTTTTGGAAGAAATTTCATTTCTAGTTATTTTAGGCTGAGGATGGGAGGTCTGAGGTTGAGGATATGAAGACTGCGACTGAGAATGGGAGGGGCGAGGCTGAGGATGAGAGGTCTGGGGTTGAGAACTGGAAGTCTGAGGGTGTGGGATCTGGGGTTGAGAATGGGAGGTCTGAGGCTGAGGTAAGGAGACTTGAGGCGCCTGTGGTCGAACCAGATGTCTTGTGGTGACGTTGGAATACGTTATTCTACTCCTGGAGCTCATCTGTCTTCGTTCTGCATTGTTTACCGGAGTTCCCAGGTTCATAGGATCATTCCTCGTTGAAGGGCCAGGCATTTGGTCTTCATGAACTTCGTTCCTTGGCAAATTTCTTGCAACTAGAACTTTTTGTCGTTGCATGTTTTTATAAACAATGCAACCTTTGTAATTTGCAGGATGGCTTTCACTGCATAGAACACATTTAGCTGGAGTATCCCGAGGCTTCTGGCAAGTGTCAGACGCATGAGGGCCTGCACATTTAACACACCTGGCCTGATGATGACAGTAGGCTTTGGTATGGCCTAGACTTTGGCATTTAGTGCACTGGACAATTTCTGGTCTCTGCCTCGGTTCTTCGAAACGTATACACGAGTATACTAGTCTATTTACTAAAAATATTTCTGTATTATTTGGTCCTGGCTCAAGGTCGACGAAAAATAGTGGCAATGGATATCTTTCAGTAGGGTGGAAAACGTTGGAAATGCTTCTAACATTGTGCCCTAACTCTTCTATATCCTTCTTAATAGCGGTAGTGGGGGTGGTGGTATGAAGACCCCTCAAGACAACTCTGTATGCTTTTTCTTGTTTTAATTGATAGCAATGGAAGTCATATTGCTTTTCTGTCAAATGGTTGACTAGTTTTTTATAGTTGTCTTTGTTGGTTGTATTAATTCTGATGTCCTTTAATCGGGAAAAACATTTGAAATTTGTTTGTCCAATTAAATTTGCAATTTCATGGCCAAACGACATAAAGTCTTGAATATTGCTTACAAATATTGGAGGTGGTTCTGGTTCAGAGAACTGCCGGTGAGTGGTAGATTCGGTTATATTATTTAAGACTGCAAATTGGTTGCTTATTGGAATGGTAGGAACTGTTGATGTAGATGCTATTTCAATAGGTGCTGCAGTTTTACTGTGGGTGTTAGGTTGGGAAGTTTGTTTGGCTTTTACTTTTTTATTTTTTTTTTTATTCGGCGAATTCCCAGCAGAGCCAGGTGCAGCGTTTCGTTGACGCTTCTGGAGGGTCCTTCTCTTCAAATATTGGGAATCTGTCTCGCTTATTTCGGAAAAAGCCGTCTCCTCGTCTGTGTCCATATTCGACGATTTATCCATATTAATTAAAATAAATAAATTTTAGAGAATATAAAATTAAAATTTAACTTCTAATTATTTATAATTATGTGCATGAAAAAAAAAATAATACAAAATAAAACATTCTATGAAATTAAGGGAAAAAAAAAAAAAAAAAAAAAAAAAAAAAAAGATTAATAAGTCTATGGATTCGAACTCGTGACTAAGCAGAGGAAGAGAACTGGTGTACAGCGCCTAGTCCACTGAGCTACCTGAAATGTGATAACAGACTGTTCCACGCGATGATAGCCAGTAGCCAGTAGCGTGCAGGTTACAGATTGCCTTGCCACGTGTGTGATCTCTCTGGCCTACGAGTACATCTTCTCACTATTAAAGTTAATTAAGGAGCACTCACCTCACTCAATGTTATTGTAATATTGTTCACCTACGTTTAAAGTCAATATTTACAAAAGTTTCTGAGCACAACTTGAGCTAATACCACTACGATTACAGAATCAGTGCAGAGCGATAACTAAGTCTAACTTCAGTTGCGGCCATGACACTTACTCTGTATATGTATATTATATATGAATTTTCTTTATATATTTTTTAAAGAAATAAATGTATTGCTCAGACCAAAGTTTACAGTTTTTCTGTGGTTTTGAGTAAAAGGGTAAAAGTCAGTTTTTTTCGACAATGGGATAAAGTAAAATTTGTTCTATATTCAGTTCGTTATAATGAATAAAATATAACTTAAACCCGTTGTCGCAAAAACAATGACTTGTTGCTCTTTTCCCAAACACAACGGATTTATCTTAGTCTTTGGTTTTGGGTACTAATTATCCTCTTAGCAACGTGGAACGATGAAAGGTAGTATCGATGCTCATCATTTTAAAATTAAATCGCAATTCGTTTTCCAATTGAAATTCAGTTTCAATAATTGTGATAATGCCACGAAACGAAAGATTGACATGCAATTTTTAATACCATGTTTTGTGTATCTTTTGGATCCTTGTGAGGCTGATAGTTTTTTATCAGTACTAACATATCTATGATAGTTTTTTATCTATATTAACATATCTATATATTGTCTGCCTAAAGGTAAAGCTGAAGATTTTGTTTGCGTGAACGCAAACAAACTGGTAGTTGGAATGGACTGATAGTGGTAATGGAACTGGTAGTTTCATGAACTACCAGCCCGATTTGAAAAGTTCTTTTTGCCTTAGATAGATATACTGTAACATCAAGATACGACCCAGCAGTAATCATAAATAAATTATTTATAAAAAAAGTGTCAAACTTGGGTACTTTTCTTTGTTATGACCACTTCATACCCCTGTAAGGAAGTAGTCTATACAAATTTTTTAGTAAGTGTAAAATTATTGTGTAAAAACGTTATAAAATGGTAGAGTAGAGGAAAAGGTGTTAAGACGTGTAACCTAATTGCTCTTCATGAAAATTTATTGTCGTTTTGACTAATTCTTAGAATGCCTTTAAAAAATGATACTGAAAAACATATTATAGGTTATTATTTTAAATGTTTTTTGTATTTTAGGGATTAATCCAAATTTAAGGCGTGTGAAACCGCGTGGCACAGCTAGTATATTATAAAATGTTAATATCAGAAATAAAAAAATATATATTATTTTATATACTACTAGCCTCTAGAATTTCAAACTTTTTTTATTTTTTATAATAAGTATTTAATCTGCATACAATTATTCGGCAGAAGCCCAAAATGAGAGACACGACTTAAAAAATAGAATAAAATAATGCATAAAAATATGCCAACCTAATTAAAAAAACCTATCGTTGTAATTGACAAAACTTCGTCATGTATTTTTTCAGGACTATACAAACATAGAATAAAACTTTTTTTTTTATTAATACCCTTGCGTAAATCGCTCTAATTTCTATTCTGTTTAAATTATTTGAAATTGATTTTTTCGCAATTTGTATTCGTAGTTATTTGGTAAAAATGTTTCAATTCAAATTTAAATTTAAATAATACTGACCCCTTCGGTGAATTCTCTTACTTATTTTTAATAAATAATAAATAATAAAAATTAAACAAATTTATTGGACAGGCCAAAGTAGCTCTCATTCGCGGAAAAACATTTATCAAACCGGGTTTAGGTTACAGTTAACCTTATTGATATAGTCTTAAGGCATTATTAATTTTGTCGTTCCCATCATGATAACAGGACATTAAAAACTTTTTTTTATTTTTTTTTTAAAAGTCACAGGATGGGAGGATCACATGCCTGATCACAGATTCCCACCGAATCTGCGTGACGGATTATGTACATATAGACGTGTTTTTTTTTTGTTTTTTTAAGGCCTAAGTACCATTTAGCAAACTTCACCGGAAACACAAAAAACGTTTTTTCCCCAACTAAATATATTTATTTTTTTTTAAACTATTTTCTTTATTTTGTACAGTAGGAATTAATTAATGTGGTAAAGCTTTTATAATTGAAATATATTTTTAAGGTTTCTAGTGCTGATCAAGGTCAGAGTGACTACTGTGAGTCGTCAGTATTTGGTTGTTATGTCATCAATTGTAGATTTTTAGACCAATTCTAAATTTTTATTCGATCTGTCGCGAGCGGGAACTGATATTATTATTACTATAATTATAATTATTACGTCCCGTAATAAATTGAAAACTAGATTTAGAATTTTTGGCGCTTTAGCCATTTATCAAAAAACGACGTCGACATGCACTAGTTTCACTTTGTCGAGCATGCGCACTGTATTATTTAATTATTCTGAATTAATATAAATAATTCTACTAAATATAATATATCATAGTATGATGTATTTGTATGGATTATTTAGGAAACTTGAATATTTTCAATTTAAAAAATATATATTATTTATTTTTAAATGTTTAATTTAAATTTTTCCTTAGATTTTTTTATATGAACAAAATTTCTGAACGTTTAAATGTTATTGCATGGTTATATTACTCGTCATACGTTTGTTTTTAAGTCTAGAATGAGACTTAATAGTCTGCTGATTCATTTAAATGCGCAGTGCTCTTTTCAATTTGTTCCTACCCAAGCAGTTGGAAATAGTCTTAATATTTCTTACAACTCACTGAAAAAATAACATTAAGGAATCAATTATATTGCAATATCATCTTGAAGAGCTGTGCTGACTCATCAGTCGGTGTAGTAAAGGCAGTGCGTGCAATGTTTTGTATCTTCTTAAAATAAATATTGGTGTTGGATTTCTTTCATCCCCCCTCAGGATTAAACTGCGTTGGTACATCAGATTCGAAACCGGCGGACTATTATGGATAAACGAAATTATGAGTGATTGCGACTATGCATTTAATTTCAGCTCTTTTGGTTGAGGATAGAGTCGCGGATTTTAATTGTGCTTCTGATGGGGAACATTTTTAAAATTAAGATTGGATAGAGTAATATATTTATTTATTGATTTAAGTAAACTTAAATTAAAATTATTTTAAATATGTACCATTAAGAAAAGTGCATTTATTACGAAATTAAATTTTTGTTCATATTTTTTTTAAAATGTGATAACAACCATTTTATTTGATAAAGATACTTTGATGGCATAGTTACCATATAGAATGCAGCTTTTCATTTTGACATAGGTACCGAAAACCTCGCATTGCAGTTTGGAAGTACTTTTCCAAACAAGATTAATTAATTTAATTTTTATTTTAAAACATATTATTTACAAATTAGCATCATATAGCAAATTTTGAATATGGATATATTTTAAAGAATTTGATACTTTTTTGAATTTCCTTCATTTACTATATGTTAGTATGTTCATCATAGTTCCTAAACTGTTTGCAAGATCATAGTTCCTTAGTCTCTTCAGTCTCGTGTGAAATGCTTGTGTATTTAGTCCGAGGGGAAAACAAGATACCTTACTGTGTCGTTACTAGTACATTGGGCTGTGTTCTCCGCTTTTTACGAGGACATAGCCGTCTGACGGGTGCAGAAGGAAAATACTTCGGTTGTTCTGTTACTTCTATTGTTACTAACTTCTGTTACTTTACTGTTATTTCGTTTTACATACTTGTCTTTTTTTCATAAATGCATGTATTATTAACATTACATGAGAACTTGTGTATAAAGAATTTCATAACTAACAGCTGCTTTTTGCTGTTCATTTAAGAAATAAAAATAAAATATTGCATCATGCTAGCGATATCTTTTACTGCCCCGTAATACAAATGTTTTCTCACAAGTCAATTGTTTCACGTTCGTGGGAAAAATATAGTAAATTGCTAACAGTGCAAAAATATTTTTGTTGAGAAAGATTTTTATTTTATTTTTTTAATTTGTTTATTTTTTGGTTTATTATTTTCAACAGTGAGCCTTTGTAATCGTCCAAGAAAAAAAAATTGACGTTTTTCATTTCAAGATACGTAGAATCCAAAAAACGAAAAAAAAAATCCGCCTACGTCAGCGTCTTTTTTCCGGGCCATTTTTTTTTTTAAATTAGCATCCGAGTCACTGGTCACCCCAGAATGATCTTCGGAACTTGACATTACCATCCGCCTTTTCTTTTCAAAATGGCCGATTAAATGTCTCATATGCCCATATCTGAAAATAGAAGAAAATATAAAGTGTTTTGGAATCATTATTCCAAAGCCATAAAAAAGTTATAAAATTCTGATGTGGTGCTCGCATCCCACAACGTTCCCTTACCACTCTAAAATAATAATCTTTTTAACGTAATTTTAAATATACTCAGCAGAATGCATTTCTTCAAGTCGTCTCTCAAACATCAGTTTTTTAAACAACTTTAGTACGATAATTCTGTACACAATATATTTTTGATTTGTAAAGCTGAAAATACAGTTTGAAAATTGCATGGAAATTTCATTTACTTTCCATGGAAACATTTATTTTCCATTAAATGACATAAAAATAGAAATTTATTAATATAATTTCTACTTTTATATTGTTACATTACACTATTACAGAGCGTATTGTTGACAACAGGCTAGCGGCTTGGTGAGATCCGTTTGGTCGCATCCGTCTCCATTTGGACGCGCTCGGCTTTGTACTCGGCTCTTGTCCTTATAAGATACGCTGTATATTTGCTAATATTGTTCCGATTTAGATATATTTTTTTTTTTTTTTTTTTTTTTTTTTAGAGAATTTAATTACCTTTCATAGGATTTCATTCATAATTTTTCCTAAAATGCATATTTTTTGAGTTATGCGCAAATCAAATTTTCTTTTCGTTATAACTTTTTTCCCGCATTTTCTTGTTGATATATTACATAAATTACTATACTATTGTCGTTAATGGGCTTTAAAGAGAAGACATTTGGCAAGTTTCATCAAAATCGTTTGAGTCGTTTATTAGAAAATTATAAAAAAGTTTTAAATCGATGACATAATTGGCACTTCCGGTTAGTCCGAAACGCTGTACCTTTACTAGTAATGGTCAGATTTCGATGATTCCTTTTTTGTTTTTTTTTAGGTACTTTAATTACTTTTCAAATGACTGTTACATAATTTGCCATATAATGCGTACTTTTTGAGTTGTACGCAAATAAAGTATTCTTTTCATCATATTTGTTTTCCTGCATTTGCTCAGTGATGTACTACATATATGAAAAGTTAAAGGTCTATTAGGAGAAGACTTTAGACATGTTTCATCAAAATCGTTAAAGCCGTTTTCAAGAAAATTGTAAAATTCTTGATATAAATGGCACTTCCGGTTAGTCGATTTTGACGAATAGTCAACAAAAGTTGCTGTAACTTCTCAAATATATACCTAATTTAAATACCTACTTTCAGTTTGTACAACCTTTTGCATATGGCTGTTCATATCTACAGACCCATTTTGCGAGAGTTGGTTATTTGATTGGTTATTTGGGGATCTTAAAACGTCTATTTCGGTTGAAAACTGGAATTCGAAATTTTTCAGGATCACAAAACTTCCCCTTTCTATATATTTTATATATAGATAAGGAAGAGTAAAAATAATGAAAAATAAAATTATAACTTCGGAAATAAAAATTGGTATAATTTGGTATTTTAACAAATATATGTCTGTAACTATTCGCCGTGTATCGTTTAAAATTTTAGACTGTGGTGAATTCGCTAGTGACTATTTCACTCTTACTTTCGTATTACGTCGGACGACAGCCATCCAGCTGTTAGCTGTACCTTGGTTCTGCCGTTCTAATTCACCGACCTTTGCGTGCTGCAGGCATTATGGAAATTTAATGAAGTAGACTCTTCTTTAGGAACGTTTTCATTCAGTCCAGTTGTATTTTTGCATTCTACTTAAATATTACTGTCTCATGATTAATTCTACTGTAGTTTGTGTAATTTATTACTTAGCTTTGTTAGGAACGGCTAAATTGCTGCTAAATTACAAGCTATTCGGATTGCTATCCACTAAGAACTATTAGTTTTTTCTTTCCATAATATTTCGTTATATTATCAATACTTACACCGAGATGTCAAAAAAAATCCTATAATTTTATAAATAATTTTTAAACATCCTTTATTCTACATTAAATATAATATAAAGGATATATTAAATATCCTTTATTTATTCAAAGATGTACTAAGCATATGTTGTGCAATTTACGCGGCGTGATTCATTTCGGATAAGAAATATTTCACAGGGCTATTTCAACTCAATTTCTATTGTACAGTGTAACTTCTTCAGAAAATTGGAAATACCTGATCTGATGACGGAATGTGATGACTAAAAAAGTGTAGGGAATGAAATGTTTATACAATGCTACTATTATGATAAATGAAAATATTTACTCATATCAAACTTTGAAATTGAAAATTTTGCGCAGTGAAAGAAAATGAAATGGAGATTCGGATAATTGGATTCCCGGTTAATTAAACGTCATATAATGGATATTCCAATGCATCATCTAAAATAGAGGTTCCCGGACTGCATGTCACAGCGTACCATTTCCACTTTTGAGATAATTAGGCGCACCACTCTCTGATCTTACGGTATTATTATTAAAGATTCATCCTCCGAAAAAAATTCAAATCGATTTATAAAAATGTATTTATCCAACAAAACAATTTATATCACAGTAAATTTGCTTAAAAATAATTGAACTACATTGAAAATCAAAAGTTTCTTAATTTCACATAACAGCAATAGTAAGATTCACATTACAGTACCAAAAATTGTGCTAATAAAAGTTTCATCAATGAATTTTGTTTGCTTGTTCGTGTACCATCTTGATCGTTCTTGAATATCACCTTCTGGGAACCCCTCATCTAAATTAAAACAGGAGCCATAAAACGGAAAACCATCAAAATGAAGATCATCCACATCTCACCACTAAAACGAAAAGCTTGCAAAATTTGGCAGAAGACATGTTAACAGATAAACACAAGTTTAGTAAACTAATGAGGAGATTACACGATGAAAATAGACGTACGAAGACTTCAGACTGGTTAAGAATCGAAACAAAGGAATCAGCTATGAAATAGTTACTTCAACAATTGACAAATACAGAGGAAGTATGGTGTTATTGGTAAAAAAGTTTCGGGTTCTCTTAAGTTTCAGTGCCGTATGCTAGGAGGGAAGAATTGGGAGAATATATATCCCCCGAAATTTTTGAATAATTAATATTTTATAATTTTTGATCCAATTTTCATTCTTATTGTTTAAACTTTCACCCAATTTGACGATTATTGACAGTTAAGTTATTATTTTTCTTTTTATTATCAAATTCCGCCCCTCCCCCCCAAAAAAATCTAAGTATGCATCTCTTTAATTTACACGTTTTTGGGAGGCTGAAACTAATGGTAAAATTTGGGATAAAAAACATTTTACTGAAATTTTTGAAAATTTGAATAATTTTAAAAAAAATAGTTGATGAAACAACGAAACTAAGAATAATAATAATTGTTGTTAACATGTTGTTGAGGAAACACTTACTTACTACTGAGCGATTTCTTTTTTTTTTTTTTTTTTTTTTTTTTTTTTTTTTTTTTTTTTTGTATAAAGCGTTGAAATAGTGTTAATGTACCGGCATGTGTTTATATAATGCTTTTTTAACCCGAATTGTAATTCTGCTTTGGTCATAGCCATGATTGTTTTCTTAAAATAATTAATTTATAAAATCTTCTTTACATTTTTCAAAATTCAACGCTTTATTCTGACAAATATATCCCTTGCTTATTTGATCCTTGTTTATCATACATATTAGACGGTCTTTCTATATCTTTAATCGCTTAAGAATTCTCGCTTATAAACATGCCTTTTCTCACTTATAAATTAATCATAATAATTATTAATTAATTAGTTGCTAAACTTGAAACTAAATCAAATCACTACTATATTTACGCACAAATAATGTTTAAATTATGTCTTAGTTATAGTTGTGTTATTTTGCCGGCAGTAATTGCGGAACTAAGATCAAACTTTTTTTTTTAGAGGCCTTTCCTTCATTCTTTAATGATTTATTATGAATGTAATTATGTAGTCCGCATTCCAGTGTGCTGGTTTTGATCATAGTTTGTCCTATTTTTTTCTTCTTCTATATATAAAGCCGCTTTGCACAGGTAAATATTAGCGGCCCATAGGTCATAACCTATAGCCACTCCTTAAGAATGTTATGAATCCAGATAACTTGTAAGGGTAATAACTGTGAGGTGATTAGTAGCGACTGTAATTGAATAAATTAGCATTTAATTTTTATAATAGAAATAGTATGGGTTTTTAATCTCAAACCTTCAATTGTTATTGCTAACAGTTGTATGCACCTTCAAATTTTGGCTATATTACACAATCCTCCCCCATCTACGTTTTGCTCTATACGAAAAAGATTGCTTTCGAAAAATTATTTTATTAGCTTTTCAACGCTACTAGTGTACTTTTTAGTAATCGACGTCTTTATTACGTTTTCACCCTACGGTCCAATCAGTTATAATTTTTCATTTTTTTTAGCAGTTATAGATTATAAGTTTATTAACATCCAATATTTGATTTGTGTTAAACTGTCTTCTTAATTTCAATTGTGGGCTTAAAAACGAAACATCTGAACATCACGAAGAAGATGCGATCAGAGGCTTTGAAAAACATGGTTTCAACTTCCAATTAAACGAAAATTCCACATTATTTCTCAAGAACATAATTAAAAAATAAATTTCTAAACATTGATGAACTACTGTAAACATATTTTTATTAAACAATTTTTCTTTTTAAATTGACTTGTAATTACCTTTTTTCCCTCCCGTTCGGTAATCCGAAAACCCACTTGTTTTAATTAGATCGGATTAGACAGAGTCTATTGTATTTCTGTATATTTACCGCGTTCAAGTCAATGCTCCTGCTGTTTCATTCTCATTGGGAGCAAATATCCTACACAAAGCTTTATTTCCGAATGGATCTTCCTATTCGTTCCATTTGTTCGAGAAATGTTCTTGGACGTCCTTTCGATTTTTTGTCAAATGGACGATATTCCATTTTACAGAGGCACCCAAGTCATTTCAATTATTTCCTTTCTATCGTTTCGATAATAGAGCATATCTTGAGTTCCCTTCTGATCCATTCATTTCTTATGCGGTTCCTTGTGGATCAATTCTCAATTCTCGTAAATTGATTCTTAGAGACTTCTGAATAGAATGATGTTTCGATAAAGAAATTGAAAGCATACGGTAATCCCTTTAATTCTTGAACTTAAAAGTCCTCTACGTATTCGGCTGTAAGTCGTATATTGCATTGCCTACTACTAACCATACATTATGTTTTATCCATTTTTTTTAAAAATATTTTTCACTCAAAGCATTGCTTCTAATTTTGTAGCTTCTACACCTTCAATCAACTAAGCCAAATCATCAGCATGCCCAAGCACGGGTATTTTACTCCCCCTCTGCCCTCTCTCTCCCTCTCCCCCGTTCCCCTCTATTGAAATATTTTCCCTTACTAATAACCTTTTTAATGAAATATTATGAAGCTAAATTAAAAAAATAAAGACAAAAAGAGAATGGTTCTGTTTTCAACGTAATTGGACTTAAAATATTTCTGAAAAAAATATTAATTAATACACATGGATATTAATAATCTTTTTATGGTTTACAAAGATTCCATTATTTAGTAGAGAAATTGCTTTAAAATAGAAATGGCGTTTAAATATTTAATTTTATAACTATAAATCAATAATTTACTGACGTATAAACATTCAAAATTTATTTGGATATAAGATATGTAGGATTGTTCATCGATGTTAGAATTTGCTGATAACTATTATTCCAATGGTGTAGGATCGAAGAACCACTTTTCGAATGACAAATGACAAACACTTTTCTATAACTAGATCAGGTCAACTATTCAGCTAGTTCGTTACCCAATATGATTATGTGTCTGCCTTTTCACGCCCTATTGATGAATTGGTTGACAACCGTTTCCCTAAGCTTTGAATCGATATTATGTACTAAGCACTGAATCAATTGCAAGTTTCTGAATGCCTCTATTTGTTTCCACCATTATATTAACGAATGGGCATGATGTTTAAATTCAATTTATTATGTTAAATACATAATACATCGTTTATTATTTTAGACTAATTAAAGGTTATTTAGGCACTTGCCTGGGGCGGCAATTTTCGGAAGCGGCAAAATTTAAGTGAAATTATTTTTTTTTATTCAAACGAATTTTCAAGTATTAATAACACTCAATGAAACACATAATTTATAAAATTATCTCTACTTCAGAACGAAAAATGTACTACTGAATAATTGTTGTATTTTTGTTTGAGTAAGTTTTTAAAAAAATATTTTTCCTAATATTATTAAAAAAAGAAGCGATAATCTTCAATCCAGTCATGCTTTAAACTGTGTTATCATGAAAAATTATCATCCGGAATCATGTAAAATATGTTTGTATTAAAAATATGTAAAATAAATAACAACTCTAAAAAAAGTATCTCCACTCTGTAACTATAAAACGATTATTATTTTTGAAAATAGAAGCAGCTGGAGGGAGCGGTAAATCTTCCGTGCCTGTGGGCGGTATTACGATAAATCCGCCCCTGGCTGTTATTGATGTTAACTGGTTCTATTTATGTTCAAACTGAATATGAAGCAGTTAAAACTTTAGTGAGTTAAACAGCTTAAAGTAGCTTGGCATATCTAGAAATAACAGAATTGCTATGCTAGTTTGCTGTATGTTATTTTTGAGTGGTTATTCCTTTTAGCATTGGCCTTGACTATAACCTTGATGGCAGCTATTAAGTAGCTAATATGTTATTTCCTGATTACATGCATTCATAGTGAAGAATGGAATATTGAAAATTTTAAATTTTCCCAACAGAAATTTCGTTTTACTGATTATAAATCACTATATTTCGTTTTAGTGATTATAAATCACTAAGGACGTCTATTCTTCATATGCGTGGAAGAAAATGACTTCCACACACGTTCTTTTCTACGTATTCCCGTAAAAAGTTGTAGACGTCTATTGCCCTCTTTTGCCTATCTGGGAAACCTAAGGTCTGAATTATAAATGACGGCTACATCCTATATTTTTTATGAAATTGACTAAAATACAATATAATTTCATTCCGTAAGTATGAAATCTTTACCGAACTCCTAAAGACATAATTGTATTCTTTACTCATTATATTCGAAGTAATAAAAAACAAAATATTGCCCTTAATATTTATATTATCAACATTTGACCCGACATACAAAAAAAAACTGATAAGATTAAGTAAACAAAAATAATTTTCTAAACATTCTTCTTAAAAAAAGGTTCGCAAACCAGTAATGTAAAAATTATGTGAATTAAACGACTATTTAGTATGGTAAGCAACTAACACGGAAAAAATAACTGATAACTATGAGACCTAAAATTTTGACAATGCCTGGGTTCTGATGAGCTGTACAAGAAGTGGTATGAGTAGGAGAAATGTTTTCGATTACAATTTAATGTGCCAGTTATGAATCTTGAAGAATGATGTGTTTTAATAGAGTTTTTCACAAACTTCCTTAATTAGTCCGGTTTTAAGTCTCAAATAATAAAATAAATACTATGTGCGGCAGTTTGGATGGACGAGAATATCGATCACGTACGACCACCTTTATAGTTCCTGAGAAAAAGTTACATTACAAGCTGCATTTTCTTCCTCCCTGCCTAAGTCTAGAGAACCTATTAATTACCATTACTTTAGGCAGTCGAGGGAGTATAAAACATAGCTTCGGAAAAACTGCTGTAAATCAGGGTTTGTGAAAATGAAAATCCGGATACTCGTCTACCAGTGGGCAAGCCTTTGAGAGGGTTGAGCCGTAAGGTATCGTAAGGTTGATGAGGAAGGTACGAGTATACACAGACCCGCTGAACATGTTCTGCCGGCATTCCTTCCTACTGACCTTGACCAAGGTCGGCCTCAGCATGGCTCTCCGTACTACTTTTTACTCATTTATGGCTGTCTTTTTGTTTTGTTGTCCGTCTGTTCCTTGTCATTAGTGTCCATTCTTCGGGTCCCTAATAATACCGTCGAGGAAAGGTGACCCTGCCCCTATGATTAGATGATAGTTTTCCAAGGAGACGCTTAAACGTTGGGTTCGTGAGTAAATGCTTACCTCTATCAGTCTAGCATTTATAATATAAACGTGTTATTTATCCTTTTATGCGAGTAAATCGTATAATTTGCTGTTATCACTTGAAGTAGAGATCAATTGGTTTATTACTATGCTTATTCTGTAATGATAGATGAAAATTGATTAACCTTATAGTTAAAAAATAATTGTTTGCCATTCTTGAAAATAGAAATATATGAATTTATACATTAAAATTATATACAATAAAATAATTTTATGAAATAATATAGAAGAGTGAAAACTAAACAAGAGATAAAAAAAAAAAAAAATAGGATATAAATGGAAGGTTACAAAAACATAGACTAGAATCTCTAAAATACTGGCAAACTAGCCAGTTGACGTTTCGCGAATTCTGACATACAGCAGAAAAAAACCCCACATATACGCAGACAAAATGCAGTACATCTCCTCATCAGTCTAAAAAGACTCATCAACAAGAGATAGTACCTCAATCCAAGACATCTGTAAACATGATGAAAGAATCCTAATATTTAAATGAACAAAATGGGACGTGTGTTTTATGGTAATTTCTCTATTTAATTCCATATGAATACAGCTAAATTACAATGAAAAAATGAATGAAAATCTTTTTGCACAGTAAAACGAATATTAATGTTTGTTTGTTTTTGAAGTAAATTTTTTTGAGTTCTGTTCTATAATATGTCATTATAAAAATGATTAGTACCGAAAAAAGTTTTATTTCGGTGCGGTAAAACAAAATAAAAGTATTTGGGTTTGCTGATGACTTTTGCTTTACTGTGCCAAGATGAATGGTAATTAAAAAAAAAATACAGATAAAACAAAATATATGGTTTGTAGTAATGATTTCGGCAATCCGGAGAATACGTTTCAATTCATAGATCAGCAAATAAAATATATATATATATATATATATATATATATATATATATATATATATATATATATATATATATATATTGTCGTTGCCGCCGTGAAATCTCCCGTGTTTCAAACACATGGTTTTACTGGAAAAACGAAAAACTGATTTATAAGAAATGATATAATATATAATCTTAATAAACATTAGAACCTGGTGGGTAAATAACTGTGAAACCTTCTATGTAAAGACAGCCTGGGAGGTATCTTAAATAAATATTCGCTATAGGAGGATTCTTTTCTGAATTAAAAATGTATTACGATTCCAATTTAAATCCAACGATTTACGACATGTGAGTTCTTTTCACCAGCACATAGGAGATAAAATGTTTCTAATCAAATTAAAATCACATAACTGATTTCGGTAACATAGGCTGTTAAAAAAAAATTGTTGAGTATGAGAGAAAAAACAAACAAAAAGCGATGAAGATGGGGGTAGAATAAATCAAGTTTGTTTTGGAAATCAGGTTAGACATGTTTAGCTGCAAAGGTGATGTATACACATTTATAACCTCGTTTGTAATTTACAAATAGAGTACAAGTTTATTCATAAATCACCGAAGTGTTTATTTAAGTTTATGTATACAATTTTATTTTCTTAATTGTACTCAAGTTTCTATATTTGATCAAGAATAGAGCGTGTTTTAATAACTTTGTAATCTGAATTTTTTTGTTGCTTTGATTACCGCAAGTTTGGTAGATCAATTCTAAATTGACTCTTATGAAATAAATTTCGTCATCAAATGCGCCGAATCGAGATATAAATTAAAAAATAAAATAAAATAATTAACGATAATATTTTTATTATTTTTTATGCTGTATCATTCAGGGAATCACAAAGAAGCATCACAGTTCTTTAAAATAACATTTTGATTATTAAGTTTAATTGAAATAATTAGATTACTGCATTTATATAAATATATATTTGTATAGTTTTAAATAGCTAAAAAGTTTAATGAACGCGTTTCGAATAAAAAGGACAAACATGGAGAAGACCCTAAAGGACCCGAATGATTGTTCTATTTCTGTAAATAATCCAATTCGAAACCTCGATTGGTCACTGGTGTGGCATACCAAGTAAATTTATATGAAGACTAAGTCGTTTATTCTTGAAAAATCTTTACATTAAGATATCTGGTAATTTTATAAAATAAAAAATACGAAAATTCTCTAAGAACATTTATAATATATAGGATTCTTAAAAAAAAAAAAAAAAAAAAAAAATCAAATTCTCGCCGGCGAGGGCAGGTCAGCCTCCCTATGAAAAAGTTAGATGGACGTCCATGGTTTTTAAAGTGGGTGCCGCAAGTACGCCACAAGGGTGACGGAAAATTCTAAATAATTAAATTAAGTTAAAAATTATTAAGATTTTTTTAAATGTTATTGTGTTGTTTGTGATATAGATTTCGTTACTTTAAAAAGTTTATATTTTTTAAAATACTTTTATATCTTTACTATCTATATTGACAGGATTCGATATTGACACAATAATGTTGACTTTAAAAAACATACACAAAATTAATAAATAACAACCAGGAATTTTATCCAATAATTTCAGTGGGCCGCCTAACAAAAAATTTTGTGAACCACTGCTCTATATGTGCATGGTTGTTGTGATGCTATTTCCATTCGTGCTTATACTTATTTAAACAAAAAATTATTTGTATCTTATTGGATTCCAAAGCAAAGTTTTAAGTCTCAGAGTATAGCAGCAAATACCTAACTCGCCAACTTTTGTCCAATTCAGGATATCATCAGGACTAAAACATCGTATCAATATCAATATATACCAGAGATACATCATTTCAAAACGGTTCAGCATGTACTCTATATACTGAACTTTTTGTGTTGGTAAATGTTAACTGCTAAGTTATTTACTGTTATTTGAGTGTCTATATGATTTGTTTTTGAATCTTCCAATAATAACCTAAATCATCAGGTTAATATAAAATGTGTCAACTTTTTGTACCTTTTTTTTCCATTTTATTAATTAAAAATTATTTCGAATATTTATTCTTTACTGTCACTGGTATTGGTGGGGGAACTAGTCTGGCAAGTGGGTCTTGTGGTCCTTTTTGCCAACTCCTGACGGCTACGTTCCCGCCGGGTACTAATCAGGGTGGGCGTGTCAAGATTTATTTCTCGGAACCATCGTGAAATAAATAAAAACTGACTCAGGTGGGAATCGAACACACTACGTTCCGAACCAGGCACTCTGGGACCCTCGTTTCAACATGTTCGACTATCAGCCCCTCAATGTATATTTTGTTAAAATATATCTTCTAAAAATATATTCATTCATTCATTCAATCGGCACTATAACTCGATGTCGAGTCTTGGCCTCCTGTACCAGCCTCCACCAATTGTTCCGATTCTGTGCTGCTGCCATCCATTCCCTCACACCCAACATAGCATCTCCAGCCACTCCATTACTCCATCGAAGACGAGGTCTTCCTCTTCGCCTTTTTCAATGTATCACTTCCGTCATTATTTCTTTGGAAGATCATTCTCAGCCATCCGAGCAACATGTCCGGCCCATCTCAATCTGCTGAGTCTCATAGACTGCACCACGTCTGGTTCTTTAAATAAATCTTTGAGCTCATGGTTTGTTCGACGTCTACATACCTGATCAACCTTCACAGCTCCAAAGATTTTACGCAGAATCTTTCTCTCAAAGACCATCAAATTCTGCTCACCAATTTTGGAGATATTCCATGTTTCTGAGCCATAAAGGAGAATTGGCCGGATAATTGTTTTGTATAATAGAACTTTTGTGTCCTTAGTCAGTGCTCGGCACCTAAGATATAGACTGAGGCCATTATAACAACGGTTGGCGCATAGCACTCTTCGTTTAATTTCTGAATCTACAACATTGTCCTGGGTTATACCCAGGTACTAGGTTATACCAACATTGGACCCGAGATAGATAAACTCGGAGACTTTTCCAATAGTATACTCTCCGATAATGATTTCTTCGCCAGGCCAGGATTTCCTCTGTGACCATGTATTTGGTCTTTGCTGCGTTTACTTTAAGTCCCATTTTTCTCGCTGCTTCTGCTATTTTAAGGAATCCATCAGAGACAGCCTGAAAGGATCGTCCGGCGATATCAATATCATCAGCGTAAGCCAGACTTTGTACGCTGAATACTGTTCCGCCCACTTAAATATCAGATTCTCTAATGGCCTTCTCGAGAGCTAGATCGAATATGAGGCTTGCCAGTGGCATCCCTCTGCTTCAGTCCTTTCCAAATGTTAATTCCTAGGATCTTGCTCCTCCAATCTGCACCATACTTCACTTCTCTCAGAGTCTTATCATTCTAATAAGCTTTTCAGGGATTTCAAGCTCTCTCATTGCCTTGTACAGTTGTTCCCTGTGGACACTGTCAAGCTTTTTTAAAATCTACCAACAGATGGTGCGTTTTAAGCTTATATTTGCGTCCTTTCTCAAGTATGATGCGTAAGCAGAATATTTGATCAATTGTGGATCGTCCTTTTCGAAAGCCACACTGGTACGGACCCAAGATCTTTTCTGCAAAGGGGAGGAAGCGCTGAAAGAGGATGAGGAGGAGGACAGCACTTTTTATGCACAGGAGAGTAAGGAAATGCCTCTATAATTGCCACAGACCAGCCGGTTACCCTTTTTGTGTATTGGACACAAAAATATATATATTATAATAATTTTATTTTATAATTAAAAGTTAATAATTTTATTTTTAAAATTTATTTATTTAACATATTTTGTGTTCTTCAACCACTTGGGATATTTTGCCCTGTACTAAATTTACAGACTTTTGGAAATTACAAAATTTATGTCCAATCACAACAAAATTATATACAATTCAGTTTAAAACACCAAAGATTTTTAAATGTTTGTATACATTTCGATTTTTTTAAGAAATAGAATACATTTTTCTGGAGGTTTAATGCTTTTTCTCAGTCTCTGTTACATCAGTCCCGAGTCCAACTTCATCCCGTTTAGTTTCGTACGCCAAGCACTCTGCCAGGATGAGCGATACTATCATTCATATCCCGCAGGAGATACATTGAGGCGATCTATAATTTAATATGCTTTAACATGCACTCTGTTAACACAATCCACGTTATTGCATTGCGGCGGTTGAAGTGATCTTGTTATGTCGTTGGGTTTTAGTAGCGAACGAAACCCTTAACAATTAATAAACGCTGAACCGACTGGCAAACGTCCGAGGGTTATCTAAAAACATAGGTGGGAGGATTTCGTTTAGGGTGGTCTTATGGATTTATATTTGGACGGTTATCGGTGGACGGATGCTTGCAAACAGCGACTTGTGGTATCGGCATCGAACCTTCGTTACCTTCGCGCTAAGCCTTTTATTTATTCCTCTTATCCTTTTGTTATTTACTTCTGTCTTTTACTGTACATATATCCTATCTCTCTTATATCTCTGATTTAATTTCACCTCTGATGATGGCTCACATGTTTGGGCCAAAACTTCGGCTTTTATAATAAAAAAAAATCATATTTTCTGAATCCTGGTTATTTATTCCATGATATAATAAAGCATAGTATATTAGTTGTTCATTGTTTTAATGTTGAATTTCGTCCGAAATGCTTGGAACAGTCGATATTTTAGTCAATTATTTTTACAAACACCAAGGAGCTTTAATAGTTTAATAATTGTGTGATTCTAATAATTCAAATTTAAAAATCCAATTTACATCCATTTTTGTTATTTCTAAAGAACATCGAAGTTTAAAATTAATTAGAAGAACGAAATTAAATACATTATCCTATAACTAACGACATGTGTTGGAAATGTTGTAAAATAAAATACGTGTAATTATTATTTATTTAGACATTTTTTAATTATTTTAATCACAGACAGATAAGTTGGCTTGATGAGTAATAGTTTAATGTGGCTTTGTTTAGATCGTAATACTCTCGTTGCCTCCAACCTTGGTCTTGTGCCACTAGAAGAGCCAATGCTATTTATAAATATCAAATATAATTTTCTATTTTTGCTGTTTCGACTATTGTAGATTTTATGTATTTTGCAATAATGAAAACATTTGTATTCATTTATCCGATGATTATAGTAATAAAAAAAGATAAAATTCTATCTAATAGCGTTATGTAAGCTATGAAAAGGTCTTTCACGTCCGTTGCTGGCAAGTTTCCACAATTCCACGGTTTTACTTTAATAATAAATCTTCATATTTTCCCTCTATTTTAAAATAATTTATTCGGAATCTAGTGAGTTTTTAAGATTATTGCAACTGGAATTATTCAGTGGTGTACAACAAAACAATAACTTTTCCTTCGAAGTTTTGTTATAAATAAATATTGTTATTAAACCTGTACCACTACAACCCATGAAGGGTCTTGGGTTCAGTACTTGTTAAGGACCGTACTGTTTCTAGGCCAACGGTTGTGCAAGGAGGTGATTTGGCCGAGATCACGCTCAACCGCCAGGTTTTTCCCCCAATTAAGGGTACCCATTTTATAGAGGCTGGGTGGTCCCCAGGAGGGTCTCCCGATCCCACAGGGAATAATATAACAGAATAAATAATTATCTGCCACAGCCGGTCTCGAACCCGGGACCGGGAGCATTGTAACTTAGTGCCTTACCACTGAGTTACTCCGCTCCCAAATATTGTTATTATGGTTCATTATATGATTGTTTCAATATCATCTAATATTAAAGTAATGGTCGTTCTAAAAATATATAATGGTATTTTTAAGTTGTAATTTTTGTATATGTATACTGTCAAAGATTAGGTGGCAATTTGATAAATTAAATATAGCTTTGTTGAAATGATAGTTATTAAGCCTTTTTTAAGGTATTCAAGCGTAGATTTTCAAAAAAGATTATATATATTCTATATAAGTTCTTTTTTGGAATAAACATTTTACAAGTAAAAAAAACAAATATGTTTTTGTTTCATTGTTTTCTATAAATAATTAATACAAATCATTATATCGTTGGCGTTCGAGCACAAGCCACGAAGTCCAATTAGTAAACGTTTATGATTATGATTTCTGCCCCGTGGAAACAGCAGTGAAAATTTAAGCACTTATTTAGGTTTGCTAAGTAAAGCAATGAACTATGAATGTGAAAAGCGAATTTTTTACAGTTTGTACCTTCGAAATTTCTTGCAACGATACACATTATATGTGTATATATATATATATATATATATATATATATATATATATATATATATGTGTGTGTGTGTGTGTGTGTGTGTGTGTATAACTTATGTTCGTTCCGAGGACTTAAAATAAAAAAAAAAGGAAAAAAAGGGAACGAAATGACACGCACACTTGTTCAGAAAAGACTGACTTTATTGCCTTAGTAATCCTCTATATATAGTCTTAGAGAGTGTTTACATTTTAGAGTTAGGATTAAGTTGTATACAGTTACACTGTGTACCTTAACTCCCCCCTGCCAGTTTACGAACATTTTTCGTAAACTTCACTCCTATACTACAGTCTGAACAACAAACCAAAAAGCAAAAACAACAGACAAATAGAAAAAAAAATGCTACTCTGCCATGTAAACACCCAAAAATATAAAAAATTATACAATAATACACTAAATGCAAAATTCTTATATCTAAACTCATGAACTATTTTACAAAAACAAACAAAAAAAAAAAATAATAAACAACTTAAGAAATCAACATCTGTCAAAAACGAACATAAATCATTCCTCGATACACCTAATCTGCTCCCGTAGAAGAGAGGATACTCACTCATGCATTATCAGTGTCGTCCGGGCTCGCCCAGCGGAATCTTTAATTGTTCAATGTGAACGGTTCTCCGTTTCCTCGGTTCTTTGATACTCTGGATGGTCACTACATTGTGTTCACGTATCACAATCACCTTGAATGGTCCCTCATACCGTACCGCCTCTTTGGTCCTGTTTGATGCCAATTTTCGGTACACAATAGTCCCTATCTTAACATCCTCCATCCTATCCCGTACCCGAATATTCTCCCGTGCCACCCTTCTACTCTTTTCGGCCGCGATCCTCCTGTGTGCTTTCTCCCACAGTTTTACGAGCGCTACCCTATTGCTGACTAATCGCTCTGCCAACCCTTCGTCTACTACCGTGCTCCCTCCGTCTCTTCGCCGTTCTCTAAGTCCGAAGAGTACTTCAAACGGGGAAAACCCTGTAGCCATATGAATAGAATGGTTGTATGCTGCTACCGCCTTTGGCATCGCGCAATCTGCCTCCAACCCCTTGTCTACGTGGAACACTCGCAGGTGATCTCCCAGCGTACTGTGCAACCTCTCTATCCCTCCCCTACTCTTGGGGTGTCCCGGGGTGTTAATATGCCATGCTATCTCCAATGCCTTCATCTCGTTTCGCAGACTCGCATTATCGAATTCTCTCCCTCCATCGGAAGAGATCGTATCCGGCATCCCATAAAATTGGAACCATGTCCGTAGAGCCGCGATCACTGCCTCTGCCGACCGGTCTTGTACTGGGTACGCCATCGCCAGCTTACTAAATACGTCTAGCACTGTAACCCATTTAAACCCTTTCCACGTGAATGTATCCACCTGCAGGTCGCTTAGCGGTGCGCTAGGTGTCGTCGTCTCTTCTTGCTTCCCGGTTGGAGGGTGGCGGTCATATTTCGTAGTTTGGCACACTACGCATGCCCTTAATACCTCCTCTATCGTCTTCCGCATTTTCTCCCAGAAGTATTTCCTTTTCAATGCTTGCAAGGTCTCGTTTACTCCTCGGTGATTCGTCTTCCCTTGGTGATATGCCAAGGTAATCTCCTCCTGCCGTTCTGGGTCTCTGATCGTCTCCACCATGAGCTTACATCTGACGAACGTCCTATCGATGCCGATTTTCTCGGTCTGCCATAAACGCTTTATCTTCTCCCAGACTGACACATTTCCCACATACAGGTAATGGGTAGTTCCTGATCTGGACGCGTCTTTCAGGGCCCTGCAAATCTGCTCCTCTCTTACTCCCGGATGTGACCATATCGTGTTGATGCTATATTTACCATATTTCGAATAGTCCACCTTCATCAACCCCGACGTCCGGGTTTTCCAGATAATCTGGCGTTTCTTGTCATTAATTATCTCCTCCCTCTCTTCCATATCCGTTGGCCTTTCCTCCGTACCACTTTCTCCTCCCGTCGACATCCTTTCTTCTTCTGCTTCTCCTGAATCTAGTTCTCCTTCACCCTCAGGCGTCCATTCTCTAACAAATCTCTGTATCTCGCCGGAATTTTCTCCTCTTTCTGTCTCTATCGCATTGACCTGCAGCGCTCGAGATAACCAATCTGCTACAATATTTTCTTTTCCTGGTTTATAAGCCACCTCCATGTTGTATTGGCTCAAAAACTCTTTCCAGCGGGTAACTCTTGCCGACGATTCTTTCAATTTTCCTACCCACAATAAGGGTCGGTGATCCGTTTGCACCTTAAATTTCCGCCCGAACACATACGGCCTAAAATGCTCGACCGCCCACACTATACCCAACAGCTCGCGTTCTAACGCACTATAACGCGCTTCCGTCTCCGTGAGGCGTCTACTGGCATACGCTACTGGTTGTTCCCCCTGTTTCCCATCCTGCGACAGAACCGCCCCCAACGCATACTCGCTCGCGTCCGTGGTGATGGTGAATGATTTCGAAAAATCGGAGAACGCAAGTACCGGCTCCTCCTGTAACCGCAACATACACCGTCGAATATTGTCTTCGATCGCGGGAGTTATCGCAACTTTGCTCCCTTTTTTCAGAAGGTTGTTAAGAGGTACTAAATATCCTGCCATCTCCGGGACAAACCGCCGATAATAATTCAGTGTTCCCAGCAGCCTCCTTATTCCCCTCACGTCCGTTGGAATTGCCATCTTTTGAATAGCGTCGACTTTTCGCGCATCTGGTCGTACTCCTTCCTTCGATATCGTATGCCCCAGGAAGTTGATCTGGTTTTGCCCCAGAATAGATTTCTCTACGGACAACTTTAGTCCGAATTGTCTCAGCCGGTTGAAGACACATCTTAAATCTTCTATGTGTTGGGCCTCATTTTTACTGAAAATCAAAAGGTCATCCATGTAAACCTGGCAGACCGATTCGTCCAGTCCCCGCAAAAACTCGTCCATGAGTCTCTGGAACGTTATCGGCGCGTTTTTCAACCCAAACGGCATCCGGGTAAATTCGAAATGACCCCTCTCGAAAGTAAACGCCGTCTTATGCTGGTCCCTAGGGTGCATCTTTATCTGGTGGTACCCTGCTTTCAAGTCTAGAGTGCTAAACACGGCCGCTCCTCCTAGCCTATCCAAGATATCTTCGAACCTGGGTATAGGGTATTTTTCGTCCAGTGTGTTCTCGTTCAATTTCCTAAAATCTACTACGACCCTATACTGCTCCCGCTTCCCATTGTCCGGACTCTTTTTCTTCACTGCCCAAAGGGGGCTATTATATGGCGATGTGCTGTTGGTAATGATGCCTTGTTTCTTTAAACTCTCCGGCTCCTCCCGGATATGTTGCCGTAGGGCTTGCGGGTACCTTCTCTCCTTGACGTAAGTCACCCTATCCTGTTTCAACGGGATCTCGTGTACTGTTTCCCCCGTTACACTCAATATATCTCCCTCTTGAAAAATATCCATAGTAATATCCATAGTATAATAGGTATTTCCGGTTAGTCCGATGCGCTGTATCTTTGCTAATACTGGTCCGATTTTGATGATTCTTTTATTGTTTTTTAGATAATTTAATTATCTTTCATACAAGTGCATACATGATTTACCATAAATTGCACGCTTTTGAAGTTATGCGTAAATACAATATTCTTTTCATCATAACTTTTTTCTCTGCAATTCCTCGATGATTTACTACATAAATGAAAAGTTTCTTTATGAAGAATAATTTAGGCAAGTTTAATCAAAATCGTTAGAGCCGTTTTCGAGAAAATTGTAAAAATGTGTAAAATCGATTATATAAAGTGGCACTTCCGGTTAGTCGATTTTGACGAAAATGTTGATGTAACATCACATGCATGTGCAAACCTTAAATATTTAATTTCAGTATCGTACAGCTTTCCGTTTTTGAGCTAGACTGATCACATACACACAGACACACAGACACACGGACACACAGACACACAGACCATTTTGCGAGACTTGGTCATTTGGACTCAGGGGACCTTAAAACATGTATTTCCGTTGAAAACTCGAATTCGAAAATTTTCACGATCGCAATACTTCCCCTTACTATATACTTCGTATATAGGTAAGGGAAAGTAAAAAATTAGCTGCGTTTGCTTACAAAATTTTGAATTTGTTCCTGCAGTTTGGTCCATAATTCGCGAGGTATCCCATGAAGACCCACAATTCAAAATAACTTGGCATTTGTAATGAAGAATGGTGCATCCACTATTTTACGTAATGGTTTTGATTGAAAGATCTGGATTATTTGGATGTTTAAAGTGTTAACAGCGTCCCCATATTTCTATTCTCTAGAGATTAGTGCTAAGGAAGATCTGCTCATGAACTGATTCAGAGCTCATTGTATTTAATGAGTGATCGGTGATTCGGGAATAAATCCTGGTAGCTAATTGTTGTGAGTTGCCTTGACTGGGTGATTTATATTCCTTTAAGAGTTATAGAGTCAGCTCAGTGTGGTGGGTCACTATATCCACTCTTCCGATATCACTTTTTTTGAGCTGGAGTGGTATATTTGTTTAGTGAATAACAGTCATTAACCACCGTTCATAAATTTTTTAGTGAGTGAACTCCTAGCTGTTTTAGCGAATTAGTTAGTAAATTAGAAGGATGTTTAGAAATAAAAAAAGACATAATGACCTGTTTTCTTTGCGGGAACATCTTTATCCTGCTTTGATTTGTTTCTATTTCTTATTTCATTAACATTTGGAGTATTTCGTAGATTATACGTTACATTTTATTGTGATCATAAATGATCTTATAATTGTAAATGTTTATTCATATGTTTAAAAAAAAATCTTTTTAATCCTTTTTATATTAAAGTATTTTAGTAAATATAGCGTTATATTTAAAAGTGATTTAATTTGCCTATGGCTTAATTATTGTTTTTGTTTTGCAGGGAGGTGATGTCGAGGGCTGCTTGGGCCTTCGCAGTGGCGGCGCTGGTAGCGCTGGCTAACCCCGGGTCGGCCCGCCGCTCGGTCACCGTCCTGCCCGAAGACGCTCGGCCTGGGTTCACGGTTCGCCGGCTGAGGCCTGCTCTGTCTCACATCTCCTATTCCCTTGTATCCACACCCGTCGCCCAGTACTTCGCCGTTCTCGAAGATGGTATAGTGATGACAACGGCAGATCTTGCTCCACTACTCAACCTCCCCGTCAACCTAGGAGTCCTTGAAGAGACACCGAACACTACATCAACCCATAGTCTTCACATGTATGTCCTAGAGCGACGGGATATGATGAGGTTTCCAGACTCCATCGTTGAAGGAGCTAAAGTGAAGGAAAACGCTCCTCCTGGGACTAGAGTGTCACTTCCACCGATAAAACTTGAAGGGGAGGGTACAGGAGGTCCTATCAAATATACAATAATATCTGGCGATCACGGCGCCTTCGAAATATTGAAAAACGAATCCCTGGGCATCGTGACAACGAGACCTCTCGACAGAGAACATAGATCTTCCTATAGGTTAGGGCTCCAGGCTAGTGATGCGAGAGGAATCGACAGAGCAAACGTGAAGTTATTGGTAGAAGTCGAAGACGTCAACGATAATAGTCCCCAATTCGATGAGAAGGTCTATAGGTTTTCATTGGGAAAGATTAATGGCACAGAGTGGCAGAGATTCGCAAAATTGGGGAAAGTGCACGCAATTGATGCGGACGATGACAAAGTGGCCTACAGGTTAGCGACCCATACCAGCATGGCGATTATAGTTCCTCAGACTGGTGAAATATTACTCACGGGGGATCCTGCCCTGAATACCGAATACCAATTGACAGTAATTGCGCACGATCTGAGAGTGCCCTCCAGAGAGTCGAAACCATCACGAGTGTTTCTAGAGTTCAATGAAGAAGAAGAGAATGCAATTCACAGGATAGAAAAGAGGAGAGTTACCAGGGCAGTCAGGCCTACCAAGAGAATAGAATTTACCGAAAGTGATGGGGAGCAAGACGGAAAAATCGTCTTCCAACTTGAAAAAGAAACTGAAAGGGAAACTTTCAAGATTCGAGATGAGAATGTGTGGGTTACGGTTGAACCGAACGGTTCGGTGCGAGTCAAGAGGAAGTGGGACTTCGAAGAACTGGGACCAGAGAAGACTATCGACTTCTGGGTTACCATCACCAACGCTGGAGTAGGAGGTGAGTGATTTGTAGTTTACTAAACATTTTTGATTCATCAAGTTCCTTAAATTTATTGATCCTTTTTAAAAAGATGACTCTTAGAGACTATTTCTCACAACGAAACATTAAAAAAATATCTTTATTAGTTCACCACACATCATTAACGATGTTTCTTGAGATTTTCTCCTATTTCAGTTTTCCTGAGAGGGAGGCTGTTGCCCTATTTGCTCTTTTTATAAGTTGCTAAAATAATTTGTTCATTTAGTAAGGTTATTTAAATTCGCCTTATTAGAATATTCTTAAATTATTTTCCTGTATTTTATTTTATTTTCATATAATTTATTTAATTTGATTATCTGACTTATAATACAACCTACAATCAATAAAACATGTACACGTTGTGTAAATTGTGTGAGCTGATTTTCTACATAAAATTATCCAGGTAGAATTTTTGTAACACTAAAATATCTTCAACAGAACTAATGTGTACGATAACGACTAAAATTATAATTTAACCTCTTGGAATTATGGTTTTAGAAGTTTTAAATATTAGGCTTGCGTATTACTTTGAATTTTACTTTTGCTCATGCAAACTTCTTCAACCTTTTCTTTTGTGTATGTTTATTTCGGACCCCTTTCATGGTGTTTGTTATGATAAGAGGTCATTCTTCTTCTTCTAGCTCTTAAATAGTAATAAATATTTATACCTTTGGACAGAGTGCTTTTTTACTGCCTCTGAGCGCCAACGGGTCTGTTTTAGACCTTTTCCGAATGGAAATTTTGTTTAACTTACAAGATTTTTCAACCTTTTCATTTAATTTCATTCAACCTTCAACCTTTTCTTTTGTGTATGTTTATTTCGGACCCCTTTCATGGTGTTTGTTATGATAAGAGGTCATTCTTCTTCTTCTAGCTCTTAAATAGTAATAAATATTTATACCTTTGGACAGAGTGCTTTTTTACTGCCTCTGAGCGCCAACGGGTCTGTTTTAGACCTTTTCCGAATGGAAATTTTGTTTAACTTACAAGATTTTTCAACCTTTTCATTTAATTTCATTCAACCTTCAACCTTTTCTTTTGTGTATGTTTATTTCGGACCCCTTTCCTGGTGTTTGTTATGATAAGAGGTCATTCTTCTTCTAGCTCTTAAATAGTAATAAATATTTATACCTTTGGACAGAGTGCTTTTTACTGCCTCTGAGCGCCAACGGGTCTGTTTTAGACCTTTTCCGAATGGAAATTTTGTTTAACTTACAAGATATCTTATGTTTTACTTATTCAGAATCATATAGAAAATATATCATAGCAAACTATGAAAACAATGGGATTAGAAAAAAAAAGTATATTTATATATATATATATATATATATATATATATATATATATATATATATATATATATATATATATATATATACATGAACTGCTCAGCAAAACATGCGCACTTCGAAAACGTTTGTTATTTTCAGTCTGACCTTATCTATCACAAATTTTATTATTTGCAGTAGTAATACGGTAAGGAAGTAATCCTTACTATGTATATTTGTGCTCTTTAATCTCTCTAAATATAGGAACCAAATTAAGTTAACGATAGCAATGGACTTTATTTGTTTATTTTAATTTTATCCTTTTGTTTATTTGGGGAGAGTGGACTTCTAAGACATTTCTCAGCATTATACAAACATGAATCCGGTATGCCGGTAGCGGCACGTGCTATATCGCTTATTGATGACGGACGAAGCCAATGCTACGCTATCCGTGCTTTAGGAGGGTGAACCCGATTCAACGCTTCGGTTTTTCCTTAGGCATTACAGGGAGACAAGGTTCCGACTGCTCAAGAGCTACTGGACCTAAAGAAAATCGCTTTATGCTCCTCCACATGCTGAGAAATCAACCCTCCTCTTTCCCGTTACACAGTCGAATTTCATCAATATGCTGATCTTCTGTTGGGTGTTATTATGATATTAACCGTGTAAGGTGGGCTTTACGCTGTTTAGCCGGTTTCAATTATGTAGATGAACTGTATTATTATTTTGTTTCCTCGTCAAGATATATTGAAAAATATCTGATGTGGACAACACATGACTTCCTTTTACGCTTATTAAACTATCAATCGGTGGCTCAAAAAGTGATGCTGAATTTGGTTACTAGTTTCCGAAGATCGCAGTATCTCAAAAACAACACTCGGCGTCGCGACACCCACCTATTGACACACACACAAATAGGGAGGAAACCCAGTATTTTACTCTCAATTTTAACACTTAAAACAAGTAATAAAAATGTTTAATTGGATTGGAGATCAAATTGCGTTTTGTAACCTTTATCACCCAAACATATGATTTATGTATTTAATCACTATCACTACTGTATATTATTACGGTAGTATAGATCCCTTTTCCAGCTCTCAGGAGTGATGGATTTTGACGAGTGAGGTATCAAAAGAAAGGGAATTTCACAGAGATGTGACGAATTCCAATTTTGTTTCTTAAAATCTTACAAGGGCTTAAATAAAAGTGACGAAAAAACTGGAAGGTTTCAAAACTTTGACCACTGAGAGTCGGCGGATCGAGACGGGATAAGTTGGGTTTTAAAGATTTTGACGCGCGCATCAAGATCATATACGCTCCTATGGAGCGTATTGGTCCGGTGTTTTAAAGCTTAAAAACCTACCGTTTTCGAGATAACGCACGATATCGGTCTGCACGGGTCTCGTGTCATCTTGCGTACGTGCCGTTGTCATGGCGACTTTATATCAATTTGAGTCTGTTTACAAATACTTTTAATGAGTGGGAAATTATATATTGTTTCCCATGTCCAACTCTAAAGGGCATTGCTAAATATGAATACTAAACATAGATAATTTTACAGCTAGATATAATTGCCTAACTGCTAAATTGAAGAGATATTACAGGGGAGTAAGCTATTTACTTTATTAAGTATGAACTTCAACATACTCATTACAAACTATGTAGCTTCACCAAATATGTGTGTTAAATAAACTTTTTTGGTAACATTATATTGTTTACACGAATAAATATGTTTCCCTAATATCACTTATACTTGGAATTAGAAATTAGAAGATATCTAATGCGAGAGTTCTCGCTCGGGTATACTAGTTGAAATATAATTTTTGATGTAAGCTTATTATGACCTTCAAGTAAAGTACCGTTTTCGGCTCACCAATTTTTACCAAAATATAGTAAATACATTCATATCGATATAAAAGTCCTATTTACCAAATTTGAGATGTTTTACATTATATTTAATATAATTTTTGATGGAAATCAATTATGACCTTCAAGTAAAGTACCATTTCCGGTGATTAAGCAGTCCAAAAAGGGAGGTTCACGACAAGGTTTTACAACAATCCTAAATACAAAATTTCAACTTTCTACGGCTAACCGTTTTTGAGTTATGCGAGATACGAACGTACAAACGCCACGATGAAACTAGTCAAAATGGATTCAATGATGGTCAAAATGGATATTCTCGTTGAAATCTGAAAACCGGAAATTTTCGCGATTACAATACTTCCTCTACTTCGTACAAGAAAGTAAAAATTAGTCGTAAGAAAGATTTTTTGCTGAGCAGTTCATATGTATTCATTGCCGTTTTTACATTGTTTATTGCATATAATGTATTTAATTATTAACATAGATATATCATAATTTTTAAGCATGATTTAATGAAGAATAAAGTGCATAAAAAAAAAAAATAGTATTTGAAGGTAAATCTCTTAAATTCTATAATTAATTAAAAAATATTACTTTTTTATATCAATGCTTTAATATGTATTTAATTTAAGAATTGATATAGAAAAATAATTTTTTTTAAATTAAAATAATATTTACTGTCTTTCGCAACTATATTTACAATAAAATAAGTAAATATGTTCTCAGAAATTTAAATCAGTTTGTCTATGAATTTTTAATGGAATATTGTATGGGTCCTCGTGGCGTAGAACACGATCACACAATACCTGGACTAATTTTCATGCCGCCGACGGAGTGACGCTATGGATCTAACACGACCCGCCCTAATGATACCACGTAATGACGGGTCTAAGTAAAGAAAATGTCCTGCATTGATTTGTGTTCCATGTTCCTCGATCGCTGGGCCAGACAAGGAGGGAACAAGATGAAATCGTGCGGTTCTGTCTGTCACGAAATCCGACTTAAATGGAAGAAGACGTTAAACTGAAACGGAATTTTTAGACTCTTACTGTTAGTTTTTACTATTTTCGTTAAAACGCGTAGCGCACTGCTTAAACAAAGAGCCTGATCTAGCTTGCTAAGTTTTTGTGAACTCTTATGTGTTTGTTCTTTAATTTTAGTTGTTCTGAATTGCTTTTATGAATTATTAGTGGAAGGAGGAAAAAAAAATGCAGGCAGGGTTTGTGCTCGTATTAATTGCTTATATAAGTATCATAAAAAAACTAAAAGGTATTAAAATATGGAATACTTCAAGTATGATAAACTATAAATACATTGCACCATATTCATTTAAATATTGAATTTTTTTATTCATATTCTTTGATTTGAAGTATAATTTTTTTTTCTTCGTGTGCGAATTTATTTATTACAAAAGTATAAAATAAATAAGCTTTTTAATTTTATCACTAAAGTTTTTGCAAAATATTTTGCTTCTCTTAACACACATATATATATATATATATATATATATATATATATATATATATATATATATATATATATATATATATATATATATATATGTGTGTGTGTGTGTTATATGTGTGTTTTATATATATATATATATATATATATATATATATATATATATATATATATATGTGTGTTAAGAGAAGCACAATATAAAGATTATTTGAATTTAATATTTTACAAAAACTTTAGTGATTTATATATATATATATATATATATATATATATATATATATATATATATATATATATATATATATGCCACATACTCCTTGATTTTTGTTTGAAGCATTGACTATTCGTGTATTATTGATTTCTTTGAGAGTGAATTTTTCAGTTCTAAAATAGGTTAATAAAAAAAATATTATCCTTTATTTTATATGTACGTCATTTTGTCTTTCATTATTATCATAACAGGTTATTACTTAATTGAAATAGTTAAGTTTTTAATTAATCTTCTTTTGTTTTACAGTTCAGTGTAGATTCGGTTTCTTGATTTTTTAGAATTAAAGTTTCTTTTCTATTAAATTAATAAGAATTTTACTAAAATATATATATTTTTTTTTTTACTGAGAAAAGCAAAAATACTTTGTACAGATATCACTGTTGTTGTAAAATGTCCAGCACCTGTTACTGTGCGGTCAACCGATTAGGTCTTTTTGTTTGGTGACCTTGTCACCTCGAAGATTATGGAATCTCCAAGCGAGTCTCTCCCCTTTGGTCCTTATCATTGAAAATACTAGACAAATATTTTCTTTTTAAAATATTGACCCACTGTTGTATAAGTTTATTGCGTTGTGTACGGTTTTCGGTCTAACATCTATTGAGATAAAAAATCAAAATTGCTGTATAAGTATGTGTCAATGCTTTGAACTGTTTTCTATTTCCATAAATTTATAGTTTACATTTCATGATTTGTATGAAAATTCAAAAACCGTTTCGTGTAATCAATGCTGAATGATGTAAAATTTATTGTAATTGTTGGTTGCAATTCACTTAAAACTCGTGATCGGTTCAAAATCTGAGGGTGGAAGTACCATGGCTTACAACGGTGACTTTTTTAAAAATTTGTCTTAGATTACTTTTTTCGAAATGAAAATTCATAGCATTTATTCAGTAAATAGCCGATAAGTAATGCTAACATTGAATAATAATAACATGTGAATAAATTGTCTAGAAAAAAAGTGAACAAATCAATTCAAGAGGAACAAGCTGTAATATAATTAATTGATGCAAGCGGAAAGTCTTTGTATGATTAAAGGGATATTTATATATTTGTAACTGATTAAGTTTCTGCCATATAGATGAGCTACAGATTTATTTATTTTTTGGAATCGTCGCTGGAATGCAATTAAAATTTATTTTCTTTATACCAATTATTTCTTAATTAGTTATACCTAAACCATAAAAAAAGAATTACATGGGGCTGTTAAAAATATAAATGAATAAACGAGGTCATAGAGTTGGCAATCAATTATAAATTGTTATATTGATTAATTTTATTTTCAGAATGTGTTTACCAATGAACAGGGAATATGTATTCATTCGATTGTTTGTTTTATAGATTATGCTTGGAAGCATTATTATAAAATAATTATAACAAACAATTAAAAAGTTATTTATTTACAGTTCTGTAAATAAATAACTTTTTAGTTGTTATCAAAATTACCCGTGTCCTTTCCAGATGTGAGAGGTTTATTTGAGGAACTAATATTATTTAAGCGATTTTAACTATGAAACAATTAGAGAAGTTGTAGAAACACATAATTGAAACCCTTCAAACTTTTAAAAATTCTTTAATTTTATAACATTTCATGTAAATAGGAGAAAACTACAATACAAAAACCCTTCTCTGGCTGAGGAAGTCCCTCCATGCTTTCTTCTTTTCTTGAACCTTATTTTTCACATCATCGGTCCACCACGAACTTCTTTTAAAGCCGGATCCTGCTCTTTTCTCTCCACATACCAGTCTAGAAGCATCAAGGATGATTTTCTTGAATGATGACCAGCTCGTCTCTATGTCATCACTATCCCATGGGTGATCAGAATCTCGTGCCATCCTATTTATTTCTTCTTGAAAGTATCAGGACATTTCTTCTTCTTTTAGCCTGTAGGACTTTTTTATTTTCTTTATACCTTTGTTACGCCTTTTCCGAGGAGTTCCTTCATTCCATAGTTTTAGAGGTGTGTGAATTGTGGATAAGTGTTTAAGTCGAAACGGCTAACCGTTTTTGAGTAATGCGAGGTACGTCCGTACGTATAGACGTCATGACGAAACTATTCAAAATGGATTCAGTGATGGTCAAAATGGATCTTTCTTTTTAAATCTGAAAACCGAAAATTTTGTCGATTACAATACTTCCTATACTGCATGCAAGGAAGTAATAAATTATCACTGCACAAGCAGTTGAGAAAACTTCATTAACATTTATACACGATTTTAAGTATAAAAGTCTTATATAAATGTTAGTATGAATGTATGTACTAACTTTCTGATAAACGAATATGTTATTGAAACAAATAGAGAAAAATCGAATGGCTATAAAACATTAAATAGGGCTTGTACTCTCGTTTAATAGTGGAATATGATAAATATTATTTTGCAGAACTATGATGGATATTGAGAACAGTATTGTACCCTTCATTGCTTAAAAAAATGAAGACTTGTAAATATTGGTGTTTTGAAAACTCGTTTGTTTTACATTAAAGAAGAATGAAGTCTACTTTAATGGCAATAGAACACTGAAAGTATGTTTCCATTTGTTGTTTTCAAACAATTCCTTAACTCCTTTCTTTAAACATAGGGAGTGGGCCAGATAAATGAGACCAAGTCCATTCCGCCGCTACCACAATACTAAGATGGAATTGCTTCCGCCAGGCTGTTACGAGTACTTCGTTCATTTTTTCTCCTCAGTTGTTTTTTTTTTATTTGTTATGAATGGGCTTTTACAATTCTTTAGTCTGTGCTTTATGAGAGGTTATTAAGTTTACATGGCTGAGGGAGCTTAAAAAATGTGACTATTTATCTAAGACATTTTTTTTTTTTTTTGTAGATGGTAAAAATGGATATTTCCGTAATACTTTCTTTACTCCGTACAAGGAAGTAAAAACGACGCCAATATCTTATTTTAAATCAAATGTAAAATAAAAAAATGCAATATTCTTAATTGTCTCCAATCAAAATGAGAAACATAACATTCACTATTACTGTAACATAAGTATGGTGCCTGAACTATCAGCAGATGTTTGGTGAACGATGATTGTGGGAACGCAAGCTTCGTGAGATGGACGCTCATTAGTGGAGGTCCACTTGGGGATAGTCTCACGTGTGTGGTATTGCCGGGTTTTAACATTGTTTTATTTTTATAAATTGATCATATTCCAGTCTTATTTTTGTTTATCATTTTTAATAATGAGCTGTTGTAATCGCCCAAGAAAAAAAAAAATTAAATTAGTCCTTCTTAAAATTTGAGGTTTTTCTTCTAAAAAAACATAGAATCCAAAAGTCGAATAAAAAATTCCTCTGTCCGCCGTCCGAGGCTTGAGATTACTGTGCCGATTTTTTTTTAGATTTTGTTTAAAAGCCACCGGTCACCCCGGGACGTTTTGCCATTTTGTTTCAAAAAGGCGGCCGATTAGTATCCTCGGAAGCCTCCAGGTAATATGCTATCGTAACATGGTAACATAATATGTTATCATCACTGATATCTTATGTACCTGTATGGTGATGAAAGTAGCAACGATGCCGAAAGATTTGTTAAGGAGGTTATTGACGCTACGGGACCGCGTATAGGATCCCCTCACCAAGATTGCGCAGGCCCTAATGTTCTTCCCCAGCACCTCAAAGTTTTACCCTCTTCCATCGGGGTCCCTCTTACAATAGCTATCTGTTTTTTCTTCTCAAGGATAATATTGGTCTTTTTTTTTAAATCTTATAATCCAAATATCAATTTCATACTAGATTTAATTTTTCAACTAGTTAAATCAGCTCTGGAATACATATTTTGCATTTAAATCTGCATAGTCACATTCCCAAAAGAAAACTGCCCTTTAGCTTATATTTCATATTCTAAAACATTAGATTAGCTAAGAAATATTCGACAAAAGTATGACCAACATTAAACAACATAGTAATCATTATTATAGTAATTTCTGCATTTAAGTTTGAATCTCAGATCTGCGATAAATCTTACATATTGGGATAGTACTAAAAAAATACTGATTTTTAATTTTGAAAAATTATACAGCCACGTGTCCCCACGACTCCACATCTCTTCCTATGTGTCCCCACGCTTTCAATCAGTTACAGAATGCATCGTATTAATTTGGATCTCATGTATATTGGAGTTGGTGGTTATTACTAGAATTTATACGTACTGTTTTTACAAGATATTATTTAAGATACCTAATTAGTGTTTATTCCCTTTATCCTATCTAATGAATTTATAAACTCTTTTTAAGTGTAGAATTAACAATACAATGTCCTGGATATAATTTGATTCATGCCTAAGAAGTTAAGTGTGTTGTTTAGTAAAATTATATCCGCCATATGACTAATTAGTTTCAAATCTCAATTTCGCATTTGATGCTGCGCATTTCAAAGCTCAATTGCATAATGAAGGAAAAAGAAAGCAACCTATTCATACCGATTAAATGGCTCATTTGGACTAAATAAATTGACAGCTTTATTTTCGCAACTAGAACAATAACCTTTGTCTTATATTTTAACGCTTTTATATTATATAGAGGGTAGAAATACAAAATCAAATATAAGTTATACTATCGTAGATTTATATTTAAAACAATCGGAGATAAGGGCCAGACCGAATCCGAGGTTTAACTAGCCGCATTTTAGCTTTAAACTATATTGCAAGACTTATTCATAAATAATTATTTATAATTCATAGTTTTATTATACTTATTATTGCATATTTTAGTGTTGTGTCTGTGTGTGTGAGTGTTTTAACTAAACAAAACCAATAGTTGCGTAGTGTTAAAAAAGTAGTGAAATTTACTCAAATATAATTATAGAAGAATTATATTTGAATAAGTCTTATCCTATTAAACAGTGTAATTAAATGCATCAATGTAAAATTTTAACAACAAAAAAGTCTGTAAATTAAGCAAAACAATTCTGAAATTAAATATGTAATGAAAATGTTCCTCAGAAGAAAATAAAAGAAACAACAACTACAAACAGCAAATTAAAATGAATAACACTAAAATATTTAAAAGAAAAAATATTTTACTACCGCACTAACAATAAAAATACAAAATATGCTTATAATAAAAATATCCTTATTAAAATAAATAGAGGACACAATACGCTCTTGCATTCATTAAAACAGCATCTGCCATTGCTTCATTTTCTCGCTCATGATATTTTTATTTTTATTATGTTTTGTATTTTTTGTTGTTAATGCTGTGATAAAATAATTTTGTTCTTTTTTATATTTTAGCATTATTCATTTTAATTTGTTGATGCTTTCTTTATAGGGATATTTTCCCAATTTCCCATTTCATATTTTTAAAGTTTTGTTTTATTTCAGATATGAGCTTTTTATTCTGTATTTCTGTATTATTTTGATGACTAGAAACAAATTGAGTTTAATAAATTTCATACTCAAAACACTTCTTTTTCGGAGTTTCCTAAATTCCACAATTTGCAAATTCTAGCAGGTTCCAATTCTAGACCAATCCCAAAAGAAACCTCAACTTCATTTATACCAAATTTAAGCATGATAAACTGAAAAGTTTTCCTGAAAGAGGGATATCTACAGGAAAACATTCACAAGTAAATTATGATTTTAAAAATGAAATACATTTTTTCGCCACCAGTCTCCCCGATAGCACCCTTACAATGGATTAAGTCAAGCCAAACTATATTTCTTAAACAGAATTTTGTCTACTTTACGATGATGCAATTTTGGATTGAGCTTGATTTTTGAGTGATCGCTTACTATTCAGCAAAAAATTTGGCTTAAAAGAAATAAATCTTAAATTTCTTAAGTAGATAATTTGTTAAATTATCTACTTTACGATAATGCAATTGGAACTTAATTACCTTGAATAGTGTTAGAGTAATTTCTTCCTAATCAACAAAAAAATGGGACAAAAAAAAAATCTTAAATTTTCTGCTTTTCTGTGTGAAATGGGGAAAGTTTATATGAACTGTATTGTCGCTCTTAATTTACAAAATCAGCCTCTTAAATTTCCTGGTCCCTGTGTACACACTGTATAGATTGGCAGATTATACATTATAGTCGTAAGTCCTACTTGACAAACTATATGTGTCGTCTTAAGTCCTAATGACTGTTTAGTTTACTGTATATGCTTTAGATATATATATCTATTATTTTTACATTAATTTCAACATTTTTATAAATTTAGCAATAAAACTTTTAAACGTTAGTTGAAATTAACAGTTTTGCCATTCTTATTTAGAATAATAAATATTATATAGATTCGAAAGTTTCAATATTATTTTCAATACCTATCTAACCCTAGTTTTTTTTAACATTCATTAAATTTATATTTGTCGATATCTTATGCTGTATTGGTTAATTCACCAAAGAAGTTGTACAGATATCCGCACGATGTCTGAGAAAGCAATCTTTTAGGTTCAATAGCGGATGAGGTCATACGGCTTATAGTGGAAGGGAGAGACATTTATTTAGTGTTGTGGTCAAGATCACGCCCCGACCGCTGGATTTTTCCCCATCAGTCGTGAGGGAGGGATTAAATGACAATGCTCCCTTCCAATGAGTGTAGATTGTTTGATTAATTTATTCTTTGACTTTTATTTATATGTCTGCACCAATCAGCAGGTTGGCTGACATAAAATAATTTATTTTTAAAATGAGTTTATGGTGGATCGTATTCTTTTTCTTATATGACAGATGCTCTATGCGGTTGCATAGAGCATCTGTCATATTGCATAGAGCATTGCATAGAGCATATATATTTATATATATAAATATATAATTAAAAACAATATTTTAATCGTAATTTTGAAAGCGATTGAATTGTGAACATAATTTTAATTTTGAAAAGAATGCATGAGGCAATTCACGATTGATCATAAACTATGCAAAACCTTAAAAGCACACCTTATACGGTCAATATCCAATTCCGTCAATATATTGACCGTCTGAGGGGATATTGTAGCAATAATATTGACAAACTGTAATGTACACCACGTTAAAGAATATAGCTTCAATAATATTGACCGTGTAATGAGGGCTTAAGGTTTGAATATTGAAATTCTTCAATACCCCTATTGGTCTGTACCAATCAGCAAACGATTTGATACCTTTTATGTATATATGTATTTATATTTATATATCCCGGGTTCGAGACCATCTGTGACAGATGTTTATTCTGTTATTAGCCGTGGATCGACCTTATGGTGTAGAGATATCTTCCTGGGGCTTAACAAGCCTCTATATAGTGTTGGTACAGGTCAGTGGTCACAGGTCACTCTATACAGTGGTACAAATTTTATATATATATTTTAAGTTTGGTTGTTTTTATATTAAAATGTGATTCCTGGATTTTTTTTTACCTTTCGGATTCTGATATTTACTGAAGGTGGGATTAAAAACTTGTTCATTGCAAGAATTTTGTAGGAAGCATAGGATATTCTGAATTAATAGTACAATTTCATATTTTACTGTTACCTATAACATGTAATGGGAATTGTACTTTTTTATCTGAAGCTCTTTCATGCTTTTAAACTTTCAAACGGATTCTATTCGTATCATACAAATTTAAAAAGATTTCTGTTTGCATAACCTTCTGCATAAACTTCTGTTTTTTTTTTCAAATATTGATTTTTATTTTGACGTGGGAATTGGATAGAAATTGAAAGATTAGTAGTAAATGAAAGTGTATGCATGTATTATTTGTAGTTCACCGTGGGTCTTTGATGCGATAATAAATGAATTGCTAGAAAGGACTTAACCTCTTTGACGCCATAAGTCATTAGATGGAATAATTGGATTGACAATTATTCAATTTATTAAATTGTCCACTTTAATGAAGGATAATTTTTTCGTAGCGAATTAGTGCCGAAGGTGAATGTAATATTTCGAGCTTCTTCTAATTGGATTGCTTAGTTCAATGAACTATGTCTATAATTCAATTTGCTGATTGAAGCTATGTATGTATATTTTGAAAATTTAATTTACTCTAACCCTTAAGACATTCTTTATGGATTCGAAGTCCTCCCAGAAGCCATCCAATCAAACTCATGCTTACGTTTCTTTAGGACCAAAGAAATTTAACTGTCGTTTGATGACAGAGACTTTAATTATTTTGCATGTTTTTATAAGTACCGTTTACAAACGATGCCCAATAAAATTTGTTAAACAAATTAATCTTAAAAAAAAAAATGTATATATATTTTTGTGTGTGCTTTGGTTATACCATTACCTACTTCCTTGGAATTACAGCTAAAAATCATTTCTTATAGTTAGACTTAAGGTGGGAAAGCTTTAATTCGATATCCATTCATTTTTGTAGCAATTTAAAAAGAATCGTCCCTTTGTTGTTCCCTCTACTGAACAGAATTCAATGAATATAATGATGATGAAAAATATTAAAGTTTTCGCTGAAAATTAATAATATTTTTTATTCAACACTAACAGTAGGGTCCATTGGTGTTTTTGGAAATTCTAGTACCAATACATCAGATAAAATAAAATTATAAAACTAAATTATTTACCGCACTTCTATTAACTTTTTAATTCTTCAATCTTTCTTCTTTGATTGGTCTTTCTGTATTTTTGTTGATTCTACCATTTCTTCCTTCTTTTCTCATCACGCCGGCGTACCGCAAGATAGCGTTTTAAGTCCTTTCATCTATTCCCTTTACTCTTCTAATATCCCTGAACACCCTTGCACCACCATCCATAGCTTCGCTGACAACACAGCTAATCTTTCTTCCCATTGGAATCCTACCATAGCCTCTATAGCCCTCCAAAATAATTTATTAGACTGGAAAATTAAAATAAATGCTACAAAATCGGGCTAGGTTAGCTTATATCTACGGAAATCTTGATGTCCAACAGTAAAAATCAACAACAACGCTGTCCTTTCGTAAAACTATGTGTACGGTATCTCGGACTATATTTGCAAAAGAGACTCACATGGAAACCGCACAATACAAAACTATTACATCTTTTGAACTACGGATCCTCTCTAAACTTACGAAACAGACGACTGATCAATACCACTATACTAAAACCTACTTGGATATACGGAGCAGAACATTTATTTGGGATTCAGCAAAACATGCCATGCAGACAGAAGATAAAAACAACACAATCCAAAGTTCTTTGACAAATTGTAAATTCATCTCGATTTATTTCGAATTTTACTACAAAACAACGAAATCAACATTCCAACAGTAAAATCTTACATTCACAAGAAATACACCATATTTTACTCTTCAACTCTCAACCACTCCAATCCACTAGTTCTATCACTTTCCTCCTCCCTGTTACTCGGTACCTGGACGAATGTTAAAAGACAATGGCTTGGATATATCATGGTCCTAATAATTCAAAATTTGGCACATTATCGTGCTGTTCAAGGGCATCGAATTCGCGTGATGGGATGCAACGCAGTTGCAAATATAATAATAAAGAATAAAAAATATAGAATTGTTTGATAATAATTAAGTTATAGAATTAAAACAAATTAGCAATGCACAAGTAGTTGAGAAAACTTCATTAACATTCATACACGATTTTAAGTATATAATTCTTATATTAGTATGAATGTATGTACTTACTTTCTAACAAACGAATATAAATACACAGGAATGTTTATTTTCAAGTTATCGAAACAAACAGAGAAAAATCAAATGGCTTTCAGCCATTAAATAGGGCTTGTACTCTCGTTTAACAGTGGAATATGATAAATATTATTTTGCTAAACTATGATGGATATTGAAGAAAGTATTGCAACCTTCATTGCTTTAGAAAAACGAAACTTTGTAAATATTGGTGTTTTAGAAACTCGTTAGTTTTACATTAAAGAAGAATGAATTCTACTTTAATGGCAATAGAACACAGAAACTATGTTTCCATTTGTTGTTTTCAAACAATTCCTTAACTCCTTTCTCTAAACGTAGGGAGTGGGCCAGATAAATGAGACCAAGTCCATTCCGCCGCTACCACAATACTAAGATGGAATTGCTTCCGCCAATCAGTTACTTCGTTCATTTTTTCTCCTCGGTTGTTTTTTTTTTAATTTGTTATGAATGGGCTTGTAGAAATCTTTAGTCTGTGCTTTATGAGAGGTTATTAAGTTTATATGGCTGAGGGAGCGTAAAAAATATGATTATTTATCTAAGACACAATTTTTTCTTCTTTTTTTTTATAATCCTTGCATTTATTTTTACACTTTTAGCTCTTCATAATTTTTTTATATTTAGTAGTTTACAAAATTAATTATAAAAAAGTTAAACTACGGTTCTATTCTATATTCTACGAGTTATAGGTCCATTACTTGAACCGTTTCACCATTCAACTCACTAAGTAAATCTGTACATAGTCTTGTTTAATTAGAAATGGGTAAAATAAATAATAAAATATTTAACGAAACCACCATCTGCCGCTGCCTTCATAACTATCCTCATACGCCCGTCTAATCCGAATCCTTAAGGTCAGCATAGACTCCATCGTCCCACCTACGCCTCGGATGTTTACTTGTCCGTTCAATTAACTTTTTAGAGATTCATTAAGCCCAGCTTTTTTACATTCCCATTTTAACCGTCAAGATTCTTTAACTTTAAATATATTAACAAATCTGTAATACCAAGAACAGGTTACTCATCACTTCTTCAATTTCGCGCTTTTCAGCCTCCTGAATTCTCCAATGATTCCTTTTTATTTCTACCAAAGCTCTTCCAGTATTACTTTCAGAGATCGTAAGGTGTTTTTCTTTCAGCGCCAGTTACCTGCGCTTTAGTGCTTCAAACCCATAAAGAAATTTTGGATTTTATTTATTTTAGATATTTTGGAGCCGAGATTTTGTATGTATGTTCCCAGTTGTATCTATAAAACCGAAGTAATTGTCATTTCTGCTACTTACTTTATTTTATTCCTATTTACTTCCAGGCCTAGTTCTTTATCGGCTTTCACTAACGTAGTTTTGGTTAATTTAATAGTTTCCACATCATCAGCTATCATTACCTAATATCATTAGCGTACCCAAGTAGGAGCGAATCCTTATAAAATATTCTAGTACTAAATTGAATAAAACTGGGGAATGAATATCACTTTGTTTTAAACCCGAACGAACCTCAACCTTCTCTGAATTATAATTATCCATTCAAACTTTATTAAATATTTCGGAGATGCGTGTCCATCCTAGACTTTCCTTTTGACATAAAATGACGCCTATAGATGTACTGTCTTCAGCGGTGTAGAAGCATGTCCTACAAATTTATAATAATATATTTAAAGACGTTTATAAATTTTATATTTTTTATCTAAATATTTCTTTCAGCTAACATTAATCTAAAAAATTGTGCACATGTTTTTCCTGTTGGGAAAAGTAAATTGGAGATGTCCAAAGGACATATTTGAGAGAAAACTAGTTATTGGTTGCAAAAACTTTTTTTTCTGGCCTTGTATGCAGGGTCGAAACTAGAAGGGGCAAAGAAGGCATTTGCTCTGGGCGCCAGAATTTAGAAGGCGATAAATTTTGGGCGAAATTTTATTTGTAAGTTAAGTTAAACTAATTCATTTTTTTTTTTTTTTTTTTATTGTTTTGTCCTTAATTCAGTTAATATAATGGAGTTATCAATGGAATGTTATCAGATGAAGATATTTATTTTTAAATAAAAAAATAGTGCTATAAAACAGTTGTTTTTTATGGAAAAGGGGAGTGAACGAAGGGGCGTCAAAAATAACCTTGCCATCCTGGCAAAAATCCTGGCTCCATCTCTGCCCGTATGTATGAAATCATTTTGAATATATTCCACTATTCTGGTAACCATTTCAAAATGCTTGGAAGTCAAAAGTCCACAAAGTCCAAGAATGAGGAGCAATTTTTCTCTGTTTTGTAAAATTTGGTTTACAGAAATTGAAGTATTTTTGATTCCCAAGTTTCAAATTTTGTCGTTAGGAATAGTTTGGTTTATATGAACATATTTATCACACCTCAAAATTAAAGAGAAATAAAAAAAGATCCTGTCACGATTTATTTTATGGTTAGATAAATGTTTAGTAAATGCTGTTTAAAGAGACAGGGTGGGAAAGAATCCGAGTAGTGAAAATAAATTGGCGATGATGTGTTTACCATGGTCATTTCCATCGGATTAGGGAGGAATCCCGTTCTCATGTTCGGAGAAGAAGGCTGTTAGCACCTCAGTAAATATCGGAAAGAGATCAGGCGCCGAGATACGGCGGAGGATTATGCTGAGAACGCGACGGTGGCATATGGCCGCGAGGGGTGCCCCTATTGTGTGAGAGCTTTTTGTGCCCGCCCCGGAACACGGCGTACCCTCGTCGGGTGCTTCGTCGGCCTTGCCTCGAAAGTGGAAGTGGGACCGGACCGGTTCTCCTGTACTACGGTGCTAGGTGTAACCTTCCCTATTTATAGCCGACTCAAGGCCTCGCGCTCAGCGTTACTCATCTCGCTGTGTACTGTCTGCTGCGCCAACGCACTGTCAGCAAACATAAACATAGGAGGAACTCTTCCTCACTACAGTATACATAAGAATGTATTGAATAATAATTTCTAATTTTAGTTCATGATCGTTCTGTTTATTCCGTATGCAATCTCTGTTCAGAAGGTACAAAAGATATTTTTAAAAATTACTTTCATAAATGGAGACACGAGGCTGACAGTTGATAGATATCAAGCAGATGCTTTATCACCCTTATGTAAGAGTTAAGAATGACTATTGGTTGATGCCAGATTGTTATTATTTGCATGATAATCAGAACTTTACTTTATTTTTATATATTGAATCTCCAATTCCATTATTCCAATCGCTATTTCAGTAGTTTTAGTAAGATGGACCGAATATATTCAAAACCCTATTAGAGAAAGAAATGATTTATTGAAAATCAGTGCTGCCCAGATACATTGGGATGCTACAATACACAGCGTAATATATATATCAATTATATAAATATAATTGAAATATATTTATTGGTTAGTTAAAAATAAACTAAGGAGTTTCAGCTACATGTTTGATTTTTTTCTCGAATGCTTTAACCACTCAAATAGATAAAGACCGTTCAAAAATTGAAGAAGTGAGAACCAAAGTTGACTTTCAATATTTTGTAAAAACGAGTTTGATGTGTCAAAGCATTCAGTCATGCGAACTGTTCGCTTTATGAAGAATTTTATTAATTTCAAAACCATTGAAGAGATAAAGCCAGTTTAACATACAGTCCAATGTGCCTTTGATATCAAGTTAGCCATCCTAAAGTACATCAAGTGGCCTATAATAAAACTAATAGGTACATATATATATATATATATATATATATATATATATATATATATATATATATATATAATCTATCTATAATATATATATATATATATAATCAGCTTTTTAGAAAATATACAGAATTGATATTTATTTTCCTTATGACTTTTAAACTTAAAAGTTGCATAAATAAAATTTATTAACTTTGATTTTATTCGATTATGTTTTATTAAGATTTGTTTATATATTTTCAACTATTCTACATATAACTAGTACATGTGTTACATTTTTTTTTTCAATATTTTCTTTAGTTTATGATAAGTGTCGCTGATGCATTTGAAAATAGCCATGTTTGTCGTAATAATATATTGTGCTGCCAAACTATATTTCTTCGATTTAAATTTTTTTACGTTCTTCAAAATCTTTTGAAAATATAATACATTTAAATTAATTTCTTATTGCCAATACTGTATTAGCCAATTGATGGATCATGATGATAAAGCATTTATTTATAACTCGTTGAGACTGACCCGAACATTTCGTTGGTGAGATATGAACTATGGAATGAGGAAAATGCTGTCACCACTGGGACAATATTCTCTTCGGCCATTGAGCGGTTGGAAACCTGATAACTGGCCCTTAGCTCCGTAGGAAGTTGCGGTTCCGGTTTTTTTACTTATTTTAACGATAGATTGTTATTTTATATCACCTAAAACATGCTTGTTATTTTGTTTGAGCTTGAAGTTTATCATCTGAATTATGAATTATGAATTTCATTACCTCAATGAAAATTAAAGTGGAGTGGTTTTGTGATGGATGTTTAGAAGTATTAAAGAAAAGAATCGACCACCGACTAGTGGTGGTGAAACTTTCCACTAGAAATATTGTGGTAGTATATCAGACAAGTCTTAGACATGCTAAGAAACTTCTACGAACAAAGAAAGGGGAATACTTGAAAAAGAAAATTGAAAAATTGAAGAATTACATGCAAATAATGAAACCAGAAAATTCTATGGAGCTATAAATCGCGGCTTTCAACCAAAAATGGACACCTGCAAAGATAGGACTGGTAACACAATTGAAGGGAAAACCATTGTGATCGAAAGATGGGCCCAGCATTTTGGTGAATTACTTAACAAGAATAAAAATGAAGAAATTAATACTGGAGTATTATTACCGAACATCAATGATATTGAGCCACCTGATACAGAAGACGTAACTGAGGAAATTCAGAATTTAAAAAGTAATAGAGCACCGGCGAAGATTTATTAACAGCTGAATTCTTTAAAAGGAGTAGCGAGAATATGCTCACACACTTATATAATTTGGTATTTGGGTGAATGAAAGCACTGTAAGGCACATTGGGTCAATGTAAGGCACATTAGCATGCATATATCGGAACGCGATATATCGATATATCGGATTTGAAAAACCGATATATTATATCGTTATCCTAACACCCGATATATCGAGATATCGATATTTTGCACCGATATATCGGTGATATTGATATTTTAAATTTTATTATTTTATTTTAATTAGAAATTTCCTTTATTCTTTATCATATTTTTAATTTTATCCGTGAGCTGTACTTAACATTACAGCTTAATTATTTAATCACCAATATGAAATTAAGCTTAAGAAAAACACCAATATGAAAACTTATTTTTTTGCGTGCCAATCAGGTTTAAGTTTTGCAGGTGAAGCAAAGAATATTAACTCATATTATTGAATGAAATAAGGTTAAAACAATTGAAAAGCAGAAGCAAATATTCTTTGCTTCACTTAAAAGTAAAATTTTGATCTGATTCCGCTGCCCGAGGTAAGTGTCCCCCTTACTTCCCTTATATCCGACCCTGCTGACTTATTGGTGAAAACTAAAAATAAAGATTACAAGTTTACAAAGATTATTTAAAAATATAATGGAAAATTTAATTAATAAAGCTACGATACGACAAAGAACATGTGAAATAAGTAATAATAATTGTAATGAAAATAGTAAATTTAAAATAAAAATAAGATCTAGAAGAATTATTAAAAGGAAAGAGAACACTACCATAAGCATTGCTAGATAGTGAAGACACAGGTCAGAATATTCAAGAATAGGAATCGAGGCACATTAGGTAGATGCTAACAACTAGTTTTAAATTTTATTGTGTTTCAACATTTCACAGTGTGTCATATGCATAGTAAATCGTAGGTCTACTCGCAATTGTACTTTCGTATTTTATTATGAAATAGGGACCAGATTTTTCCTCCTTATCCTTCAAATAAACTTAAGAGTTTAAGATTACCAAAACAAAAAATAATCTGGATCAATCATCCACCAAATTGAAATAAAATAGACAATACTATAAATGCAAATAAATTGTTGCATATAATCATTGGTTAAAATATAGCACATGCTAATTTATAAATATAATGGGGTAAATATGAGAATAAACAATATCTAGTTGCCAAACAATAATTAGTAGATGAGATTGCAACACATATACTGTTAATAAATCCTATGTAAAGACTAACAGGTAATAATATAAATGGCGATTGTACTGAAATATATATCAGATGAATTACATGTTTTTAGATAAATGTTTTGAGAATGCTCAGTGCATGCATGGAAACTTAAAAAAATACAATTTTTTTTTAGAACAATTTGTAGAATTATATAATATATGAAATATGACAAAAAACCTTCAAGATAAAAATGTATTATAATACTTATTTTTTTTTACCAAAATATTATTTTTTTCTATCTTTTTTTATAATGATTCATGAATAATAAAAAATATTGTTCTATAAATAATATTTATATTATTTCATAACCTTCTCATAAATTTCATAACGTTATGCTCATTTAATGCACGGCTTCTTTGCTTTTTCATCCATTTCCTTTCGATATATCAATATATCGATATTTTTCTACCGATTATCGGTGGATATCGATATTTGGTTTTTCGATATATCGAATATCGATATTTTTCTTTCGATATTTCAACCCTACCTTACATCCATAGATGATTTGTTGCATTGGTAAGCAGTGGCAATTTGTAAATGAGCATTGCGATATTAGGATCAATATGGCTTTTTCCATTATGTAATATCATAGACTCTGTAAGTTTCTGTTAGTTTCTTTTCGATGAGGTAACTATCACTTCGCCTCCTTCCTGTTCAAAAACTTTATCCTTACCCCTAAGTACTACTTTACCTCATAACATTTTTCAAACTCTCTCCTAAATATAGCCTTGTGAATTATTCAGTGGAATATTTTTAAATTGCGTATCAAAAGTTTGTTTGAAAATGAATTCACATAATATTTTATTTCTATGGAAATTTTTTCAGTATATCCATTTATGCGTGCCTTCCACTCCTTCCCTCTCTCTCTCTCCATAAACTCTGGGCCCCGCAATGCGTGTATCGGTTGTATTGCCATTATTTATATCACTGTGTGACTTCTATATAAGACGGCGGTCTAGATGAATTTCCGAATATTTGACATCTTCACCTGAAGGGCTGATTGGGAGAATTTCTCTTTGACGGAATCGGATCTCAAAGGTTCCTCCGCAGTTAAACCTCTTTTTGGTGATTTTCTGATCTAGTAAAAGAACCTCTGATACGGTAGTATCGAGATAGTAATTCACTGAAAAGACCTATCGTTTTTGGTTTAGTAAAAAGGTGTGGATCTGAGGAGGTGGAGATCGTGGTTTAGTAAATAATGCAATCTGGATCATGTGATCATCAGGAATGGGCTTTGGATGGGAGATCGTGATCTAAATTTACTGAAACAAAGACCTACCATTCTTCCCTATTCATTTACCACTCGCTCAGTAAAAATAACTAGCTCTTTTAATCGGTCGACAGATGTCTAAGAATGAAGATCAGGGCGATATGATATGGATTTGAGAGTTATGTGAGCAGGAAATTTTTGAGATGGAATTCTGCTAAATTTTATTTTGGAAAAATAAAATTTTCCAATGTTGCAATTAGTAATAATGAAAGTGCGATTAATCTGTTATTATTAATGCGAATTATTACGTTCAATTAAGTTATAACACCTTTTCATTTTCATAGTTTGGGCACATTAATACTTGTTTTATATAATTGATTACACAGAGACGATGGAGGTGTTTATTTAAACACGTTTGAGATATTGTTTGTGAGTTGTAGTCATTGAGAGAAGGACGGGTCCGATAGGGCTATTGAGCTGTCAGGGCTCATGATAACGCAGGCCTGAGCCCTTCACCGGTGGCCCGATGCCAGCCCAATCTGGACCTCTGCCACCAAAACAAGCCTTCGTCCTATCTGCGAAATGCCATGTTTGTTTCAAATCCCCTCCATTTATTCCGCCAATCCATCTTCCGGCAATATTGATATCCGCTCGGCGCTTAGTTTCAGCCATCCGATCTGATAGTTGGACCAATTAGTCAGTTCCTTCCTCATCGATATTGTCGTTCCTGGTCAGATAATCGATCTTTTCTAATTCGGAAATGTTGTTTTCAAAATTAGTTTATTGTGTTAGGTGGTCTTCCTAATGGAAGTAGATCTAATGATCGTTTTATACAGAATGGGGTTGAAATAAATGACACATTTTGAAGGGATGTAAATAACTAACCAATGTCTCAAAAAATAAAACTGGGTTTGTTTTCAAAAAGTATATAAAAATAGTTTTATTTCAGTGAATTTTAGAAATTACATTTACCAAATGTCGGCCTTTATCGAAGTTCTCGGACAGTTTCCATTACCCTTCTTGTCATTTCTGTTTGTAAGACTTGATTTCTGGTCAGATCTTCTCCTTTCTATCATCAAGAGAACGAGACCAGTGTTCAAACCCCTTGTCCTTAAGATATCCTAAGAGAAAAAAATCGCATGGAGTTTATCGTGCCACACCGTCACCCTTCAGAGATCAGTCTGTCAAGGAACATTTCTTTCAGAACTTCTCACGAAGATGTGTGATTCATGGAACTGCATATCCTCCGCATCGATGTCATCCAACTGGAGGATAGCTTCCACGACAAGTTTCCAATATGTGCACGTAACAGTCGAAGTTGACGGTTGATGCTACAGCATCTCCTCAAATAAGTAAGGATCGATAATACCGAAGTCCCCAAAAGCAGCTCACAATAAATGAGTTTCGATAAAAAAAACTTCTGTTAACGACGATCAAAATACGATTCCTGGTGTAATGATAACTTGAGTATTTCAATACCGATCAATAACCGTAATTTTGTTTGATTTGGTACAGTGATTATTTTATAAATTGTTGGTTGATTCCTCGCCGTCCTATAAAAAAAAAGAAGCTTACAATGACCTTTTATTGCATCATTCATTTTAAAGAATAGTGTCCCAATACGCAAAAGTGGAATTTTACAAGAGAAGCGTTTGAAGTTTGCCTATTTCGGTTTATCGCTGCCCTCAGATCACTGATAAAGCATCAAATCAGACAGTTTCTTAGCAAATACTACTATCTTTTTGTTTAAAAAAAAAAAGAAGAAAAATCTTTTTTTTTTAATCATGAATCGAATTGTGCCAGTAATAAAAAACAGTGCAAGCTTCCTTAGAGTTTAATCATAATAAAGACGAATTTTATTAACAAAATAGGTTTTTAACGTAAAAAATGATATTTTCAATTATTCATACAAATGAAAAATTGATACATTTTGGTTTCCTAATTAGCATTAGAATATTTAGAAAATTATTATTAAAAATAATTTATTATATTTATCAAGACAGTCTTTATAAAGTTACTCTTTAGTCAGATTTAGAAGGAAGTCATTATGTTTGACTAGTAAACTTATTATATCTGAACTATTAATAAATTGTTATTGCGGTAAATATTGGGACTAAAATTCTGAAATTTTGCCTCAAAGAAGTATACATAAATGGAAGATTTACAAGCCAAAAAAAAAAAGAAAAAACAAATATTTTTTAGTTTTTGTTTTATGAAAGCTGTCTGTTGGTAACTAAACTTAGAATAGAAAAATAAACTTTATTCTGGTACTAGGTACCATTAAAATAACAAGTATCTACACGTAATAAATTTGCAACTACAAATTATATTACAAATGATATTTCAAACCCTTTTTTTCTCTGTTGTATGCTCAATATTTCAAAACACTTGATATTAAAAGAATTTAGGCGTTGTATTGTTTCCATAATTGAATAGTAAATATATGCTTGATCCGCTGCACAGAAAGTAATTTGAAGCATATATTTCTATAAACCAATAACTTTATTTAATGACATTTTAACTGGACTTTTTTATTCTCCTTTCCTATGATTACTATAAAACTCTACCTGATATCCTACCCTTATCGCTAATGGTGCTAGTAGAAGATGTAGCATTTTTAAATTGCGGTGCAATTTCCAGTGCAGAGGGAGAGGCGGGGTTCAGCAGACGTTAAATAATCATTAGTGATATAACCTCGATATTATTAAATTGAGGTGATTTTGTGAAAGTAGTTGCCTTGGTAGCATTTTATTATTTTTTTTTTCCATGATATTATTATACATAATACAGGAAGATGACTTAGTTTTTCTTTCTCAAATAGAAACATTTGGTTAACCGCTTGGTAGATAATCTTTTCAAACATAAGAAATAGTTTTTCTCATGATGTGTCTCATATGCTTGTAGATGAAATATATTTCCTTTTATAATATTTTACAAAGTATAATTTTGTTTGTGGCTGGATGTAATAATTTGCAAATTAATAATTATTACTTGTTCTAGAAATTTACTCATTAACGTACAATATGATCTCTTGATTGTTCGACAAATACGTTTGAATATATAATAATATTTTATTTTTATATTGCTAAATGCCAATGCGTTTTTAGCAATGATATTTTAATTTAATCCCTCCTCCACCCTTTTTTAATAATTTAGTTTATGCTTTATATATTCTTAAGAAATAATTTTATGGAACACGGCTCTTTTTAAAAAAATTATATAATTTGTTCCTTTTTAGTTGTAAACATTATCTAGAATATTTATTTCTTCTGTGAATTTGATACTCTTGAACGGTAAATACGTTTTCAAACTGAAATATACCAAGTTATTTTAGATTAATTTACATTTCTCTCGGATGTTTATTTTTTATTTATTTTTTTTTTTGTGCTTTGAAAGATCGCAAACTAAATTCCTATTTTTTAATAGAATCAATACATAATATCTATGAGGGTATTGCTCAGCCGAACTGAAACCAATTCAATTTCCTTGACTTTGGAATTCCTCATCTTGAGATTCTATTTAGGTCAACTTATTTCCTTTTTCTTGAATATAATTCCATTTCTTATTATCTACCCGATCCATTAAAAGTTCTTACGGAATATTATTATACCAAACTTCGAAGTTAATCATCCCGTGACTGAAATAACAAGTATGAATTGAGACTTGTGTTGCTTTGACCAAGTGTTGCTTTCGGCTATAAATCCATTCATAAAAAACCCTAGCTTTGTGTTATTTTACTTTATTTATTCGTCATTACATATACGATATATATGGACCATATTTGTATATATTTTATTTTATTCTAATAAATTGCTGCAACCTTCACATTAATAAATCTTGGTATTAAAGACCTCACGGAACACATTGCCGCTATTTCATGTAAACCTCGTACTAGATAAAATAATATACTAACAGTGTTAACATGAAATATATTATACATAATGTATATTTTAATGCGTTGTAATAATACAGCCAATTCTTAGACGTAAGTGGATATTCGAAAAGCCGGGCCTAATTTGAGTACATAATCATAAAAAAATATTTTAAATCTCGATATTACAAAAACATATTTATTTTGGGTTATCTATAACATTAACATTTTATTCGTTTGACTGTATTATATTTTTTAATATAATACAAGTTATAATTTGTAAATTATTTCTCTGTAATTATTCAGTAATTTTGTTTGAATAGTTAATAATGATTGCCCTCAAATAATGTACATACGAAGATATTTGATTTAATTATCCGCACAACGCTTAATTAGAAACAAGAAATTATTTGTTTTAATTTAATATACTTACTTTTTTTTAAGTAATTGCTTTTCACATACATGTAAATGTATTTGAATTATTTGCATTTTAATAATTTTTGAATGACCTGATTTTCTTATAATTTTTAATTCGCTTATTATTTCGATTCTAAAACGTAAGTTTGTATAAATTAAATTCAATTGACAAGTATTAATTTGATATTACACATGTGCGTGTATATACAAAGCTTAACATTTAACCCTCCACTAGTTTAACGACCACAAGAGGAGGAGATTGATTTAATTCAATCTTGTTTTCATTCATCTACTCTCATTCTGATGTTAGTTAATTATGTGAATTAGTTTAAGTGGCCATAAATTATTCCACATACAACTCGTCTTTTCCTGTTGTCATTGGAGTTTAACTGGGTGACCTTAACCTTCAAATTTGAAGACATGTATAGAGAATGCCAAGTATTGACTTGTGATTCTTTACTGTAACGCTCTTGAAATAATACAATATAATTTATTGCAATAAAATATTAAATAAGTACTACATAAAAAGGTCGGTAGGTTGGTACCATAGTAGCCTAGTCAGTCGCTCATAGCAACTTTTTGACTTGGATGATGATTAATCAATATGATTAACATATATTTCTTTCAATTTAATTTCTATATTACATTTTATGCTAGAATTATTTAATATTACTTTTATTATTTATTTGTGATGTAATTTCTTCCGGTATCTTTTTTATTTTATTACAATTTTTTTTACATCATTGTTGTCAACATTTCGGGTATTCTCCATTTTCAGGACTAATCTTTTACATAATGTATTTCTTCAGGAACTGTTTACAATATTACATTATACATTTTGTTTGTCATAATCAAATCCATAATTGCTATTATCTCTTCTTAATTTTGACTACCATTTTTTCTTTCATTATAACTGTGACAATGAAAACGAAATAAGAATGCTACCTACAATCTTTTTATTAGTTTAAAAAAAAAAGATGAAATAATAGTAATTATTGATTTGATTATGACGAAAAGTGTGTAAAATGATATTGTAAATAGTGCTAGAAGACATGGATTGTATAAGAAATTTGATACAATTCAATAATTCACAATTCATACAATAGCGATGTAATAAAGGAATAAAGATACTGGAAGAGACTATTTCGCGAAATTACCCAAGATAAAAGTAATACATATTTTAAAATTTATTTTCCGTTTAAAGAAGTATATTCTTATTTTCAAAAACATCCACGAATTCTGCAAAAAAAAAATTCAGTAAGAATCATTTTAAGATTTAATTATTTTCTTTTTACAAGTGTATTATTTTTTCTGAAAACTTTCTAGTATTTTTATATTTCAATTTTATTGAAATAATAAATTCAGCTAAGACAACATCTCTGCAACTTTTTATTTCAACAGATTGTACCTAACATCACTTGCTATTAGGTATTTGAGCAAGTAAAAACAACCCCATCTGCCTTTCGAAGCGTCTTTAATAAATATATTTCTTGGTTTTCAATAAATGAATGCCTTTTTTAAATGTTTTTGTAATTGTGTGAATGTGAACATTCATAATCATTGCTATGACGAGCTATTGTGCATTGAAAATTTATGCTATTGAAAATTTAAAATTCCCACTATTAAATTAATACCAATGCAGTAAATGAAATCAGTTGTTTTAACTCATCAAGTAAATATTAGTCTACATGAGACCGAGGAAAAAAGTTGTGTTTATGGTTAAGTTCACTAATCGAATCCTCAAATGTAAGTAAACATATTTTGCTTGAAAATTCGTTTACAATCACTTTTTTTTTTTTTTAAATAAACAATCAATTTTTGCTACAGCATTGTGTTATGTAATAAAGGAAGTGGAGTAATTTTTTTTTATGAAAACGTTCTTAAGAAGTATGTATGTTTATAAACATAATTTTCAAATATATATATATATATATATATATATATATATATATATATATATATATATATATATATATATATATATATGTATATATGCAATTTTGTTTCCTCTGAAGTGACAACTTATCGAGTCATGTCTCCAATATCCAAAAGCAACTGTAGTCTATCGTCTATAGTCTGTTCCAATCATTCCTAGCAGCCATACTTCGCTTCTTCTCTCTCTCCACTGTTATCTTCGCCACGCTTTCTACTTTCTGATGGGATAAAGTTCCATCTATCGACGTCAAGTCATTTTCCATTTACTACTTTATTTACTATATAATATATTGAGAGCAAAAATAAAATCATATAAAATAAAGAAGGGTATATCCTTTGTACTGGTAGTTTCGAAGAACCCGTTTTATAATTATTTATCGGTTTTTTTCGTGAAGACTAATCCACGTGTAACAGACGTTTTTTAACTTTACAAGTTTTAATTACGCCAATCTGGAGCGGATGAAAGGGGGCTTTGTAATTAAGGAAGGCTTGATAATGACGTCAAATCGATTCTAGACTCGGTTAGTCTGGAACTCTCTACCGCAATCCTCTTATTTTTATTATATTACTCTATATACAAAATATAGGTTGCTTCTTAGTAGCTTTTATTTTTATTAATATTTTATTTATTCAGATTTCAAATTGTTTGATTATTGCTATTAAATGAAGACTTCTTTTCATTAATTATAAAATAAATAATCGCGCTTATTAGAAATCTGCTGTTTTCTTTCACGCACAAATCGTTTCAGTGGCAGCCACGGGATTAGATGCCTGAGACCTTAAGGTATATTCTAATTTTATTTTTAAAACGGTGTGGTATAGATGGCTATAATTAGAGTTAAGTTAACTCAGAAAGCGTCTGTCAACCATAATTCCCACCTTGGTCGACTAATGTCTTTAAAGAAAATGGTAGTGTACCAGTCCAGGATTTGAAAAAATATTAAATTTTTTCTATGAACGAAACGGAGAATCGTGGAATAGTTTTTGCAATAATCTGATAGTTGTTTGTTGGAATGCAGTTTTTAAGTCTTTATATAAGTTCTTATTAATGGTGTTGAAGGTAATAGCGCTCATCCGTTGCAGATTAATTGTACAACTCAAAATTTTAAATCGTTGGGATATCATGTTTAAAGTTTTTCATCTAAACTTAAAGCATTAAAGCACATTGAATATTCGTAATACCCTACGAACGGGCATCACGAATGTTCAGCGTGTTTTAATGGGGAGGCTTTCAAAGCAGTAGGAAAAAAATAGCTTAAAATAAGATTTCCGAACCATTTCAAATTTTAAGTTTTACCTTTATTTTACGACGGGTGTGGTATTTAAGTATTTGTGATTGAAAATATTACCGTTTAATCAAACTTTTTGTTTTAGCGTAACTATAAATCAGTACTATTTAAATCCATATTGTCCCATGTCTTCAATTTTTAATTGGTACCGATTAAAATGCAATTGACCGTTTAAAATGTGAAGAAGTAATAATTTGATGTGGAGTGTTCCGGGCCGATTGCTTATTTAGCATCAGTCCAAACTACTCAACTGTTTCGGTCAGATTCGAACTTAGATTGTAAAAAGCGGATGAGAATGGAGCCCTGTTGAACTCCACATTTGCTAGATGGGGTTAGGAAAGCGAGGAATCCTGTCCAAATCTGAAAAATCTATCATCTATTGAAAGTGCGATTTTATTATTACATAATAAGATCTCTGACGCCAAACTCAATCAAACGTCTCTTAGAGATCCAGAAAATAATTCATTATATATAGTTTCTTCTCCAAAGAAGTAGCTATAAAATCAGTGACCGATAAGTTGATGGGGTTGTGAAACGATAACGGCGGAAGCTGAGCAGGTGATCTATCACTGGTGAAATGTCTCTATGAAAATTAAGATCCTGTTGTATATTATATTTCTAAATATTTATCAATCGTTAGAAGGGAGCTAAGATATTTTAAAATGAATAAAAAACACATTTGTTATAAAATTTGGAAACTCACGTATCATCTATAATATACGTATATGTTATGAGGCCTTAAGCTACTTGAAAAAAAAAAACACTTTTTATCGCCAAAGTAACTGCTGAATCAGATATCTGTCTCATCGTGTAACCATCGCTTGGAAGTTATGTTGATGAATCAGTCTTATTCCAACGTTTGTGACTTAATGTTGTATAAACCTGAGGTTGGAGAGAAGAAAGGTGTTAGCATAGCGGAGACGTGCTCAAGTAGGAATTGATGGAGACAATGTGAATACGTGAAGAACGGGATGATATGGGGACTGTAAGGGCACTAGACGGGGACGGGGGCCTAACAGGGCGGCTCTGCTGAGTCCGCTCCATCCCCTCAATTACCCCTTCCCCCTCCCGATATACCTCTTGACGTATTTCCCCCACGTCTCAGCCCCTCCTGTCTTCTAAGGTTTTATAAAACATGGGCAAAAAATCAAGTATATCAAGCTAAGAATAATCTTATAAGGACCAATGAATGATTTGTTTTTTTTACTTTCCCTTATCTATATGTGAAATATTTTATATATATATATATATATATATATATATATATATATATATATATATATATATATATATAAGTGATATATTTTTCGTCACAATCGACTATCCGGAAGTGCCACTTTATATAATCGTTCTAACTCTTTTTTAAAATATTCTTGAAAACGGCTCTAACGATTATGACTCTAACTTGCCTAAAGTCTTTACCTTCAAGCGTATATTACTTTTCTTATATGTAGAATCATGGAGAAAATGCGAAGAAAAAAGATAGGACGATAAGAAAATTGTATTTGCCAATAACTGTATTTGTCAAAAAGTTAGGGTAAATTATGTAAAGAATCACATGAAAGATAAAAATTCTGGTGCGGTGCGCGCATCACACAGCTTTCCCTTACCGCCTTATAATAATAATCTTTTAAACATAATTTTAAACAGTCTATATAAACATTACTTGAAATAAACTCAGCAGTATTCACTTCTTTACGCCTTCTCTCACAAAAGTACTGTAAAATAATTTTTACAATTTTCGTGCAACAATTCTCTACACTATTTATTTTAGGTTTGTCAAGCTGACTATTCAAACTAAACATATGAAAAGTTAAAGGGTTTTATGAAGAATAATTTTGGCGACTTTCATCGAAAGTGATTCTACATAAAGTAAAAGACTTAAGGAAAAGACTTTAGGCAAGTTTCATCAAAATCGTTAGAGCCGTTTTCGAGAAAATTATAAAAAAAAAAAGTGTGCTGGAGTTAAATCGATTAAATAAAGTGGCGCCTCCGGTTAGTCGATTTTGACGAAAAGTTGCTGTAATATCCCCGGTTGCTGTAATATATACCAAAAATACGTAATTTAAGTTTCGTACAACTTTTCGTTTTAGCGTAGGTTCACACAGACACAGACCATTTTTGGTTGTTTGGACTCAGGGGACCTTCGAAATTATTCACGATCGCAATACTTCCCTTACAATATATTTTATATATAGATAAGGGAAAGTAAAAAAAAAAAAAAAAAAAAATCATTCATCGGTCGTTAATAATAAAGAATTGCTGTTTTGAAATGAGCAAAGATTATCTGTGGTTTGTGTTTAGAGAAGTTAGCTACACTGTTATCAGAAATATTCATTTTTTAAGGATACAAATGTATGCCTAACAGATAATCTATATATAAAAAGACGTTGATCATAATGTTTCGTTTTATCATAACTTGAGTTAAATCAAAAATATCAAGTGCACAGAATTGTCGTTCCTAAATTGTTTATCCTATCTTTTATCCTTTATCTTATCCAATTGTTTATCCAATCTAATTTATTGTACTTTTGTGAGAGAACACGTAAAGAAGTTCGTTCTGCTGAACATATTTCAAGCGGGTATTGTTTATGTGAATTCTTTAAAATTATTTTTAAAAATGGTATATAATTATAGGATGGTAAGGAAAAGTTGTGTGATGCGTACACGGCTGCAGATTTTTTTAAAAATTTAGTACGGTTTAAATAGTCTTTGAGCGCTTTCTCCTTTTGATCCTACAAAGTATTTTGTAAACAGGTTCAATTTATTTAATTCTTGAAGATATTGAATGCCGAAATTTGAAATATAAAGACATTACAATTAATAGAGTAATAAGCTACAACCGATTATTATTTTTTATATTATTAATAAGAGTTTCATTACAAAAGATCCTCAGTTTTAATTATCATTGGAATAAATTATGAGAATGGATGGTTATTCCTATTGGAAAAGGTTGAAATCTACAAGGTGAAATACCCTTGATTTGTTATGCTCGTGGGTTAATATGATCAGTTGATAATTGCAGAGAATTGAGAATGCTGGTTAAGAATCAATTGTCAAAATAAATACGGATGAAATGGCGAAACACGACAGTGTGTACTTTGAATATTTTGAGAAGTTTAAGTATCTAGGGCCGATAATATCTAAAAGAAACATAGTAAAAGAACAAATAAAAGCAAGAACACGTTCGTCGCCACTTCACCCATATCCACGAAAGCATTCCTGTCCACAGATATGGAGTATGAGTTACTCTGAGACAAACATTTTAAAGGAGACAATTCTTATTATTTTTCTGTCAGTTCGCCTGCGTGGGCTCTTACTTATGCGGTCGCTTACTGCTTAATCCGCTTCTGCTAAGCAGTAAAAATCCCCAACAAGTTTCAACTTAGTAGACATGAATTTAACATTTTGTTTTTAGATTTGTTCGATTATTTTATGGAGAGTTTTTGAACCTTTTCGATCATTTCCAAAACCTTTAAATTATGGTATTTTAAGACTTTCAGGGCCTTATGCTTTGCAGGGCCCAACTACTCTCTCGCACATCAGTTTACAGCTTAATCAACCACCGCCGTTTTTTATATCTAGATGCAAAACATAGCCGCTTACGCTAATGTTATTTTCACTGGGATCATTTACTTGTTATCCTTTAAAGTCAATGTGACCATATCACTATCGTTTTGCACCTAACAGGGAGAAGTTCTTAATCTAAGATTACAATTTTGTTTATTTTGGGGTATATGTATATTTGTCAAAATACCTAGTTCATCTAAGAAAGTAAGCCTAAGATAAAAATCTCTGGAAGAAAGTAAGAAGTCTGTTGCAGGATATCGGTTATGTATGTTGCTTCAGCTATGATTTTTTCTAAACATTATTTCCTCTTAGTTGTTTCAGACTTCCTGAGCTTGCAATCATGCAAAGCTAATGTTTAGTTTGTAAATACGTAAATTCCATTTTAATGTTATTCATATAATTTTCGATATAGTCAGCACCTTCAATTAGTCGATGTAACCAGTAATGTAAACAGGAAAATTCCTTTCCAGCCTATGAGAAAAAAAAAATCCTGTACCTCTGCGACCTTAGGTACTCGATACTGTTTATGATGACAACTTACACTAAGGTGATTTATTCAGTATTTATAGATTTAATAGATTTATAGAAGATGAAACTGTTCCTTGAATATCTTCCGACTCCTGAATCTACTAAATGCTTATAGGACAGACAACTAACTGCAGAAAAAGTTTGCAGTCCCCCTTACCTACTAGAAACCTCCGGTCCTATGGAACTTCTGCATTACTCAAATTAAGCAAAATAAAAGCTGAAATATTGAGCATTTAATAGCGAACAGGTTTTGTCTTATTTTTTCTTGTCGCTAGATGTTACTTCTTTATTCATGCTTCAAATGTTTAAATTAATTAAAATAAGAAAAGTTCCGCGACATATGGTCGGTAGGAAGGAGACCAATAAGCTTATTAGAAAAGCTTATCCAGGGTCCAGTGTTAGTTACAAGTGTCCAATGTCGGGGATTAGAACCAGATGGTTTTCTGCCTTCCAAAGGATTCGGTACCCTATTTCCTTACCGCCCTTTTTTATTGTGTTTCTGTTTCATTAAAAAAACAAACAAAAGTAGTTTGTGATAAAACATTTCATGTATATAAATATACATTTCATGTATATAACATTCAACGTATATTTCCGTTGAATACTCGAATTCGAAAATTTTCGCGGTCGCAATACTTCCCCTTACTGTATATTTTATACATAAGTAATGAAAAGTAAAAAGCCTGCAATCTTTGTATGCATCGTTAGTATTTAACGATGCTGATCGCTTATTAATGTAATTGACCAGTTATGAATAAACCCTAATATTCCTGTTTTTTCTTTTTTTTAATTATTTATCACAACTTTTATGGAGTTTAATTGAAATAAAATAATTTGCATAATTGATTGCTCAACTGTTAAGTTCATAACCTGATAGCGTTTCCTCCTGAACTGAACACACATTCTCCTGGTGCCAGACATTTATTCAGCTGTATTCATATTGGCTAGAGCACACATAGAGACTGTATGTTCACCATCTAACAGTACAGCAATTCCACACCGCTCCGTGTTTCGACGAGTGTCTGCATTTGCATATAGACCCGATCAACATGCAGCCACTTTAACTGGATCCTATGAAGCTACACAATCGTGAAAAACATTAATATGCCCCTTTATCCATTGCTAATATAGAAGTGATAGATTACAAACCCTCTTGCCGATTAATTCCAACTAGATGAACCAATACTTTTTAAAACTATTTAGCTATAGGTATGCATTCAAAATTTTCAAGTAAAAAACATTGAAAACAGGAAAAAGAAATTTTGGTCCGTGTAAAATTGAAGTATTATTATTTTTTATTCGTTTTCGATAGATTTTGATGTTATATTTTCCGGATTTTAGTTCGGTATTTTTTTTTTTTATGGGAGTTAAGAGATGAAAATGTTAACATCCATTCCATATACTTTTTAACTTCAATTATTGAGCCGAAATTTTTTTTACGAGTTTTATTAGCTATTTTTATAGATATCACGAATTTTCAACGTATTCAGCTCGGTCTGTTTGGAGGATTATACAAAAAAAAAGTTTTTTTATCATTTTTAAAATATTGCTGCAGGCATTAATTGTATCATACTTCACATCATGTTGAAAGTTTCTTTAATTTGAATTTAACCTCGAGAAATTATTAGAATGTTTGACTTTCATATAGATTATAAATTTTCTTTTTTTTTGGGAAGGGAAATGGCAGGTATTTTTTTTTACAGTTTATCAACATACCAATTAAAAAATAATCTGAAAGTTGCCTGATTCGATTGATTTATCACTATACATTTTATTGTACTTTGACAGTCAATATATCAACAACAGCAAAAACAGTCAATATATTCTTCAGCGTTTTTCATCGGTTCAGTATTGGAGACGACATCAACAATGTTTTTTTTAATGTATTTTTATTTAACAAAATATTATAAACCGTGTAAATTAAGTGACATTTCTAAAAAACTTCTCTAGCAAACACCATGCTTTGCAGTAAGGAAAGTATTAAGTAACTTTTATTTATTTTCTTGAGAACTTGACTAATGATGGAGGGGGGAAAAAAAAACAAAAAAAAAACTGGTAGCGTTCATGCTTATCGTGACCTTAGGATAGCAATTTAAGTTGCTTCAGGAAACTTCTCGGAACTTTGATTACTACATTTATGGTTCCGTTTCATATATAAGAGGAAATCATTTACCTGATAAATTTACTATCTCATTGTTATTTTAATTAATGTATTCTAATTTTTTAGTTAAGTTTTATTTCATTTTCGAGATGTATTTTGTAAACAATTATGTGGCTCCATGAAAGGAAAACCAATGTCGACGTTTGTTTAAATTAATTTAGGAAACATTTAATGTAGATAATAAAGAAAAAAAATGTTCAGGTAATATTTACTTATTAAGTGAAATGTTTATGGAAATTAATTATTTCCTTTTTTTTCCCGGACTTAAGTTATTGCATTCAATCTTGTTCTAGGATTGATTGCATAAAGTTCTAGGTATACCTAGGTATGCAAGTAAATGTACATATTTCTTTCTCTTCAAAATTATATGTTATGGTTACGTGGTCAAATAAGCACTGAGTAACATTTATTTTCATTCATACTTTACTCGATTGGCTCTCCTACAATTATAATTTGTCTAACATCAATTTTATCATTCTTATTGCCACCTGAATCCTGTTGATTGATGAAATCTGGGACAGTTATAATTTAAATATTAACATAGAAAATATCTTTTCTGATAGTTCTCGTTTATACAGTTAGTTTTATTATCAATAATTCCTGTTGGGATGTAGCTAGCAGGATGAAGCAATGCCTTCATGAATAATGTATAGAATAGAAGTATTTAAAAACTCAAACAGATAAAATTGTCTAAAAGTTAATCATAGTATTGCCATATTTCACCTGAACGCTGCCTTCCTGTATACACCCACGCACCAGCTCAACGTGTATTTCGAGTTCTAAACGTGTATTTCATGGTTTTCTTTTTAAGACGTGTATTTATTACAGACACCGTGTCTCTATCTATATAATGATTAGCATTTGGAATTACATGTTGTTGGGTAGTTGTTTCACAGATGTTGAAGTGTGGGTTGATATGTTTTATTTAAATGGAGCTGGAGGTATTCCTTTAATAGAAATGAAGGAATATTTTTGAATAAATGTATAACATTACTAGATTCCATTCCAGATAGTACGGGTTCCATATATAAATTCTTATTATTTTCTCTGAGGCTTTTGTTAGCCTAATAACGACTGGCTTTTGTTGGTTTAAGGGTCAGGTAGTTAGTTTGTAACAGGTGGGTCAGCCTCCTTTGCATTTGAAGTGGTTGATCTCTCTCTCTTGGTGTCGCCTTTTACCCTCATTTACCTCTGAAGGATATCTCCCCTCCCCCCCATTCCTTTGGTCATTATTATAAATTTAATCATATCCACTCCAATGCAGTTCCTGTAAGGGCCAGACTCCAACAAAGTACCTGCCTATCCCCAAGTCTGTTTAATATTTTTATATCCCAATTCCCAAGCCATCCGCAAGTATAGTAATAAGGTCCATTCACGCCGGCGACACAGCTCTGTATACAACATTTTATCATGGTCACATCAAAATTAAAAAAAAAAAATTATAAAAATTGCCAAAACTGGAAATTACAAATAAACCCAAGTAAGTCCGAGGACATAATGTGTACTAAGCATTACATCTCCTGAAACTCAGCATACATTCTCTGGTCTAAACCAGTAAATTATCTACGATTTACGCTAGACAGATCCTTAATATTCGCGGGACATATTAATAGAAAATCAGACAAAGCTAGAAAGAGTTTGGTTGTTTTGGGTTGAGAAAGGCTTATAGTTTAGGCATTGTACTAGTGTCACCATTTATTATTTTCTAATTATTTATAATTTTTACTTTTTGATTTTCTCTTTCTAGGGTTGTGCTCAGTTTATTTAATAGTTAAATAATCTTTTTTTCCGAATTTAGTAGTAATTTTAGCAGCAATTTTAAGTAGGTGAGTAAAAGAGAAAATCCAAGCCCATTGTTTTTGAATTTTTCACAGCTGCTCAGTAAAGGTCCATGAATCGTTGTTATCAATGCACAGCTGAAGTTTATTATATTTTTATTTATTTTTTACTGCCTCTACGACACCTGTCTATACATGGTAATAAAAACGATCAGACAATAAAATTATTTGTGTAACGTCTCTTCACTCACATCTAACCAGAGCATTTGCTCAGACTTTTGAGCAATGAACTGATTTCAGTTTTATTCACTTAACCAAATGGTTTTAGCTCTTCAGAATACTTATAGTATTTCCTTACTTTTTCTACTATGACTTTCCGAAGGTTGGTAGTCCCAGTGACTTGGTCCAATTCCTTCAGAGCATTCATTACTCTAGAGATTTATAAATAATGCCTCTATTGTTACGCTATTGCTGATAAAGATGATAGAGTGATAGATATACTTTATATCTAAATTCAGCTCTTATTCATCTGAAGTTGATTTCTTATATTTCATTTCTATTTCCTTTTGAAATTTTATTATTTGGCATAAAGTGTATTGTTCTTTTGTTTATTAATTTTGATCTTGACATTTTTTAACAGAATTGTAGGGCTGTATCACGGAATTATGAACAGCTACTGTAGGCTAATGTAAATTTTTAGAAGATTTATATTATGTATTGTTGAATCATTGGGATGAAGTAAAATGAATCTAATTTTCCTTATATAATATTAAATATCCTTCATTAGTAGCTAGTTAAATTAATAATTATTTTGTTCCTTTTTTCCAGGTGAGTGTTATGTTTCATCTGAATCTATAGTACTGACCAGACGAGGTATGTTTTTCTATTTATATATTACTTGTGTCGATTGCGTAAAATGTTAATTATTAACTCACATATCTTGTATTCATTATGCCGTTGTGTAATTGCTTCTTTATTTATTAAATTAAGTAAAATAATACAACGTTGCCGCGTGTGTTTATAATTAAAGTTAGTTCTTCATAAATTATGTTGTGTTTTGGATAAAGGGATACAAGTCATTTTTTGCTTCAAAGCTAAAGTTTTAGTTATATTTGTTCTTTTTAATGAACTTTACATTTGAGAAAAAGGATATTATTCACTGAAAGAGTGTTCACGTGGAATGTGAAAATTGTTCCATTGAAAAGACTAGTACCTCTTTACCCAAAAACCAAAGAATTGATTGTTAACGAAAGTGATTCATTGTAAGAAATAACATGACTTTATTACAATGAAAAATTAAAAAAATGATTTTTTAATATGATCATGTCTATAATAATATTTATAATTTATAAATAATTAATATATATATATATATATATATATATATATATATATATATATATATATATATATATATATATATATTATTTAGTAATATATCACTAAACATTTTTCCGCTAAAAATGTATTTTTTTAAAAAAATAATATAATAATAAATAAATAATAATAATAAATAAATGTTATAATTCATTATTAATTATATTTTATCATGCATTAGTTTTTTGCTCATAGCTTTAATCAAATATCATTAAGTATGATTAATGGTTCAATAACTTCAACCTGTAACTTTATGTTTGGATTGAGTAATATTTTCAAATCATTTCGTAATCTGACTTGGAAAATTGATTGATTTTAGTTGTGAATTAAGGATGATTTGTTATGAAAAAGTATTTATACAAAAGTGAGTCTGTTTCTTTTTTAAATATCTCTACGAGGAAGGATTAAAAAAAATAAAAACGATCTACCTATCAATGCGAACAAATATTTTAAATTTATTTTTGAGAACTCTTAATTTATTTAGGTTATCATCATGCAGTGGATTTAAATTATAACTGCGTTGTAAAAATTAAAAATTTGCGTTCCTTACAACTCAGAATCCAAAATTCGTATTAAAAATTCCAACATACATAATTTTCTCTGCTTTATTGAGAGCGCTTCATTTGTTTTCGAGAATGGGAAACAGAAGGCGAAAAAAAAGACCTTCTTTTAATGAATATTTTTTTCTAATGGGATTTTTTTAAAAATGTACGGGAGGAAATGAGGAGAAGAAGCTTTCAGGCAAGTGAGGAAGTAATATACAATATTTGTTATGGCATGTAAAATGAAACCGATTTATACTCGTATTTGCCTTGTCTTTTATTAATTTCAACATTAATTATTTGACTATGAACGCCTGATAATTATAATTAAATACTAGAATGTTAGTTAGAAGGGAATATTTTCTTCAAGTTTATGTATTTTATGAATTATTGCCCGTGCAGAGGTCTCAAACTAATGAGTTATGCGACTAATTAATTTTATAAATTATTGGATGTTGTAAATATTTCATCCTTTATTCCGTTGGCATAGTTTTGGTGTTCATTCATGTGTTAGGTACAACCTTCAAGGGCTGTAATTATTTTTATCTGTGATGGTGGATGACACAGGATGTGGTTTGGAAATAGTACCCCAGTGTCGACGAGTAGTAAAAGATGGGCCATGGAATTACGAACGGCTGTTCCATTCATGAGTCAGCTCTGAGCGCCTATTCATGAGGGTTCTAATGGAAATTATGAAGACTATTGTCCTACTGACTATTATGATCTTTAAGCTTAAGCACCGGTAGCTTGGAATTTTTTTTTAATCTCTTGAATCCTAATGCCAACGTTTTAGATTTATTGTAATTCAAATTGCTTTGGTTCTTATGTTGAAACATCTTTATTCTGCCACTCCACTGATTATTTCTTATTGTTATTATTTATTTTTAAAATTTACAACACGACATGTAAACTTTTTTTATAAATTTTGAAAATAGCGACTATTCTGATGACGCTTTCGGGGCTTAAGTCTTATCAGGTGTATCAGAGGCTTATCAGCAATTAATGTGAAACCAAACTTCAACTAGTGAGTTTGTATAAGTATGGAGTTAATGATGCTTTTGCAAGAAATTCTCTGTTTAAATTTCATCCGAAGAAAATCTACAATATGCGGAATATAAGAATATTTATAAATAATTTTATTCATGACGTGACTCATTACAAATTTACTTAAGCTTTTGCGTAATTTTTTTAATCCTGAAGAAAAAAGTTTTTATGACTTCATTAAACTAATGCTTCTTTCTCTTATCACAATGCCTTTTCTAAATTATTCAAGCATCAATTCTAAGACATTAAGTCACCACAAAAGATACTATCCCTGACTCCTTAACGTGATGCACTTAAAATATCCTCGCTAATGCATCGGCTTTCTGGAACTCTCTCCTATCCTCGGTACGCCATTCTTCTGATCTTCCCTTTTTTAAATCCCGAATCTTTCTCCACCTTTGTAATTTTCAATTAGATTTAATCACACAAGAAAGGGAAAAAGAAACAAAAAAAATGTTTATTGTCTTCTATTTTTGTACTAAAACTTAATTATGGTTTCATATTATTAGATTCTTAAAACATCCATTTATTAGTCTTACATTTTCGTTAATGGCATTCTATCAATCAGGAAAAAAAAATTGGGACAAAGTTATTTTTTTTTTTTTAATTCTTTTTGCTCGATGATTGGAGAAGCTAGACCGTTTTTTTATTTTTTAATTTTGATTATTCTTCACCATCAAGCGGAATACCATAATTCGCTTCGCTATTGACTTGTTGAACTTTACTTATACAGTACAAATACATTTCAATATTCTATAACGAAAATACTGGTTAACTGCATTAAGGCTACACTTTCTTCTGCGGAAAAAATGACTTTTTTTCATTACTTAAACATATCTTTCTAATGAAAAAAAAAGTTTTAAATTTGTTCGTTTTGAATATGGTAATGATGACTCCACGCTCGTCCGTTAAATTTTTTCCCATCCTATCACGTCCTCCCTCGTGTTGTGGGCCCAGTCCTTTGTTACTCCAGTTCCACTATAATCAGGATCACTGTAACAGAGCACGTTACTGTTACAGCTGCTTTGGTCCGCCGGTCTTCTGGTTGTCGGACTAACATTTTATCTTCATCCTGTCTTCATCATGCTTATAATGGTAACTGCCAGAGCAACAAAGATGTTACATGTTCAAAGATGTCACATGTTACATGTTACACGTTTTTTAGGTATTTAATCGAACTTCACATATATATCATGAAAATAGTGTTGGGAAACACTTCGGCAACAAATAGCGATTTGAAAAATCTCTCTAGGGCCATTTCGGAGTCCTTGTTCAATTTTTTTTTTTCGAAAACACTTTATTTTACATTTTCTCAATTTACATTTACAGTGACAAAATACACAATTTTAGACTCAAAACAAGTCCCTACGACAATTACAAGATCTGTAATAAAATGTTCAAAAATGACCATATTTCATAGTGTTTATTTATTTATTTTTTGCGAAAAGTTTTTGACCGACTTCGATTTGTTAATAACTCGTTTCCCGCCTTTTTAAACGTTGTTTCGTACTATTTTTTATTTGTATTTTTATTTATTTAAAAAAAATCCCATCTTAAACGTGAAAAAATTACTTTCCGGCATGTTTATGTTTTTTCACCATGTTGCTACATACCGATTTTATCTAAAACTTATACGATTTGTTTTTTACAATTTTTTCTCCTAATTATCACGTTGAAAAAGTTCATTGGAAATTTATTTCAAAAAATGAATATATTTTATCTATCGCGCCTGGACTATTGTGATTCCGTCCTGTCTCGAAATACGCGTTGAAGTAAGATAACATTGAGTGGAGCCAATCCGCTATGCTTCGAGTTACTGACTCGCAGTTCCTTCGATAGTGCCATCGACAAGGCTTATCTCTGAACGATTAATGATAAACTATTGAATATTGTCTTGATTCATGCATTCATATCATTTCTTTTTCTTTCTTTTTTTAAATAATCGACCCCACTGTATACGGTGTAATCTCTAGACGATAAAAGTTTATAAACAGATGGAATTTATAGTTCCATCAGGTAAAAGTTACATATAAATTTTTGCTTTGCTTCAAGTGAATTTGAGTTGAAGAAAAATGTAGAACTTTGAAACAAACTGGGTTGATTGTGAGCCTCCGAAAAAACGAAAAAGCTCTTATTTTTGGCGTTCAATAGAACCAATCAACGATCAGGGATTATTTCTTAAACAGTATTATATGCTCGATTATAAGATAGGATTAGAAGTTTTTAGAGGTTATGATTTAGAGTATTATTCATCAAGATCAAAGGCAGCTCTTTGCGAGGTTGTTTGCTACAACGAAAACTAGCCCAGACATTTTTGTGAATGAATATAATAAAAAAGAAATACAATAAAAAAATTCTTATTTATATTGTGATAATTATGTTAAAAGTATCCGAAAAATGCCGTTCCTCTAAACTTACGCTATTCCTGGACGCCAGCAAAACAAAAACTAGTTCATATGTTTTCGGGTAGAAGATTTTACAATATTCTCAAATATTTGGAGAAAAAAATGTTAATTGAATTGGCCCAGTTGAGAAGACACCATTTTGCTCGAATCTGTAATTTTCTTTTATTATTAAAAAACAAAAAATGTTAAACGGTGGGGGGGGGGGGGAGGGGGAGGAGGGGTTGAGATGAGAGAGAAATGCTTTATTAACTGCAATACAGCCCAAATACCTTGGGTTGCTACACACACAGCATACTCATCAATCCAATGCTACCTATAATATATATAACAATTTTTTCTTTCATAACTCTAAATGAATTATCCTCGTCGCTACATTACCACATTACATCTATTCTTTTTTTTCCTCTTTTGTTTATTAAAAGTTATAAGTGTTTCAAATAATTTTTAAAAATGATTTGCAAAATTTGTAGAAAATGGTCAGGACTTTGTTATGATTTCATTTTGTTCGTAAATTTTGTTTGACTGAACTGATTAATGCTTATCAATACTTTTTTTTAAATTTGATTTTTGTTGATTCAGTGCGTGATTAGAGCTTTCGAACGGATATGAAACTATAAACTTATCTGATTTTTTTTCTTCCGATAAAATTATTAATTATTTTACCTATAATTTGAAAATAGGATTTAAATGCCTTACTTTAAATAAATTGTAAATAAATAAAATATTTTATAAATTATATTTAGTCATAAATTTCTATTAATGATATCATTTATTTAAAATAATTCGAGGCTCTCTTCATATTTGAACTTCTTATACAGTCCAAAATCATCTAAATGCTTTATTTCTTCAGATAACTATTTCTTACCTGCTTCGGCCTCACGGGTTGATATGTTTAACAAGGCTTGATCAGTCAGGATATGCAAATAGGGTAAGGATAGCGACAATTAATGAATGAGCTAAATCTGATAGGCTAAATGAATGCCCTCATTAAAAAGTTCATCCCGACGCCATGAAATTCGACTTTGCCTAATAGCTCTGTTGGGCAACTACTATTGAGCATTTGGAGCACTGCGATTTCTTTCTAAAATTGTTTATCCTAGGTGGTTTTTTTGTTGTGTTTTTTTTCTAAAAACAAATCAAATAATATGATTACTGATGACAGCATTCGTTTCAACTAAATTTATAGCATTTCATTGAGATTTTGGATCACTACCAGCCGAAGTATTTATTTTATCCTTCCCTTCTTCTATCTAACGCGAATCAGAACTAACGTACAGCTTGTTTTTTACCTATAAGCTTAAACTTACCTGCACTGTGGTTTCAGTTGTTGAATGTTCTCTCACTACACGTAGACTATATGCAAGTGGTCTTATATGATTTTACTCTCATCATTCATTTTTGTGATTGTTAATAGGTATATTGAAGTAAAGTGTTTTCTTTTTAAGCCCTTATTTATGTTATTCTGTTGACGCACAGCATTTGTCTGAGAAAATGACTTAATGAAATGAAATGACTGTTCGTTTTGTATTCTCTGTTAAATCGATAATAATTTGTTTGTTTACAATTAAAATTTTGCGTATACCTATAATGATTAGAAAAAAAAGAAATATTTTTTCGGCTTTACTGAATAAAATCATTAGCGCGTAACGACCATTCATAATAACGATATTTTATAATGCCTTTCCAAAGATAGCCTATTGGCATAATGTAATGATAAATAGGCGGGGATGAATTAGGAGAAACGAGCTATCCCTTCTGTATGTAATCCTTGTTAGGAGAGGGATTTCACAAATCCCAACCCCTGTAAGTCCCGGTAGCACACTATGAATTTTTGAAAGACCCGCTCTACGTCCACCTACGTGTCGTGCGTTTCTAAACCATATCACGTTTGGCAGGGGCAGAGCTATCTCTGAGCCATAAAAAGGCTGAAATCTGTCCTGTTCATCCGAGAACTTCGTAGATTTCTGCTGTACTATTGTTATATATTATTACATTTAAAAAAAATGTAAATAAATGTATTTAAATATTTAGAAACCACGGCTAAAGATGTTCTACATCAACGAAGAGGGTACAAGTATTGACTATCGTTTCCATTTCCAATCTCGGCCCTGTTTGAAGGGAGGCCACTTGCCAGGATTGCAGTCAGTGAATGCAGTCGACAATAGATACTGCCGCAATCTAATCCCCCGAGGAATGCACACACCCCATCCATTTTAGATTCCATATGGAGCTCCTAGCAACCGCCAAACATGGAGCGTCCTGGGAAATCACCAGGCAATGAAGTCGGCACTTTATAGCGGGTCCTTCCAATGGGCTGGTCTACATTTTACACATAGAGCAGCAAGGTGATGATGTTTTTTTTTTTTTTAAACTTTTTTTTGACTAATTTCTTAAATTGATTAACAAAAAAAAAAGAAAAATCATAAAATTATTATAATTTTTTTTATTTACTTTCTGTTTTATTCTTAAATATCAAGAACATTGATTAATGCAAACAGTGATTACTTCGAAATAGTTAAATGTGGTGGAAGAACGATTTCTAGCAACACTTATTTCTTAATCAAGTTTTACTTCTAATGATAGGATAAATTACAGTTGTGTAAATGGCCATAAATAAATGAAAAACTTAGGATGGTATATCTGCATTTTTGGTAGTCTATAGCATGTTTTTAATTCCATCCTTCCTTTCTAAATTCTAATTTAATAGCTTCCGTAGTTTTAATATTTAGCTTTTTTTTCTTGACATTAGGGATCTGTCTTAGTTTTCTATCAAATGTAAGTCCTAATAAAGTTACTTGAATAATAAAATCTTTTTAAGTGACTTTATGATTGTCGAAGTAAACCAAGCGGAGAGGTAAATCAATGAACGAAGGTAATATGAGAAACCCTATCCAGTCATTTTTTGAAGTTTAAATTCTGTTGGAGTAGAAACGTGTTTTGGGAGCATAGTCGCATAAGTTCGGCTCATTTTCGCTGTTTTATAATGGTGGCTAGTTATTATTTAGTTGAGAAACGTCTTAAATCATTGAAGTTAAGTCAAGATATTTTTAAGTGGCTCACATGTGAAAGGAATGAAGAATCAAATGGTGACAAACCTAGTCTCAATGTACTTTTATAAAAAAAAATGTTATCATAAATAAACACTTTTTTACAAATTTATTTTTAATTATCATTTTTCCTATTTCCGTAAAGTTGATTGATTTGAGAAACCTCATAAGTCAAGCAAATTTTAATTTAAACTTATTGTCACTATAATGAATTTTATTTTCTTAATTGACATAGTAGACGTATATAGACTGAGAGTCACATTTTAATGAACAGTTAGATGTTTTGGTTTGGCTTGAACCATTATCCTTTGGCCTGATTTTTTTTAATGTTTTTATGAAAATTCGGTATCAATGACTGATAATTTTACTCAGATGCCCGATCAAAATTGATTCAAATATAATATGTTGTGAATTATCATAATTCAATTTAATTTTCCATTTTTTTTCCTGCTGAATGTGTGTTTCAAGAGTAGCTAATGTATATTAAGTACAATAGTGGAATAAAAACGGAGCTTCGTGGAATTCCTGCTAAAATCAATAGTAAATTAACCACTGCTCATAATTATTAAATTAGACTGTATGGAGGAATAACTGTTTCAAATTTAAAATTAATTAATGTTAATTAATGTCATTCTCTCAGTAACCTCTTAGTAATCGAAATAAACTTAAATTAAAAAAAAAAAAAAAGTATACCTAGAATAAATTCTTTGCTTAATTTATTACGTTAGTATTCTAGAGATATTAATAAATTTTAATGCTCTGACATTTATTAATCTCTTTAGAACAGTATCTAGGTTATAACTTAGGCTATAATTTTACTAGATCTGATTACCTTCTGTCATAATATCATGTATATATTCGTCCTTGTCTAAATGTTAAGGGTGCTCTTATAGCTTTTTATTTATTAGTTCCATTTTTTACTTTATAATTATATTATTTATAATTATTTTATTTATTATTTCATATATTAGTGTTCAACTGCCCTCCTAATTTGAAACAAGATAATTATTTCAGTATTGTATTTATTACGTAATTTCAGAAATAGTGTTTCGCCTGCTTTATTTGTTTGGTTTTTAATGTTCAAAGGAATTTTTAATGCCAATTTCATAATTAAATTTCAAAAAGGTTTAGCCGGGATCTGGGGATTTATACCGCTTTTTTCTCTCTCTGTTATTTTGTCGTTGGGACAGAGCAATTTATTTTTACGCTTCACCGGCGATGGATTCATTTTTTAGCGATGCAGTTTGCAATTAGCTTATGCTTTTATTTCTCTTTTTGGAACATTTTAATCCTATCGTACTCAATTTTTTTTTTACTTGTATCTGGTTTGAAATTTGTTGAGATTTACGACCTTAATACTAATTGTATTATTTTTTTATCCAGTAAGTTAGCTGTAATATTTAGTATTCATATTTAAAATTTATATTTTCACAACTAAAAAAAAAATGAAGAAGTAGACCTTGGGACGCCACTGTTGGAATGTTTAATTTAATTATACCCAGGGCCTGAAGCCTATGATTATGTTTATTCTAAAGGAAAAACATTTTTTTTAGTTATTATTATATTCGCCCTTGATTCGTGAAATGCACATCTTTTTTTACTGCATTTTCCTGTCTGTTGAACATTATACCGAACGAATCAAATGCTTTAGTAGACATATTTAACTTTTTCCACAATCTGATCCTATTCCAAATAGATTTATTCATGTGATTCATGAATGCATTTAAAAAAAAATTGATTAAGATCCTACTGAATGTTGTTAATCGGTCTTGAATCCTATCGTAATATCGAAATATTTAATTCAGTTGGAAAAACAGTTAGTGATTTGTGTGGTAAAATATATAATTTGTCTCAAAAATGTATAATTTGTCTTATAAAATATTTAATTCCCTAAAAAACGGTTTAAATAGACAAGACTATTCTTACCATTTTTTTTTTTTTTTGGCTGTCCCATGTTTATTATTTAGCGTTTATTGGTCCTACAACGACCTGAATCAGCGTTCGTATAGATCAGTCACTGATATGCAATATCCTTCCTATGTTAAAATGTTTATATATTTTTCGGACAAATATTTTCCTAGCATTTCGAATGTTTTAACGGTTAGTTTTAACTACTGTTGTCTATAATTCCGCACACTCATTCGCAATTATAATATTCAACTATTCACCACATGCTACCAGCATGGCACTTGAATTAGAGCATAATGGCTCTCCCTAATACGTCTAGGCAAAGAAGTTAGACACAAAAGAATTCAATGGGTCAGACTCAAGTACGCGCGTTAAAAAAAAAGTGATATAAAAACAGCGGTACTATTCTCTAGCTAACGGTCACATTCCTTACTCCGACCTGACAAGGATTCGCACAGCTAATTGGCCTCTTCCTCTGTCACTCAGCGGGAGCTACCTTAATTACTGCCGGCTAAAGAACTTGACTAAGTAAGGATACGGAAAAAATAATGGAAATTAACGGTTTTTAGTTTAGTCAACTGGGGACCAGAAAGGGGCCTCGGTGGAAAGTTTTTGAGATGCTTTGAAATTGGCTCATTTATGTTTTTTTGGGGTGCTCATTACGAATTTTAACTTTTTACCTATAATGGAAATATTAAATAAAAATGCAAAACTGTATAAAAAAATCAATCTGTTTTCGTTTTTTCACACATAACATGAAAACCATTTTTTTTAGAAACATCAACCTATACTAAATTAAAGAAGAAAGAGTTAATTCCCTTCATTTTATACTCTATAATTTTTTTTCGTTCGGGGCATCGTTTAGGATCATCCGTTTTTAGTCTAATGGGGTCTGGTCAAATGGGAACCAGAAAAATTCCTCTGTGGAAAGATTTGGAGAAGTTCTGAAAATTTGCTCATTTATGTTTTTTAGGATGCCGACTACGAATTTCAACTTTGTTATCCCGATCTTTTCTCGAGTATAAAAAATAAAATAAATTTTTTTTTGCGTAATTTGTAAATAAATTCTATGTAATTACGTACAATACTGATTTTTTTTTTTTTTTTAATTTTATTAATTTTTTTTTTTTTTTTTGGGCCGCTCCGTTTTTAACCGAGTGCTTATCGAAGTTATGAAGCAGAATATACAAACTAGTTTTTTAAACTTTTTTTTTTATATTTCTCAGAAAAAATTGGGGTAACTAGAAATATAAATATAGATAGGTAAATAGAAATATAACCTATCTCCATAAAAAATTTAGCTTATACTTTACTTATACGCTTTTAATTACAATCCGTATTACGGTCCGTTTTTCTTAAAATATCAATCAAAATATGTATATGTGTGTATATATTCAGGATTCAACTACTATTTAGCTTCTCTGTTTTTAATTATGATTAATTTTTGAGTTTTTTTAATAATTTGAGATGGTAAAATTGAAATTCGTTATCAGCACCCCAATAATCATCAATGAGCAATTTTTCAGAACTTCTCCAAAACGTTTGACCGAGATCTCTTGCTCAGAAAACTAATTTGGATATTTTCCTGGATGTCCCCATGACTTCGAATCGCGCTCTTTTCTAAACGGAGGGAGCAAAAAATTAAAATATATAAAATTGATAGATTGATAGATCATTACATACATTGAGAGAGCAATTTTATTAAATTAAAGATAACAAATTTTAGCATATGGTTGAAATTTAGACTTTAAAATAATTCAATGTAACTTTATTGTAAATTAATTGTTGTTTAAATTTGTTGATGTACTGCATAAATTTTATTGCCTGAAGATAAGGATAATGTCTCATAATAAAACTTCACAATGTTTTACAACATGAGCTGGTTTATTAATATGATCGTCGAGGTCAATTTCACCAATGAATTTCTATAAAAATATATTTCTATTCCCGATATTATAAATTTCAGAGATATTCATTAAAAAATACATTACAAATTCATTCAAAAATAAAACTTAATATTTGTTTCAAAAGCTCACAGAAAAGTCATAATTCGTTACACATTAACTTTCTTTTTGACCGTATTACTTCTATTCTATTTGACAATAACCTTCTTTGAGCTTACATTGATGGAATAATTTTTTTATACACTCGAATCTTATACGGCCATAAGCTTCTTCGTGAATGGCGATTATATTTCTTTCGGAATTTCGTTTATTTTTTAATTTTAAATAATCACTCTATTACTTCAAAGAAACATTGTAAACACTAATTAAGCATACGAACTAACAGAATTGTTTCAAGTATAAAGTCAGATATCGTTATTATGGATCCATATATATGATTTTAAATTTTATATGAAAAATGAACACAGTTGTTTTAAAATATAATTTTTCCTGGTACTTATTTCAGATATAGCCTATTCATGTCACTTCGTTAAAGTGGCATCCCATGGGAATCTTAATAGTAATATAGTACTACTTAATAAAGTACGATAAACGTTTTGTATTTTTAAGATTGAATGAATTTTTGAAAGTTTATTCCTAGTTTTCTAATTTCAACACGTAGATTTAACAACTCGACTCAAATAAAAAATACCAATTATACGTTCCTTAAATGGCCTTTTCATATTTGAGACTAATCATTCTATTGGAAAAAGTTTTTCAGTTTCCTATTTCTTGTACGGTTTTCCTCTTATTTTTTATTATATAGTCACTTAACAATGCTTTTAGATCTGTTCAGGTTTCCTGAAGCGTTAAACGAGATCTCGACTTCGGTTACCGCATGAAATAACAGGAAATTTTATCATTACTTTTTGTTTAACAGCATGATTGGATAAACTTTTGTAATCATTTATTTTCCCGATTCAGTGCCTTATGGGTTGTTAAATCACTTGATTCAAGTTAATAACTTAATATTTTTACTAAATTTTTACTAATTTTTTCGTAGTACTGCCATTCATACTTAAATCAAATAGCTGTAACCACTTTTCAAATACTCTTTGGTTAAAGCAAAGTTGTTAATTTGGATTTGGCCAATGTTAAATTTATTATTAACAATAAAGCTATGAAAATGCTTTTATTTATATTGAAATTAACGTATTAACAAGCCTAATATAGGCCTTGCTAGGATAAATATTTCTAAAGCTCATTTAAGTAACGAAGATTGTAAGTAATTATTTTTTTTTTAACCAGAAATCGATCAGTTTAGGAATCTGTTTTATTTCAGTTCGAAATTTACGAACGTGTTATGGTCTATTTTAAAGAGCATCAAATTCTGCGTCTAATGAGCACCACAATTTGGGTAACTCGTGTGGTTAAAAACTACGGCCAAAAACGAGAAAAACAGAGACATAGTCTGCGTCCGTTATTTTCGACCATACTAGTTATACAAATTATTATGTTCTGGTATTCATATTTTTTGACTGAATGCACCGTTTAGGAATAGGTGAATAAACAAAAATCGTAAATTTTGGAGTTTTTTTGCCCACCATTTTGAAGCCTGCCACCTCCTTATGTCCTTAGTTTTATATGTACAGGAAATAAATCATATGTAATGCGATCTGGAGTCATCAGATCCTCCAGGGGTACTATAAAGTGGGAAAATAAGGACATAATCAGCATCATATTGAGGGATGTGTTAAACATTTCTTCACCACGACTTGTTATATTTAAATTTTGTAAGATTAAGGACTAGATAAAATGAAACAAATAAAATCCTTTCCGAATTTTGAGGCCTATTGTATTTTAATAATTAAAGGAAATATTCCTTTATAATGGTTATAATTTCTTCTCAAACCGGAAAGTTTCCAAATTTAACTGTATTAAAAATGTTTGAACATTTTCATATGCGATTACATTTTATCATCTGATGTTTGAGCATATCGTTCCTACCATGACCAACTATCGAATATGCAAAAATGCGATTTTCATATTCTTCACCCTAAAACGCACTAGTTGTGGCTCGGATTATAGCAAAATACAACCTAAAAGATAACTTCTAAAAGACATACAGCATCAACCCTTGAAAAAAAACTCAACTAGTGTATTTCAAAGCGACGAATTGAAAATTGTATTTTTGCATATTCGGTAGTTGTACATTGTAGGAACGATATACATGAGTAGTTATTTTCAAATGATTTAAATTTTTTCATAGATCAATATTTCATTTACTATCATATAAAGCTGAAGTGTTTGTGTGTTTAAACACACTAATTTCAGGAATTGCGAGCTCGATTTGAAATGTTCTTGCGTTACATGTTGTTTAAGACGGCTTTAGGCTTGATAACTTCATGAAACGACCCCTAAATTAATAGCGGAGTAGTAAACATAAATTGCTAAGAGGAAAAGTGTTTGCGAACGTGTCGTTGCCATGACAACTTTATACCCATGGAAACAAATTGACAACAGAAACTTTTTAATAAGTGTGAAATGATTGTGTTTTTTTTTTGTAAATAAAATGGAAGATTAAGGAAGGAAAAGTGTGAATAACTGAAATTTATTTATGTGAAACGTTATTTCCTATAGTATTTTAGGAGCTAACATAAATTTAGTGCGAGTGAAACCGCCGGGCACAGTTTGTTCTGGATATGAAAGTCAATGGGTTAATGATTTTTTAAGCAGTTACCAATTTATACTATATTCCCACGCAGTTATCACAGTTAGCATCATTACACACGATACTGCTAGAAGACTGTCTGCAATGGCTATTGGGATCCCCCACATCGAATGAGGGGCTTAAAATATTAACGAAGATACGGCGGACAGAGGGATGAAGCCGTTGGTTGGATGAATGGGTATGGCAGAGTGGGACAGACAGACGGGGGAGTGACCATGGATGAGTCACCACTGATTGTGTTAGCGACCTACCCCAAGGCTGCAAGCGTCGGCTGCGATCAGGACTTGCAGCTGTTCACGATAGTTCACAATCGATACTAGTTACTGCTGAGGCTAGGAAATTCGAGGGTAAGGCGTGTTAGGCTGCCTGTAATCACCTATTGTATCCTATAAATAATTCCATTCTTAACAAACATCTGCCAAAAATAGTAATGGCACTTATCTCTATATACGCAGGTTTTCATCAAACATAAACACGATAAACATCCCTTAAAGAGCATTTAATCATTAGCTTACGAATTCGACGAAAATTTGGATGCCAAGAATGACTTTATACTTATAATGAAGTATTACGATTAATGTGAAATTGAAACTGAAATGAGTACTTTTAACTTTATATTTCGATTATATCTGAAGTGTAAATTGATTTTATTCAACGTTTTGAAGTTATTTAATTCTTGGAGGAGAAATAAAAACTATATATATAATTTAGTTTTTATGGTGACCTACATGCTATTTCTGCTGTTTTTTCTACATACACCGTTTTTCAGTTATCACGAGGTTTACTGTCAGCGTCTAGAGAAGGACGTTTCCACAATGCCAAACAGCACTGTTGGAACAGCATTTTCATCGTATTAACGAGGCTGTACACACTATTTTAACTCTATGTACCGTCCTAATATGTATAAGGAGACGAGGTGGTGGAGAGAGGAGGGCACGGGAATTACCGGATATTGCCGGTAGGTGTGGACATTTACCCTTAATGTATCTGTTAACTGTACAGCTGTAAACAGATATGCAGAGCTCTTGTTAAAACAACTAGATATGAGCCTAAAAAGAATGAATCAGATCCTTGGTAGAAACCATATTGCTCTACAAAAATAAGTTGTCCTGTGAAAGCAAACGAAGAACGTGAGAAATACAAAGTATAAGTTTATTAGAGCTATTTAACTTGGGTGGAACATCAACACCGGCGATATGCCAAAAGTTATATATTTCTATTTTGTACGAACGGATATTATTAAAAATACAAAATCTTCGTTAGTTCATCGATAAGTGACCATTTCAATCAGAGACATGGAATCGTTTTTAAGATAATTAAGAATTTCAGTTAAATTTCACATTTCATGATCTCTTTTATTTATAGTAATAACTCTAGGAAATATTATTTATTAGTTTATTGGCAACCAGGGCATCTAATAGTGATTGTCCACTTTGTTTTGCCTCTGCAGTAAATGTAATGCAAAAAACTCAAAAAATCAACGTTCTGCCATCTGGTGTGTAAGGGCAGAAAAACGCTACAAAGCAAGAATTCAGATCATTTATCAAAAAAATGTGCTATTGCAAATTGCAAAATGAATTTTGGTTTTGGACTTAGGGCGAAAGTACAGGAAGCGAGTAAAGTTGACCAATTTGAGTGTTGAGTTGATGACGTCACCACTCTTTTCACTATAATTTGTAACATGTGAATGGATCTTCATTCACGAAATTGCCATTTTTCTAATTGTTTGCAATCTTCTTTGCAATTCTCATTGCTCGTACTTTTAAGTAATTCTATCTATTTAAAAGCCTGCGTGTATGTGGTGGATACAATCTCTGTCTTTTTTTAGATAATATGATAATACGCTAATACGTTTGTTTCAAAGAATCACAAATCATTTCCGATCCCTAATTTGGCTATAATATCATTCCATTATGTATTGTATATTCTTAGGATAGCAAGTAATATTGTTAAACTATTGAAGCATCCATTAAAATGTCAAATAAAGCCTAAATGATGATAATGTATAAGAGCGTTTGTTCGAAAAAGAAAAATAAGGCATTAAGAACTACCCAAGAAATGATTTCTAAATTACCGACCAGGATAGGACATCAATCCATATAATGCGAGCCTCGCTAACACTTGGGATGATGGAACTGTTGTTCAAACAGGGGTGGGATGAGAGTGAGTCATAAACTGGGGAACTAAGGAGAATGATACATGAATCATTTTCGCCATCCCTCCTGTACACAGTAAATATTTTAAGTAAGTAGGGTGTCAGATGCTTAAAGGGAGAAACGCAGATTGATACTGCTCTCACCGTTTTCAAATAAATCCCAATGAATAGAATTTCCTTCATTTCTCTAATAATTTTAAGTGCTTAACCCTGGAATCTGGGCCATTATATTCATATATTATACTAATTGGGTTTTATATAATAGATAAGGAATAGTCTATTTAGCTATTCCTCTCAAGCTTATATATATATATATATATATATATATATATATATATAATATATATATATAATATATAATATAATATATAATATATAATATATATATATATATATATATACAACACGTGCCAGTAACATGATATTTATTCCATTCATGTATTCTTGTACGTGAATCGCTCCTTCTTCCAAAGTCCATTTTTAATCAATAAAAATTTATTTATTTTTTTCAATACCTGATTTACCGCGGTCATGTGCACGGTGGAACGTTGTCGAAAATACAATTCCTCGCTAGATTCAAGCCTAACTAATGGGATTGCGGTATTATAATTTCGGCAGCCAGTGTATAATCTTGAGTGTTCCTTACTTGTTTATGCCCCATGTATCTTCGATCTTATTGGAATACAAAATTGATCATGAACCGAATGGCCCTGTCTAATACAAAATAACCAAGGCTAGTAAAATGGTGAGTGTGTTTGTGTTTACGTGAACAGCCTAGCTCAAAAACGAAAAGATGCACGAAACTGAAATAATGTATTTAAGGTAGGTATATGACTGTTACAACAACTTTTTCGTCTAAATCCATTAACCGGAAAGGCCACTTTATATAATCGATTTTACAATTTTCTCGAAAACAACTCTAACGATTTTGAAGAAACCTACTTAAATAATTTTCCTTAAAGCTCTTTTCATGTATGTAGTACATCACCGAGGAAATGCAGGGGTACAATTTGTGATGAAAAGAATATTTATTTGTGCATAACAAAAAATATGCATTGTATGGCAAATTATTTATGAAATCATATGAAAAAAAAATCATCGAAATAGGACCAGTATTAGCAAAGAAATAGCGTTTCTTTGCTAAATGACTTCAAGACCCATGGAAAGCCGAGCGAGTCCGACAGATTCGACCGAATTCCCTCCCACCAAGTCGCTAACCTGTAAAAGTAGAAATTAACTTAATAATTTCTACTTTTATGTTATTTTAACTAAATGGTTCCATGAAAACTAAATTGATTTTCCATTGAAACTAAACCGAAATCTTAAAAAAATACCTATATTTTCAGCATGACAAACCAAACATAGTGTACACAATTGTTTTAATATTGTATATTAAACTATTTTATTGTACTTTTCTTAGCGAAAACTTGAGTAAGTGCATACTTTTGAGTTCATTTCAATTAGTGTTTATGTGAACTTTTTAAAATAATTATAATTATACAGTGGTAAGGAAAGGTTGTGTGATATACGCACCGCACCAAATTTTTTAAAAAATAATTTGGTAATCATCACCCCACCAAACATATATGAGCAATTATTCAGAAATTCTCCATAACAATCATAATCACTTCATTGTTACCACTTATGCATTGTGAGGTGTCTTTTTATTGATTATAGTTCTGCAATTAAGTGTTATCGGCCTGTTACAGGAAAGTCTATATTGGGGGACTGTCCCTTAAAAGACGCATAGGCTCGCCCTCCTCTCAGTTTCACCTATCCTGCTGTTCTGGGCGAGGCTACTTGAAACTTGAAACTGCTTAGTAGCACCCTCAGGTTTCACAGAGAATCTTTCCTACTTTATCCCGAAATTATCTCTCAGAAGCAGCAAGCGGAGTTCCGTAGGCAATCTACACTGAACTTTGTTATATTCAGTAAAGTTACAAATGAATTCATATATAATTCTCATCATATTTTACAATCGAATTTTTCATATCATACGTACACGAAAAATAAAATTCTCATTTCCATTCAAAATCATCCCAGCACTTTTGTAAAACTAAATTTCTATCACTTTGCTGCTTGGCGAGAAAAGAATGCAGCCTCGAAAAGCATTAGCTCCGGGATTGGCTGATCCATTTGTATTCAAGTCAAGGAAATCTTCGACAAACAAGAACACAAATTTTTCTGAGGCGTATTTGTAAATACAATATACATAAATTTAAATGATTAATCCATGAAATAAATTTATTTAAACTGGCCAAAGTTATAATTTCCCTTATTATATTTGCTTTTTAAGAAGTGGAAAGAATTTCTTATTTATTTTTTTAAAGAAAAAAATGAGATAAATTACATGGCATCCCACTTAAGTATCTCTTTTTTACAACAATGTTTTACAAGGCAATTATTGCTGTGTGCAATTTATAATCCTTTAACACGGGATAAACAAGTCCTCTTGTTGAATATGTATCATGTACTGTGCCAGGGGGCTTTGTCTTCTTGAATTATTTATAAAGCTGTTTATAAATTCGTAAACAGTAGGATAATATACGTCCTTTGTGGGTTATCCTTCTTGCTAGAAGAAGACCTCGTTGAAGCCGGACTACACCCGGTTAGAAGGATGGCTAGCGAAGGGTCGAATATAGTGGAGCTGGGGAAGAAGAGGCGGGTATCGAGCGATTGCAGGCCAGCCCCGCCCATTCATTCGCTCCTACTACACAACTCCTTCCCCTCCCCTCACCCTCACGTTACTACCACTAACGAGGGAGCTCTGTCCTCATTTGGGACTTTTACCTATGTGCAAGTTGTCTGGCTGTAAGGGCATAAATTGTTTGATTTGTGATAATAATGTCTTTATTAAATTCTTGTAATAAAATATATATATATATATATATATATATATATATATATATATATATATATATATATATATATATATATATCTTTCTTAAACATTAGCACAAAATCCTCTCTAAATATCTTTTTGTATTCCGAAATACCGAAGCTGATTCCTTGAGAATTCGAAAGGTAATTTTTAATAGAACAGGAATATCAAAATCATAAAACATTTGTAGAAAAATAATGATGACACTTATTTTTCAGTATACATAATTATTTTTTTTATTTTTTAAATTTGAAACATAATTTAAAAAATACATTCATAAACATAGTACGTTTTTAAGAGAATTTAACGAGTTTATTTTCTCAATTAGTTACCAAAGTAAAGAACGTATTCGTCGATACGTTTTGATTACTCATTAAATTTTTCCTTTTATTAATGAGTTAGTTTGGCGATAACTCCCTTCCTTTAACTTTAAGTTCAAATAATCTATTAGATTTAGATTTAACTTGAAAATATCTTCAAATTTTTATGAAATGGATATTAGATAATAACTTATGGAAAAAGAATCTTGTGGATGGAGTATTGGTCGGGGGAAAGCTTTCTTCTCTTACATAAGTTCAGATAGCTACTTCGTCAGATATACCTTCTTGAATTTTTTTTGAACATTTTGATTTGTTTTTCACAATTTCAATTGCTGAAGGTTATTTGTTAGGTACATGCGTAATACCCGTCCTAAAAATGTCTAGCTATATGCATAAACAGGGTTGAGATCCTTCAAAAAGGTTCTTACGCTAAAAATATTCCATTTTAATATTCATGCAAGTTTTTATTTTCTTCTTACTCTCCCCCTTTTATTATTTAAAAGCAAAATCCACAATAATGTGTTCGAGGCAAGGTTCTTCTTTTGCCGATGGCATTTTGTGATCTCTTGTGTGCAGCGGTGGCATCAATGAGCAGATCTTCCTTCCGAAGAGTGGGGAGGGTTCACTCTGCTGGTATGGTGCTGTTCCTTGCTCTTCGAAGAGTCGTACCTCGTACGATCCACCGTAATACGGAGTTTTGATAACTCTGGATTTTCGAAGCGTCCTTCTGTAGTGGTAGTAAAGGAGCGTAGGTCGAATGACCACCTTATGAATTTATAGTTCTTAAAGGAGGGTAAGTTGACGTAAGGTAACGTAAAAAAATTGTAGAGGGAGTGTGATTTCTGCCACGCCACCTTTAGTCTTCCTATTACATGACTTGAGAAAGTAAGATGTCTATCCTAGCTAACGGATATGTAAAGGATGGAGGTCGATACGGGCTGGCTCTTTTTTTTCACAGTAAAGTGTGTAGGAAAGCGGTTCTTTCCTTGCTGAAACGACAGCGCTATAGCATCCGTCTGTGTTGGATTCACTTTGATGCCATTTTTCTTGAGTTCCTCGATGACGGCGGAGGAGGCGTCCTGCGCAACGTTGAGGACCAGCCCATCAGGCGTTTGCGCTTGAGGCATAGACTCCTATGTAGGCAGCTAACATAGCTTCCGGATGTTGAAGTAAGACTACCGGCGCAGTAAAGATGACGAACATAGTTGTCCTATAGTTGAGCCCTGTGGTACTCCGCAGGTAGTATCAACTGGAGCTGAAAAGCTCTCACCAACTCGTACAACGGAAGACCTTCCGCTGAGGTAATTTATAATGAAACGGCAAAGGGCGAAGGGAAACTTTTAATCTTCCAGACGGCTCTGAGCAATAGATGGAAAATACTATCGAAGGCATTTGTACAGTCCAACGAGATGAAGACTGTGGCTTTGCTATGTTTCATTGTTGCTTATAGCGGATGCAGGCTTGCATAGATCCTAGCTAGTTATTAAATCGAAACGGTTTATATTAACGAGTAGTGAGAGATGATATAAGATACTATTTTAATAGTTTCCAACGTAACTTAAAATTAATGTAACTTAGCCCCGATCATATTCTACAACTAATTGCGCTACGAAACAAGTGGTACGCGTATCGTGCTGAAAATTTGTGATCCACAGAGATCACAGAAAATTTTGCTTACTGCTGCACACAACCACGAAAAAATCAAATTCAGTAAGAATTCCGAATGGGCCATCATGCATCATGCATATAAACATGCGGACATACTAACTGATTACTATGCAAACGGCTTTAGAAGCCAAAGAACATAAAACTTGTTGCTGAACATAAGAACTTTTTGTTTGTGTGTTCCAAAAAACTAAAATCGATTTTCCGCAGATTTTGATCTGACCTTTGGGGTAATAGAGAAGTTCTGATAGGCATGCTTCTGATATCAAAGAATCTTGTTAAAACTACTACCTAAGAAAGGAATCATTCAAAAATTAGAACAAGAATCTCGGCATCTTGCAAATCGAGCAAAACCATATTTAATTTGCTCAGTGCGTTGCAGCACAGCTGTAAATATATAAATTAAGTATGAATAATAATAATTAGTTGGGGAATAAGGTAATGAACACGGACTTACGTTTTAAAAAAAAATTATTTTGTTGCTAAACCAAAAATCACTAAAATGGTATAATTCCTGCTCATAAGTATATTTAAATCTATCCGATCAGAAATAAATTTTTAATTCTGCGAAAACTTTTCCACTACCCTTCTTAAAGATCTATATATAACTTGTTCTCTTGTAAATTAAAAGGCAAAAAAATACAGCTTAGCATTTTTTAGGCACCATATCGCAAATAAAAAAAAAAAAAAAAATTTCCTGTATTGATCGTCCAGTTTTAATATCATGTAATTTATATTTATCATGTTAAAAAGACCATAATAAAATGAAATCTTATCTCAGTTCTTTGTTTAATGACCGGCTTTCTAGCTCAGTCGAGTTACTTTATGGCTTTGGTCAGTTTACTCTTGTGCAAAATGAATATTTTTTTTTAATGACACTGAAAAAAAATTAACATGAAAATAAATTTGTTATTGCATTGAGACGTTTGCATTTTAAATTAGCCTTGCTTCCATGCTTGGTCACTAATTATGAATCGAAAATAAATCTCATAATCTTTCAGCTATTTATACTACTTGCTTTCTTTATTACTCCTAATAGAATCGCTTCATACTAAATGGGTTTTTATCACCTATTCGTCAAAGTGGATTTCTTCATTTTTCAAAGTAGCTCAAAATTTATTTTTCGTGAAAACGATTTTTTTTTTCATTTTTCCAGATGTAATTGAGAACAAATGTGAAAAAAAAATATACAGGCTTAGTGGTAACTCTCAAGAAAAGAATTGATTGCCGAAAATCCCGGCATACTTGAGTTCTATTAATTGTTCCTTTTAACTTAAGCTCTATTGTTGATAGCAAGAAAGTTATGAGCCTCCAAAGATTTGGAAACGTATTTTGAAAATTCGAGACGCCATAACTTTTTTGTTTCGCTCCGTAGGCTAAAATATGTTAAAAATTATCGATAGAACTCCTCGGGATGCTATCAGAACTCTCGAGAAAACAACCTGTTTTCCTTATATAATAAATATATAATATTAATTATATAAGGAAAACATATAAATATTATAAAAATATAATATATAATATTTTTATATTTATATAAAAATTTACCTTATATAATCATACTTATAAACTTTTAGATGTCTAAAACTACTCCTAACTTCTAACAGTTTTATTTCTGAACTATGCTTATACAGACACACATAAAATACTGGACAGATGTTTTCTGAGATTGATGAAGGAGATAGAGTTAATTATATGATCTCTAGCATCATAATTAGTCCCAATGATGCCGGCCGGCTGTATCCGTTAACTCATTTTTTGTCCTAATAATCTTATTTAATTTTTTTTTAACACAACTAATGCTCTTATAGATGACTATACACAAAAATAATGGATTAAAATAAAGATGCATGTACAATTGATGATTTTCGAGTTTCATTACGCTCTCAGCAATGGAGCGGTGGTGATGTAAGACTGTCTATAGTTCTAAAACTAACGATAATACTATCGAAAATCAAAAGGACTGTTTTTTAAAATTTCTTTTAAGAGAAATAACATCCAAAATTTAATTTCTATGTGCCTGGAATGCAATAATTTTAAGGAGAGGAAATAAAGGAAGTCATTGGTACATAATAATAATGTATACATAATAATGGTATATTTTTAGTTAGTTTTTTCACGAAAAGATTGCACATAAACATTGCATAATCATAAAACATACCTACAGTAAGGGGATTCTTGAATAGAAAGTCTGAAAAAAGTCAACAAATGACTGAAAAATGAATTTTTAAAAGCCAATATTTTCCTATGAATGCTCCATTCATCTCCAATTCTTTTTAAATGAGTGTTACCATATCTGTCGTGTATTTTCCCCCTTAACTTTTCCAAATTTTTCCCTAAATTCACCAACATCAGTCCTAAATGTTTAATTCTTATTTGTACATTAATGTCATCAAAATTATGCCTTAGAATAAGATAGGAATGAAAACAAATTTACTTAAGATTTATAGATCTTTTTAAATATTTTCGTATTGTTTCAATTCAATATACTTAAAATTACTTAAGTTGAAAGTTCAGGTCGAATAAATTATTACAAACAAACGCAAAATTAGATTAATAAAAATTGATTATCTATAAAAAAAAAAATTATTAGTTCAGAACTTTCGCCATTCAGGAGGTTTAACCACATTATTTATTGAATATTGTAATTCGGTCTCAACACTAGAACTTAAGACTGTAACGTCATAGGGACCTCACAATAAGGAATATTAAACCATGGCAATATCTTTTTTATTACATTATTACAATATACATTTAGTAATATATAAATAAATTAATAATAAAAACTAAATGTGTTTCAATCTGTTGTTTTTTGTTTCCTTCTAATTATTCTGATTTTTAGTTTCTAATCAAATATTAATGGTAAACGCATTTAGCAGTTGATAAAATCCGAAAAAAAAGAACTTCCTCGTCCTAAACAAAAATCTTAGAGGGTAAAAAAATAATCTAAATCTGGAAGAGAAAACCAATCCGGCAACACTTTTTAAAATATTTAAAACTATTGATAGTTTTATATTGCTACGGGATGGGGAAATTATAGAATTTTTAAAGCTGAATACCTCTCCCCTCCTGACCTGAGGTATTCGTCATATGAAAAGCCCTCAGATACTAAATTGCGACCGCACCGTGAGGGGTGGCCTCCCAGGTTTAAATTATCACAGGCCGTAGCTAGTCCCAGCACCAGAGTAATAGGCGATTGATTAATTTTACGATTTCATTTATCAAAACTTTACTCCCCAACTTTTCCGTCTACTGGTTTTTTTCTTTTTCCGTTTCAAATCTGATTAAAAAACAATGTTTTTTGGCCCAGAGCTTATTAATCGGAACGATTTAATTGGTTTGTGTTCCGATTTTCAGAGCACTGAGCAATGCAATCCGGCTTTTTACGCTCAAATCACTTTTATCATTAAAAAAAAAAAATATCCGATTGTTTTATTTGACAATCGCAATCAGGATTACTTTTTTCATTACCTTATTTGTGATTTTAGCTCTGGTTTTAGTCTTCTATATACTTAGTGGAAAGTTTTATTATAAGTAAAATTAAATGGTCGGACAAGGATAATCGATAGTTGAATAATCGTTGAATATATTAGAAGACTTGAAGGCGATCAAGCAAGAGTACGTGCAGAATAAAAAGTTTCTTTTTAAATGTGTATTTATCAATGTCGTTTTTTGAAAAAGGCTTAAGCACCATTTAGCAAACTTTATAGGAAACACATGAAACTATTTTTCTCCAAATAATAATATATATATTTTTTAATTTTATTCTTTATTGTATAGAGTAGGAATTTATTAACCTGACAAAACCTTTACAATTACAATAAATTTTAAAGGATTTTAGCACTGGTTAAAGCCAAAGTGACGACTGAGAGTCGTTAGTATTTGGTGCATACGTCATCAATATTCGATTTGTAGACCATTTCCATTTTTTTTTCTCGATATATCGTGAGCGGGAATCGATAGAGGTGATGTTTACGTCCCAAAATCATTGAAACCTAAATTTCAAATTTTTGGCGCTTAAGCCTTTTTTAAAAAACGACGTATATATATATATATATATATATATATATATATATATATATATATATATATATATAAAATGTCTACCCAATCTGCTCATATATCACGTACATCATACTGGTATATAAAAGAGCAGCCCGTTTTTTGTTTGTAAGGGCTGACCGCGATAACTACTCAACCAATCTTTACCAGATTTTAACTATATCATCTTCATGTTTCCTAGATGGTTTTGAAATAATAAAATTTACCGATATCGATATAGCCGCTGCGCAAAACCGGAAGAACCCAGTTCTTCTGCCGGACGGAAAATTTTATATGCGTAAAACTCGAAAAGTATACATTTTTCGTTGATTATATTGATGCTCATTTAAATGATAAATAAATTCTCTAGAAAACAAAAAAATAATCATCTAATGCCACCCTAGGAGTTGAAAAAAAATTGAAAATAAAAAAAACCTTGAAACTGCTTTATTTTATATCTCGTGTTTGAAAAAGATATACGTTAAAAAATAATTAAATCATAAAATAAACTAGTCTTATAGACTTTTTCTCATAAAAAATTATAGCAGATTTTGGTTCAGCACACCAAACAGCCATAGTTTTTAATATTTGGTTGCTTTAATTATTCCTGATTTATAGGAACCGAGGCAATCTCATCATACTATTATATAAAAAGGCAGCCCAATATTCGTTTGTAAGGGCTAAACTCTAAAATTACACAACTAATCTTTATCAAATTTTAGCTATATTATCTTCCTAGGTGATGGTTTTATTATAGGTATTATGGTTTTGCATTAATAAAATATATCCATATCGATATAGCGGCTCCGCTAATGCCGAAAAACCACTTCTGCCTAAAAGAAAATTTTATTTGTGCATATTCTAAAAGTAAACGTTTTTCGCTGATTACAAGATGCTGATTTGAACGATACTTAAATTTTTTACAAAACAAAAAATATCATAGACCATTATTATCAAAGATAAAGTGCATTGAACATTGTTGCCATGTATGAATTTTCCTACCGCTGTAGGTCATAAGCGCCCTACTAGGTAAGGAAAATAATGTACTTGGGTCAATTTTTTTTTGCAGTTCTACGCGTTGCAGAGAGCCACCGAAAAAAAAAACATCGCATTTTTGGCCATTCGTCTGTCTGTGTCACGATTATCTCTTGAATGGGTGAACTAATTCTATATAGGCCTACAATTAATTCGGTTTTTGAATACTACTTCTATATACGCAATATAATATTGTTATAAAATTTTCAGTTGGATTCATTTAATTAGATATAACCAAATCAAGCAATGGCGAAGCATTGCCTGGTGCATATATATATATATATATATATATATATATATATATATATATATATATATATATATTTGTATCGATTTATTTATCTCGATCTTTATCCTCATATTTCAAATTATCCGTATTATTTTTTAAAATATTATAGAAACGTAAAATCATTTCAAATATATAGGTACCACCATATTCATTGAAAGTATGACCTTTTTTTATTGAAACGTTATTGTTATCTTGATATAATGAATTTATTTCTAACTTTGACTGCACTTCCAACTTCAGTCTCAAATATCCTTATAATCAGTATATCCTTACATTGATTTTCCATGTTCCGTATTATGTTACCAACAACATCCTACACCATGACCTCATTATTCTGTGTGTTCAATACTAAGAATATCTCAATTTTCTTTTCATTAAAATCTTTTTTACAATCCTTATCCTATGGTCCAATAGTTAGGTACTGTTTTGTCTATTAATTTATCCCTGTGTGGCTATCGACAATTAATAATGCATTGACTATGCGATCTTTTTTAAAATATTATTTCTGGAGTACTGATGTAGCCAGTATGATTATTAACTGATAAAACAGGAAATTCCAATTATGAACTTTGAATTTATTCTATCAAATCTGTACATTTTTAATAATTAATTTAAAATATTCGTGTTTGAGAGCGTCTTTGGCTCATCAAACGCTACACGCCTAAATATTTGCTTATATCGAATATTGAAAGTAAATATGAAAATAATAATTATCATCAAAAAATATAATTTGTTTTTTAATTATAAATAATGATGTATGACCCAAACCTTTAAAAATAAAAATCAGAATTCAACTAACCCTTTGATTATTGAAATCTGCAATCTTGTTGGTTCTTGATAATAGTGCTCATCCGATAGCAGTCTTCAATTTGCATACCGTTCCCTTGTATTGCCTTTATAAAATTAACCGTAACTGGGTTTATCCCCTTAGACGTGGCGTAGAGAATTTGTGGACTAGACTTCCCAATTAATAGTCCGTTATCTTGGGCCAATTGAATTCTAGAGCGAATCTGTCAGAACTTTCCTGTGATGGTTGTTGTGCCCTCCTTGTCCTCATTGTGTTGCAACTTTTGCTTAGGCATCGCTCGGTCCGAAAGCTATGGACTTCACTTGCTTTGGTTGTGTTCCTCTGAAAACAGACATTTTTGAGAGCGCTGGTTTAATATTTTATAAACAAATTTAACACAAAAAAATAAAAAATTAATTGAACCAAAGTGTTTGCAATATATTCATAACTAAAATATTAGAATTTCTGTATCTTCGCGTGAAACGATGCATGGTATGTTAGAAAAGATTATATTAAGACAGAGCTGCTATATATGTTTGGATCCTGTGAGTTTGTTAAAATCTTATTAAAGACACTTAGTTACAATATTTATAGGGAAAAACGAAAATTTTAATATAAATTGATGCAGTGAAATAATGGCTATTTATTTTATTACACATTGTTTTATTATTTCCAAATAGTTATATATCAATAATATCTGGTATGTCCCATCACACGACATTCTTCATTGCTTTGGGTAAAAATCCAATATAAAAATTGTTTGGGATATAATAGCTAATTGTTGATAAGATTTTTTTTATTTTTTTATGTTTAACTTGGTAGATATAAATTATCTTTCAAATCAGCATCTAGAATGTTCCGAGAGATTTTTCGAATTATCAAAATACTAAACAAAGTTAAACCAGTTTATTAAGGAAGATGTGCATAAAACTTTTAGAAAAATGTGTACAAAGTTCAAAGCTCTGCTCTTTGCTGATACTGGTCTGATTTGGATTTTTTTTGTTTGTAGGAAATTTAAAAATCTTTCAAACAATTATATATAACACTTACCATGAAATTACTTTTTGAGCTATGCAAATAAAATTTTCTTTTCGTCATAACTGTTTTTCCTCCTTTTTTTTCCGGTAGGACTATATATAATAAGTTAAAGAGCATTAAGAAGAAGACTTTAGGATTTCATCAAAACAAATTTCTCAATCCAACAGATTTCTTGTCCAATATTTTATAAAATATTTGTGAGTATTTATATATAAAATTATATGTGTGTGTATATATATATATATATATATATATATATATATATATATATATATATATATATATACACACATATAATTTTATATATAAATACTCACAAATATTTTATAAAATATTTATATATATATAAATTTATATATATTAAAATATATATGTATAAAATTATATTATATCAGTTCTTAAACTTAATAATAATTTTTTTAACACTTTAGGCTTCTTATTCTCCTAACTAAAATTATTATGTAAATAACAATATGGAATTCTGCTCATTTTCAGGTCATGTGTAAGTTTTAGACATGCATGCTGCTCATTTTCCACCAAATTAGTAGATAATTATTGGACCGAAAATTCGGTGTCGTTGGTCCTATCAAAATATTATTCCATTTCTAGCGGGCAATGAAATTTTAAACTTTCTTTAATTCAATGTAATATTGATAAACTATTCATTCGTAATCTAATTTATTTTCTGATTATCGCAGGAAGAAAAAAAATTGTACCGTAGTTGTTCGATTGAAGCTTGTACTAACTAATTCGGCTAGGATAAGGTTATTTTTCTTTTTAGGTATAATATAAGAAATATTTGGAGGGAGCTAGGGTTACGAACGTGTCAGGAAGAATTACGCTCACGACAAATGTGAAGCAATTTTTTTCACCTGGGTTAAAGTTCCCGTGTTGGGCCATGACACATCGCCCCAAAACGTATAATGTTTCTTTTGTATAAATGGATATAATTGTTCATTTCAGAATTGTGGACCACTATTATATTTACTGTTGTGGGCATGAGAAAGGGGAGGGTTGCGGGTTGTCCACTTACTCTATTCACAGTGAGGCAATTGATATTAATATTAATGATTTAATGGTGCAACATTATCCTTGTATGTTAGATTAATATTCTTAACAACAATAATATTATGTCTTGTTAAAAAAACAAAATAATACCTTGGTAAGGCATTGGACTCTTATTTTACCTTCAACTAGTAGCCACTTACCATAACTTAATACCAATATTATATATTAAAAAAAAAAATTCTTAATGATTCTTTTAAAAGTCTATTAAATCAGTTGTAATGAATCCGGTGTTGCCAAATACTTCAATTCACAAAAAAAGGTCAGATACAATATTTTACGACCGACTCATTTATTGTTTTTCAATCCAATTATTCTTTATCACAAAGTTTGATTATATTTAAAGTTTTTTTTCTTCACAAAATTAGTATTATGCTATTATCGTAAATTAGTATTTATTAAATACCGTTAAGAAAAGTTTCACGGTTGCACGTTTGTGATGCGGTCTGTACGATTTTTATATATATATATATATATATATATATATATATATATATATATATATATATATATATATATATATATATATAACAATAGCAGTGTTTAATGAGTTTTAAGTTATGAGTGAAAGTTTTGAAATCGACTGTTCTTAGCTTGAGGATAATTTTTTAAAAAGATATTTACTATTCAAATGAGATCTTAAATCAGTCGGTGGTTATATTATTAAAATATAATAATATTGATGATTCTTTAGTGGATTTTTTCTGTGAAGATGTGTTACGATAAAAAATCTAGGAATCGTGATATAGAAACTAACACACTCAAACTAACACTTTTCATAGCAAAACAGAATTTTTATCGGTCTCTGCCATTTATTCATGGTGCCTGAGACCAGTATAAAATGAAGTCCGTTTGGCATTGTGTGTGCTTGTTGTGTTTTTCTTGCTTGGGATGTTAGTGGGATGCCCCAATGTGACCTAGCAGAATCAATATGTGGATATATCCCCATTACCCTAAAGCTGCCGCAGTAAGCCTTTATACACACCCCCAGACCGAAATGGACTTAAAATGTGGCTCTAATATATCATAGCCTCTCTAATTCAAATATTGAACAATATTTAAGTGGATCGGGAATCAAGGGGTCTAAGTAATAAAATGCAGATATTGAGTTACTTCCATATTATGTATTTTAACTCCAAAAATACTTGTACTATGAAACGTATATTTTTCTTTTATTTTAAAATTGTTTCCTACACTTTAGGAACTTTTCAACAACTTCAATTTACAACTTTCTAAGAATTATTTTTATTTGCAGGGCCGTACTTTGGTTCATGACTGTTGTAATAATTTTGAAAACTACATATAATATAATTAGTTTTGGCAGGGGTAAAGCTTATTTTATATTTTGGTATAAATTAAATATAAAATGAAACTATTTCTGAAAATAAGCATTGACAAATTAAAATGAATAATGCTTAAATATTCAAAAGAATAAAATAATTTTACCACACTAATAACAAAATATACTTAAAATAAAAATATCCTTATTAAAAAAAAAAATGTCAACAAACCCAGAAAGGCCTCTACCCACCCATGTCCTCTTTAAAACAGCTTATGTTACTGCTTTATTCTTTTGTTCAAAATATTTTTATTCTAAGCATGTTTAATGATTTAATTATTTTATCTTTTTAAATATTTAAGCATTATTCATCTTAATTTGCTAATATTTGTTTCTTTTTATTTTCAGGAATAACTTCATTTCATATATAATTTCAGAATTGTTTTGGTTAATCTACAGATTTGTTTGTTCGTTTTATTTCACAATGGAGCTTTTTATTTTGTATTTACGTTTTATTTCGTTGACTAGAAACAATGGAAATTTAATAAATTTCATTTTCTAATCGCTTCTTTGTCGGGGAAACCTAATTCCACTCTTTTTGTCAAACTAGGACCAAAAAAACCTCGACTTACACACGAAATTAAAGCTTTCTAAAAGTAGAAGTTTTCGAAATATATAGTCGGACTTATATCGAGCTTTTTTTAGGAACCTTAAATATTTATTAAAAAACAATATTTTGTTTGTAGATCGAATACAATTTCTATAAATCGAGCAAAAAATTCCAACTTAAAAAATATAAAATGTGATTGTCATAAAAAAGAGCACTTAATCTATGTACATAATAATGGTTAAACTCAGTTTAACTTTGCCTCAATTGTTGTGAGCATTGCTCCTAAACATAACTTCGATGATGAATTATACACAAATAAACACTAGAAGCTATCTTGCGCGAAAACAAAAATAAATAAATTTTTTTATATGTTTGCATATTTTTAATACGAGTACATGTCCTTATTAAATTATAAAAATCTGCATTCACAGATGTAATCTGTATAATTTTAAAAATAAGGGTTATTGATCTTTCAACTTTGCTTTTCTTTTACCCTAAAAAATTGCCTTTATTACTTCATTTACCCCAAAAATTGCCTTTGGTGCTTCTTTAAACCTAAAGAGTAGCTATAATTGTTTTTAGTCTGAAAAGGGTGGAAAATTGTAATCTTTCGTTATCAGTATACGTATCGAATTTTTTTCAAGGATCTTCATGTTCGATACATAGAGGTTCGACTGTATATATTCGAGTCCAGCAGGGGATTGAGAAAAACATTCAGAAATAGTGATTTAAAAAACCCGCTATTGGTCCCCCGAAAGCCTACTTAAGTACAATAAATTTATTCTGTTAAGTCAGACTATATTTCTTAAATAAAATGTTGTCTACTTTACGTTGCTAAAAATATAACTTAATTACCTCGAATAATTTTGAGCTATTACTTTTCATTTTACAAAAAACACAAAATTTAAATTTCCTGCTTTTCTGTGTGGAATTCGACCAATATCATCATATGGATTATGATCCATTTGAACTTTTTTTGTTGCTCTTACCCTTTACCCTCACCTCTTCATATGTTTCTCGTGATTTGCATAACACCCTGCGTAGCTAGTGTTAATTTCTACGCTTGACTCAATTTTGAAAAAAACTCAACTTCGGCCCCTTAGCTTCTGATCCCCTCATTTTTCAAATTATTGCCATTTTACTGGGTTAAAATATTTTGATATAATATAAGGCTCTCATTATGGACTATATATATATATATATATATATATATATATATATATATATATATATATATATATATATATATATATATTACTGTGGTGTATCAATAAATTTGATAGTTTATTCCTTGAAATATGAGTATTACTATCACTTGAACCCATGGCCGTTATTACTATCCGAATCCAAGCTGAGGAGAGAGTATTGGATTAGCTGCCCACCTTTCAACGTGCAAATGTTTTATTATTTTCCAGCTAATCCTCGTAAACTATTTTTTAAGAATTAGTTTTTTTAATTTTCTTTTCTAATGCATTTATTTACACAATTTTATGTCAAAATGGATTATAGTTAGTGATGATACTTATCATCATAAATTAAAAAAATTTAATATAAAAAATGGCTCTGTATTCAATATTTCATGTACTGGAAAGACTTAGAAATTCAAAAATTCTAACTAAATATTTAATAACTAAATATTTAAATTTTTATAAAATATAAAATGTTTTATAATAGTGATTTATATTAATCTAATTTAATATGTATAATAATACCAAACCATATTTTGAATTGCTTATTTTTGAATTTTTTGTGTGTTTTTAGAACTGAGGATGAATGAATGTATAACATTCGAAACTAGTTTTCAATAAAACAAAGTTAAAGAAGTGGCAAATAATTTATCAATTCCTAATTAAATATTTTTAACACGCACTTTGTAATATATTCTGTACCTGTTGATTTATCTGTGCCCGAATTAACACTGTTATAAATATTTTGGTATAGTTGTAGAACTTTTCATTATTTCATTATTTTTTAATCTAAATTGTATTAATTTTTATATGTTATAAAATCATGTCTTACGTTTATTCGATACCAGCTGTATGGAAATTTCAATAAAAAAAATCAGTAATGGCTATGATTAAAATTATTTATTGGTCCATTAGATATTGCAGATCACTTCCGCTCTTTAGCACCGAGTGAAAATACAAGGTAATCCGTTACATGCGGTGCTCTTTATCCGTTATAAACACCTAACGGTCTGAATTTTTATGTAACCTTGAAATTTAATATTCGACATTAATTGGAGTTCCCCGCAGGTATTCAGATGTTGGCATCCATTTCTTTCTCACGGTACGCCAATCATTCCTGCTTACTGCTAATTATTTTTGTTCTGATTAGGGAAATCGATCTGGTACATTTTTCTCAACAACTAAAAACACTATCACGCTTGTACGAGTTTCATATTATTTATTTTACATATTTGAGAATAGAAGTAGTATGTAACAATAAAAGGGATAAGCTAGAAAGAACATCCATCCATTGCTTTCTCATATGATTACTTCCTTTTTTTTGTCACTGATAAGTAAATTCTCTCATTACGAAAGTTCTCATCATGTTTCATTTTAAAGATCGGTATTTTTTAAATTCTTCTTCTTCTTCTTATTATTATTATTAAATTTACGCTCTATTTTTTTAAATATTGTAAAATGTTATGATTAATTGCTAATTTATTTTTTATGTTTGCATTACTTACAAAATATTTAGAATTAAAAAGTTTGAAATATTAAACAAAATTAAAAAAAAAAAAAGATGAAAAAGAAATGGTACTATCGAATAAATTAACAGCTTCATTGAATAAACTTAAATTTTTTTTTAACTTGTTCCGAAATTATAATACTTTGGTTTTAATTTATCAATATATAAATATTAGTTTTTATTTGTATTATTTGGCATTTTTTAATTTATATCCAAAATTTAACCTTAGATCATTAAAAAAAAAAAAATATTGCAAGAATATTTTGTAAATTTGTTTATATCATTAACTAAACAATAATGCTCTATATGTGGTGCATGATCAGTGAAATACAAACATCAGTGATTCCTAATCAAGGAGATAAACCTATTCATCTCTCTCTCTCGCTCTCTCTCTCTCTCTCTCTCTCTCTCTCTCTCTCTCTCTCTCTCTCTCTCTCTCTCTCTCTCTCTCTCAGGAACTATAAACATTACAATTATAATTGTATGAGTATTTATAGTTATTTAATTTGACATTGCTCAATCATGATTACTGAATGCAAAATGCTAAAATTATCAATTTTGTTTGAATCCGCTCAGAATTAGAATTATAACGCAACTGAATATTGTATATTAAATTTTCATTTTTCCTGTTTAGTAATGAAAATAGATAATATAATTTATTTTTTCAATTAATTCAATTTTGTTCTTATTTATTATTTTTTCTGGTTTCTAAAAACCTAACACTTAGGTAATATCATCGAAATATTTGACAACAAATGACAGGTCTTATGAAACAAACATGAAAATAATTAAAATTCGATATTAAATAATAAATAAAACAAAATAAAAATCTCAGAATATTTATTTAAGGCATTCTGATTAAGTCCCCTTATTTTTTATTTTATTTTTATCATAGAAACGGGGAGAAACAATGAATATATCAGCATGAAAAACTACTCTTTGATAACAGAAATATCTTAGAAATACAGCCAATTTCTGATGATTTGTATTTTCGGGAATCACAAAAATAGACACGAACTAACGTGATTCAACTTTGCGAGAAGAAAAAAAAGAAGAGAAATAGAAGAAATACAAGTTCTAGATTCGTACAAATATTTTTTTATTTATTTTAAATTTATATTAATATCTGCTTGGATAAATCCAAACTATTTAAACTTGTTCTTTGGATTGATGTTGCGGTTGTGAAACATTAAAAAGTTTTTATACAACAAATTGAAAAACGTTATTCGTAGAAAGATGATCATGGAATATTTATGAGTTATGAGACTTTATTCATCTCCGAGGATAAAATTAAAATAAATTTACACTATTTACCAAGAGTGAGGATTTTATTTTTGCTTTTATCGATAGTTCAGCGCTTTCATAGGCTATTTTCGAGATGGTATGCATTGGTTTAATTACGTATTAAATGTTTTATTAATAGTATGATTAGTGATCTTTGAAAATCTGTTTTAATATACTTTATTACTAAGCCCCTTTATTGGATACAGTATGTCACATGTAGTTTTTGACAACATTATACACTATCTTTATTATTTTAATCCAACCGTCACGCAAATAATTGAGAAAATGATTAATAAAAAAAAGTAGAGAGTGATCCTTGAAAACCGAAATCGCGGGTGTTAAGAATTATCTATTTTTAAGAATATAACCTCTTTATATCCTTCTTTAAAAAAAAAATTTTTGGTAAATATTTTATAGTTTTTTTTTTTCTTTTTCGATGCCTTTCCTTTTTCCATATTAGTTTTATTTATAAAATGTGTCGCATATCATATATTTCATGAATGTTTCTTGGTAGCCCGCTTCCCACGCATCCAGCAAAAAATGAAAACACCATGATCCGTGGGTGTAACAATGGAGGCTTGCCTAGTAAAAAAATCTTATAAGTGTTTTGAGGTGACGTTATCTCTTCCTCCGTGTCATTAAACAATGTTCTTAACGCCGTGATGTTGAGGGAGTAACCAGCTGTGCCTTGTTGGCCAGGAATCGATTGACCCTGTTCGATTGTCTGATTAGAAAATGAATAATAAATTTTCTTTCAATGTGTAATGAAGTGTTTTCGAAAATATGGTGAACAATTTCCAATAATTCCTTCCAAGGTTACTTTAATTATCTAAGTATTAAAAATTAAAAAAAAAAAAAGGCTCAGGTTTCGTGAAAAACTCAGACTTGTTTTGTTATGCATGGTGGTGTTTTTTAAATGCTTTATCTCTTGGCTTATCAATGGCATCCATATTGACGTCTGTGTAAAATTTATTTTCTTTATTAAAAGAATCCGAACTACCGGGTTCATTAGGTATTTAAAAATGATTATTAAATTTTCATATTCGATGACTATTGATGTAAAATTGTCTTATCATTAAGTTATAGTTATGTAAATGGGTATTTTTCACAATTTTGTTTATTTTTCGATTAAAGCACATTGAAGTAGAATCAACAAACGTTTTATTAAAATATTGAAAATAATCCTGAAGTATTTAAGTTCTGAATTAGGCGAAAACTTTTTTTATTCTGTTTAAATCACATGCTTTTTTTCTGTTTTTTTTTATGACTTAGCTATAATTTTTACTTCCTTGTACGCAGTGAAGGAAGTATTGTAATCGCGAAAATTTTCGGTATTCAGATTTCAACGGAAACATCCATTTGGACCATCCCGGAATCCATTTTGACAAGTTTCGTCATAATTTCTGTGCGTGCGTCGTTCGTACGTATCTCACATAACTCAAAAACGATTAGCCGTAGAATGTTAAAACTTTGTATTTAGGATCACTGTAAAATTCAGTTGTGAATCTCCCTTTTTGGTAACTGCATGATTACCGGAAGTAGTTAGTACTTTACTTGATAATGTGAAACTTCTCGAATTTGGTATTTGAGACTTACATACTAATATAAATAACATAATAAATTTTGGTTGAAATTGAAGAGCCGAAAGGAGTGCTTTACTTGAAGGTCATAATAAACAAATCACAAGGTATATCGTGACAAAGTATATCGCCATTTATTATAGAGATCGTATGGTTCGGTGATGAAGATTATAAACACGATTTTTTTTCCAAGCCAATTTGATTACTTGTTTTATGTGTTAAAATTGAGTTTAAAATACTTGTTTACCTCCCCATTAGTGAGCTGAAAAAGTCTGGAGCAGGAGGATAACTTATAAGTTAAGCGGGTTCTTCCTATCTGCTATCTTCGGATACTAGTAACCAAATTCATAGTCATTTTTTGAGCCGCCGATACAAGGAAGCCATGGAGTCTCCACATCAGATATTTTATTTATGTAATATATATTAACCCTCTCATTACTTATCAAATAGAGTAAATTAAAATAACCTATATCATAAACTATCGGGAGAAATGTTCTATATTTGATAAAAAGTTCAATGATTTCTTTTATCAACGTACTGTTTCTTCAGTTGCGGTAATGAGAAACCCATGGACCCTGAGGCCGGATATTTTTTCCCAGAGCCTGGAATGGAGGAAGGAGCAAGAAGCACTTCCAGGACATGTGCGGACCATCTGCCTTCCTACTGGAACAGTATATATGGCTCCAAGAGGGCAATAGATTCGGTCGGCTCCAGCGGGAATAACTCCAGCAGTAGGGCAAACCTTGGCCATCTTGTCTTTATCCTGTTAGTTCTCTAATGGTCTCTAAACTGGTCCGTGGTGCTCTCTAACTGTCCTTTAGCCTATCCAGTCCTTGTTCAACTTGGAGTAATAACACAACTTAGCCCCTGATATTGAACAATTTGTACGATCTCAGGTTGATGTTGCAATCCTAATAAATAGCGAATTAAAATATCATGGGTAAAAACTAGTTTATAAATGTATAGACACATTAGATCATCTTAACAAAGAACAAAAAGAAAAAATAATTTGATTTTTTTTCAGCTTTAGGCATATTCTTCCTTCCGTAATAACCTTATAGACGAAGAGCCATAAATACATATGTATTGTATGATAATATCAAGAAAATCCTAATGCCCTTAAACGTTTATGATGAAAGGCAGTCAGCAATTAACAGGTCTAGGTATTCTCGATAATAATAATCCTCCTTAAACTGAGGAATATTAAGGTTGAATTAATATTCCAAGTATTAAAACTTTGTTCATCTTCCCGGTGTCGGGGGAAAGACTTTCTCCAAGCTTTGCGAAATAAATTTATAGAGACAAAATATTAAGGGAGGAGCTGGAGGCCTTAAGTTGTCTTCAAGAAAAAATCCCTAAAAAAGCTGGAGATTAGTTTCGCGGCCCCGTGGAGCAGAACGCTCTGCTTGTGGCCCCTAAAAACTCAGTTCTTCCCGGCCCAGATTCTTCTGGATTCAGTAGTTTTTTTTTTCTTCAAAACTGTGAATTCCCAGAGATACTGAGGAATATAATTTTCTTATATTATCAAAGATAAAATTCGAATGCAATTAACTAATCCATTATTCAATAATTCTTAATTATTAACTATTTAATTTAATGATAAAGAATGTTGTTATGGATTTTTTTTGCTGTACACTTTTTTAGAAAAACATCTTAAAATGTCAAACCGAAAAGTTGTTTGGCATTTCTTCTGGTTCTAGTTGATTTTTTTTTTCTCTGCAGATGTTATTTTATTTTACTTTCCATCTAGCTAAGGAAGGTAGTGTCAAATTTTCCAAGTGCTGTTCAACGTATCTATATCTAAATCCCTGATTTTAAAAAAAAAACGCATTTTCAGCCATTCATCTGTGTGTCACGATTATCTCTTAAACGGTCCGATCAATTATTTTATTTATTTATTTTTTTTTTTGTTAAGGGTTTTCTCTTTCAATATCTGTGATAATTGCCGATAATATCTTTATATCTTCGATAATATCTGTGATAATAGCCGTGAACAGGTCTTTTTCTATAGACAGTTCAATGCACTTTTTTAGTTTATAATTTTTTGTATAAATATAAATTATATTAAATTAATGTGCATATATGAGTCATTTCAAAATTATGGGTCATTTCAAAATAGCCGATAACAGTTCTTTTTCTATAGACAGTTCAATACATTTTTTTAGTTTATAATTTTTTGTATAAATATAAATTATATTAAATTAATGTACATATATGAGTCATTTCAAAATTATGGGTTATTTTGAGCTTAGTTTTTTTAAAGAAAAACTCTCTGATTTTTGTCGGTATTTTTCATTTAGTGTCACTATATGGGTTCCTGAGAAAGTCACACACTAAGCATGCACAAACTTTATTGGATATTTTGATAAATACCGATTTTTGAAAATTTTGGGAAATTTCTCGTTTGTAGGGAGAAAGATCAAATTGTAGGTTATTATTTCGGTCTTTACAAGAAAATTTACGAAAAACGGACGAAGATTAACCTGTTATGATGGTTTTTAGAGCAGAATATTATGTTCTGATGTCGCTCTTCCCAAACATTTTTTTTTTGGTGACCAAACCCCAATTTGACGCGAACTAAGGGTGTTTCTGGTGCTATCAGGAGCAAATTTCAGCTCGTTTTAATATCAAGATGTAATTCTACGTTTTTAATAATCTTGATCTTAGCACCTATTCGTTAATGATGTTCCTGTGACAGCTGTTTAGCTCCTTGAGGATTTCGCGTCTGCCACGGTGAAAATTTCATTTAACGCATAATCTGGAACGTAGGGAAAAACCTACGTCAAATTTTCCCGGATCTCCGTTAAATATTTAATTCACTATTGAGACCCAATCTGCATATAATGAATGCAGCAAAAAGATTATGCAAAGATATTACATAATATATGTAATGTTATGCAAAAAAGGTTAAAAACATAAGTTAGTCAGCCAGACAGAGCCCCTTTCGGGTATCGAGCCCCGAGACCGCAGTCCTGGCTGCCCCTCCTCTCGTCGGACCTGAACATAATATTCCTGTTAGTTAAAATTGTTGATTTCTTAATGATGTAGTTGTTATTTTTTAGTTGAAGCTGAGGTTTTCATTATAACTTGAAGTTAGTTGAGACTTTCATAAAGCTTTGCAAGGTCCTAAAACTCTACTAAAATCGATCAAGTTAAAACCATTAGATCGATCAATTTTAAGAATTAAGTTCGAGCTTTAGAGTAAAGATGGCCTCCACACACGGTTTTTTCACCAATTTAATTTTCTTCTTTTTTTTTCTCTAATGGTTTTTCTTTTGATTCTTAGAGGTAGACAAGGCCTTCCCTACCGATTGCACGTGCGCCCATGATCACAGGATGTTTTCAGTAAAATTATAATCCGTAAAACTAGAATCAACCTCACTCTCTACAAATTGGATTTTTTCATTATCTCCAGTGAGTGTGGATTTCAGGTTTAAGACTGTGCTGTTTTAAGATTATAAATTTTCCAATTACAAAAAACTACACATCGACACAAATATTCACAATAACTGATTATTATTAGTCAATTAAACACTCCTTGATTAACAGAAGTCTTGTAGGGAATAAAAAATAATAAAAATACTCTTAAGGAATTTCACCAGGAATTTTCTACACGGGACACGTTGTGTCTTTTGAATTCAAAACTAGATCCTTCTGGCAGCCATTAAAGAGCAGTGTTCTCTCATATGTTTCCAAACGAGACATTTACCTTTTCCTGGTTTTGGAGGTAGATTTAAGGTAATTCGTTGGGAGTGAGAAAAAACTGTATGGCAAACATAAAACCTATTGGAAGTATAGTAAAATGATTTAATTTTCTAGCCAGATATTACCGTAGGGACGAGTACCCTGAAGCCAACAATAATTTTCTCACTAATTAAAATATTTATTAAGTGTAACACAAAAATTTGAGAAGTAAGCAACCTGCTCCTAGTGTGTGAGTAGTGTGTGAGAATTGACGTCATAAACACGTCAGGACCATGTTGTTTTATTCCTAAAAAAAAATTGAACTTCCTATGACAAAAAGTTTAAGCACAGTAGCTATGTGGCATAAAAAAAGTCCATATTTTTTAAATAACCCATATCTAATACTTTTTTAAAATACCTTAACCATTTTTATGTAAGCCAGAAAAAAAGAAAAAATTGTATCTAAAGTGTAAGTTGGTTCGAAATTATAAAGAATAGTTATTCTTAGATAATGAGTTCCTTAGGAATTTTGTATTTTCTGTATTATTTTCGGATGCGCAAAATTCAGCGAAGATAATAGAGATGGACAAAAAGTACTCTGAGTAACGAGTACCGAGTATTTTACTGGAATACTCTCTCAAGCCGGGATTAGATATGACTAGAGCAGGGAAGACAGTCCTACCCCATCCATCCCCAATCGTATCTAATCTTGACTAGTGAGAGTATCCCTGTAAAATACTTGGTGATTGTTACTCAAGAGTACTTTTTGCCCATCTCTGGAAAATAAGCTGAACAATAAAAGTTAGAAATTAAAAGACAGAGTTTTAGCTAGTATCCGGAAAGACGTATTGTTTTTTCCCACTTATTTACGGTTTTGTTTAATATATATTATACTATATATGTTTAAATTATGATTAATAACAACGAATTTATTTAAGTTGATTTTTATTGTGTTTGTTGCAAATTAAGATTTAAAATTGATGAAATATTAAATTTATGATTATCTATAGTAATCAGAATTCTATCATTCGATATTTTTAGTGGTAGTAGTATTTTATATATTTTTTTCCAATAGTATATACTGCTGGACCAAAGTTATTCCTTACCATGCCAAGAGTTTTAATTACTTTAAATTAATTTTAATTAATTGAATTGAGAACTTATTTGAATTTCGGTGTATATTGTAATTTCCTTATAATAATATATAATAATAATAATATAATAATAATAATATAATAATATAATAATTTACAATAAATTATTGAAGACAAAATACATTACATATTTGAAACCGTTGATATAAAAATCTTGTTTATCTACCTGTCTGGTTGCAAAGGCAAATATTTTTCTCCTGAAGTTTAATAGTATAATTTGTTCACTCTAAAATTTTTGTTTTTGTAGGTTTGCGTTGTTTATGTTGACGCTGTTATAGTTGCCTTGGTTTATTTTTGTTAGTGCTTTTCGTGCTAAATAGCGGAACTTTGTCTACACTGCATTAATGCAATAAGTTTTTTTTTCTTGTTTTTTTTTTCGGAAATGAATAGAAAGGAGACCTGTATTAAATCAAGAGACCATGACAGGATATCTCGTTCCCTATCTCGAGTTACTTGCGTTTCGACGGCCTTTTCGAGCAGTTGTTAGTGTTGTGTTACGTTCCGGTAGAAGGCTAACGAAGAACTGCCTTGACTTTTTATTACGAAGCTAGGAACGTAGGCATCATGTGATATTTAAATATTGTTGCATCTTCAGCAGTGCCAAGAGGACTTTGGTTCTAGCCTATGTATTCTGGCCTGGAACAAAGAAGAACTTTGCACCTCTGGATAGAATGAATAATATTTAAATAGTGAATTACCGTAACATTTTTCGAAATGTGAATTGATTATATGCATCATTTTCGGGCGCGGCGCAACTTTATGCACCTCAGTAATGTCATGTTCCGTACACGGAGAATGCTATTATATTAATAAGAGTATTTCTCTGAGCGTTTGAAAACAAAATGACATGAATAATAGAAATGGAGAATAATCGAATAGAATAGAAGAATAGATCTTTAGAATCAGCGAAAGTTCTATAAGACGAATAAAGTGACAGGCTCAGCCATGAGAGAGATAACAGCCCGTGGTTCTTGCTCTTAACTTGCAACATTTATCAAGTCGATGATCGGAGGGACCTCATCCAGCTCCTTTTCTGTTTTCAGTAAGAGTTATTTAGTTACTTGCTGTCATTTTTAGCATGCTTTTGTTTAAATGTATTTTTTCGTATAAATGTTGACGATATTGACGACTTCAGCATTTTAACGATCGACACTCGTAAATGAGCGGAACACATTTATATTTATGTAATGTTCATTCGCCACAAGTATGATCGATTTCCGAGTGGACATTTTTCCGTTTTTAATATTTGTCTTTTTGGTATTTCCATAAAACTAATAAGGGTTGGTTGATGTAGGTTTTAATAAATAATTATATAAATTAAGTGTATTTTAGTCACAATATACAATGTCAGAAACAATACAAAAATAGGGTGAGCGTCGAATTAAGAAACTTTTAATCTAAAATAGGAGTATTGCGAATATTAGAATTTTAGGGTTATTTCATTTTAGTTTAAACTTTCGTTTTCATCGTGAGATATCTAACTTTAATTTCAATTATTTCCTTGGATCGTTTTCGCTCCTTTAAGCCAGGTTTTTCTACTATATTTTATGTTCATATTATTTCTTAAATGTCTATAATATGGATATCTTTAGCATGTTGTAAATATATTGAGATATTGACAGTAGTATTGCTTATGCATGGCATTAAAAGTGTATCCATAGACCTAAAGGAATTCGGCTTACAATTTTATTTTATGTATTTATATATTTATATATTTATATATATATATATATATATATATATATATATATATATATATATATATAATTTTATTTATATATATTTTTAGGAAGTTTTTTTGGAATGTATAAATCATCTACATTTCTTATATCAGCTTGTAAAATTTAACATCCTTTCTGTTCCATTTAACGCCAGCAAACTGGTCATCATCTGAAAAGCCACAATGGCGGTGTAAAGAAATGAACTGTTAACCAATGCCATCGATCGAAGACTGTGAGCGTTTTCGCTCCATTTCGAAACCAGCGCTTCCACCATGCATTGATAATGTCCTGACAGAGCCCGGACGTTTTGAGTGGCTAACGGTACAATCCCCTAATTGACAGATATTCACAGGATAATTTGGTTAGGCCTGCATCGGTTTGCTGTTAACGTCGAATTATCTCGTCACTGTTGTGAGCCTTATATTAATTTAAAAATTGAAAGTGTTTTAGATATATGCTTTCTTTTTATTTTTCATAAATACTTTGGGTGATTAGACCGGACTATTTACACCGAAAACAAACCGCGAATGAGTTGCATATAGTCAAAATCTATGGATTCGAATAAGTGTAATATCTTTCTTGGCTGATAAAAAATATTACTTCTCTTTATCATTTAGAATTAGGGTGAGTAAAAAAAAAAAAAGACCGTTTCAAGAATTAAAATGAAGTTTATTTTTTTTTTACATAAAATTTCTTCTAACTTTCGAAATGCAGTCCATTATGTTCTGTGGCTAGTTGCCAGCTGTTCGATTCCCTGCCGTTACCACTTTGGATTTCATCTAGGTTTCCAATTTTTACCTCCTCCATTGTTTTCTCCTTAAGAAAGTGAGCCATTGCTCGGAAAAAAAAAGTTCGAAGGCGCAAGATCAGGGCTATAGTATAAATGCGGTACAAGTTCGATGGCATCCATTTCAGAAACTTTTTGGCGGCATATTTCCAAGCGACGTTCGGCTCGCTGCAAGGTGAGCTCATGCGGAGCTTCTCTACATGCTCTCTTCTCTTTACCTAACTGGCGTAAGTGGCGATTCACACTTGACTGTGACAAACCAAGTTCGGAGGATAGCTGCCGAATACTTTTTGTGGGATCATCTTCGATTGTGAGTCGTTGAGTCTCGGTGTCCACAACAGACTGTCGCCCTTAGTTCGGTTGCCTTTCCAAGCATGTATCGCCACTTTCAAATTTGGTGAACGACCTACTCACAGTCCGCTCATTAAGGTTAGATTCTTCTTGTACTTCCCGTATCAAACGCGTGGTTTCTGCTGCTGAAAATTTCCTTTTCTAGTAATGTCGCAGAATTACTAGTATTTCACACCTCAACTTCACTTTCATTGAAAGAATACCAAACAAGTACTGAGTCTCACAGAGAGACATTATGTTTACTAAATGATTCAGTACAGTATCAGGATTAAAAAGATACCAATAACAATAATAGAATCAACAGAAATGTAAGAAAAAAATAAACTTCTTTAACCTGTGAAATGGTCATTTTGTTTTACTCACCCCAATACTTAATTTTTTATATTAAATTATGTCGAATAGTCTGATCCATTGTCCAATGGCCTTTTCTTTGACATATATTAATTATCATTATCAAAATCGGTTCTTAGTTTCAACTGTATATTTTTTTTCTCTCAGGAAATGGTAATGTAATATAAGGTCATATAGGAACTCCTATAAGAAGGAAATCATTAACTCAACGCTTTTTTATTTTTTTATTGTGTGCTCTCCTGTAACCGTGACGAGCCTTTAGCGATCATTTTACCTATATCTGTTAATTTCATAATGAGTGAGAACCATGTTAAATCAAATTGGGCATAATTTAAAATTTTACATAAGATTTTTTAATTTCTTAATATTATTTATTTATTCTAACAACCGACCAAAATATAAAACTAAATAAATAGAAATTTTACATATTGAATTATTTTAGGGTTGGAATTTGAAACGGCTTTGTTACGGTAGACTATGGCATGTTCGGTAGACTATGTTCTCAGTGAGACTGAAATAGAGATACGGTGCTTTAAAAAATCTGAAGATTTTGGTAGTAGAACTGTAACGAATTTCTGCGAGATTTCCAAGCAGGCAGGTGTGGTAATTGGTTGGATTGATGCTTTCGAAATCTCACTCAATTTCCTCCTCTTCCACTCCCCTGAATAAGATTTTTAGAAAAGTTTCTGTTGTCGTCGCTCACTATATCTAAGGACCTCTCATTCTTCACTTAGTTTAAATAAGATACTTCTAGGTTATTATACAGCAATTTAGGAAAAGATCTTCGAGGGCAGAGTTACAGAAAAACTCCAATCCGTTGCAATACGACTACACAACCGAGACTGAGCGAGTTTTTCATTTTTGTTCATATTTACTTTATCCATGATATTCACATTTTTTATTTTATTTTTTTATTCTAAAACTTAATTATAAAAAGAAATGAATTAGATGAAAATTTTGGGTCATCTATAATAGTGATTCCCAACCATTTTTCCTAGGATAACACTTCACAAGATGGGTGGGAATCTTTGGTGAACCTTAGTAGGGGCGGGGAGATAATTTGTGGAATTGTGGATTGTGGAATGTGAAATGCCGGTTACTAATGTTATAATAAATAATGTGTAGGTATGTATAAATGGTAAGAAAAAATTCTGAAATATTCATACTTAAGTTCTTCAAGTAAAAATTGAATCTATTAGGAACGCCACCGCGTACCACCACAGCAGTCTGTGATTTTTATTATTTATTTTTTTTGTCATAGTATTTTCCCTATGATACTAGGCTATTGTTGATTATATTCTTTCTAAATAAGTTATTGTATGATTGACTTGTCCTTCCTGTGACACCCAGTTAGGCACTTAATAGGGGAAGCAGTCAGGTGGAGGGTAGGGCTGGGGGTGACATGGCGGAGGAGTGTGTATGTAAAGTGGTGGTGGGGAGGGCGGGGTTGCCATGGTGACAGATGTTATCGAACCCGCCCCTCCGGTGAACTCTGACCCCGCAAACACGTGGGTCGCACCGGCCCCGGTATTTATAATCCGTCGCTACCGGTCTTCACCTGGGGTCGACTCTCGTCGTCTAGCTCTAACAAAATAAAATTAATTTGTATTCAAGTCATAAGGATTTTATTAGAAGTAGAATAATGAAGATTAATTAATATTGATGTAAACTAACAAAGAGAATGGATATGAAAAAAAAAAAAAGCACTTTTAGAAGGGTAAATTCTGTTGATTGATTTTTTATGCTAGAGTGCAATAAGCTTTTATTAAATCAAATAAAAAAAAAATACGTAAAGTATGAAATATAAGACATAAATTGAAGAAGATAAAAAATAATTTAGTAACCATTATTTATAATTTCAAGCCTGAAAAATTACCCTTAAGGTTCCCTTCCTCCTCGAAAAATTATATGTTTCAATTTTTATTAAAAATACAGATATTTCGAATCTCATTTTGTAAATTATTTTTTAGGTGATTGTCAGCTTATTACTTTATATGTTTGGTTAAGGTTTCAGAGTGAAATGAATTTTTTTATAATTAACTTGGATAAGTACATTTATGAACGAACCGTGCTGTTAAATCCGTTAAAAGCTGCATATAGGTCAGACATATTAAATGCCGTCCTCTCTCTGACACCAGCATACCATAGTGACACTTCCCTTCGACTCGGTATTAGTCTGTCTGTCCTCTGTTCTTCTAAATCAAGCTCTCTTTTTTTAACATAAAAAAAGTATGAGATAAAAACGGAAAAATAAACGATCTGATGAATGCACCTTTTCTTGCCTAATTAGGCTTAACTAATCATTGTAGTCTGAAACATTAAAAAAAAAATACTTTGGAAAATATAATAATTTTAGAAAAAAAAAAAAAGAAACCATTAGAGATTAAGATGAAGCTAGTGAATCTGTGGTCAGGTCAGGTATTTAAAAACTATTAGTTGCTCTTTCAATTTATATGGATTGCGAACGAACCACAAAATAAGGATGATTAGGAATGTTCTCTTGAAATTCGTAAAATCAGAATGGCATGAGCTCCCAAAAAAATGAAAGATTAAGGTGATGTAGGTTATTTTTGTTAACACAATACGGCGAATATATTGTAGTTAGCAGAATTCTAGGTTGAAAGGAGTTTTCGCCCCTTCCTCACAGTTTTAGTTAGTTGGTACAGATAAAAGTGAGGATGGTATTTTGAAGGAAACGATTGATGTTACAAGGAAGGTTCTGCTCAAGTAGTGTTTTAGTCAGTTCTGCCAGCGGTTATGTTCTTGAATTTTATAGTGCCAGATAGGTATCGGTAGTGTATGGTTGCCACACCCCTGTACAATGTCTGTTGTTATCACATGTAATTTGATAGCGGTATAAAAAACGACAATGGTCAGGAACCAAGCTGCTTTTTCGTACAATGTTCCGAAGCTCCAATTAGGAACAAGTTTTTAGGTGATTGGATCTTAATCTTGAAAAGAAAACCGGTATTTCTAATAAGGTAAACAAGTTAAAACCTTTTTTGATCCCAGGTCTTGAGCGAAATCCTAACTGATTTAAAGAACAATTGTTTGATTCAGTTAGAATTAGATACTTTTCAGATGGATTTTATTTTGGATCGGGGCTAGACTAACATGTAGTGTTGTCATTGGCTACTGGGGGTGACTATAGGGTCTGGAGAACAGAGCAGCAAATTTTTAATCAAAAGAACAAGTTCAATTCCAAAAAAAAACTATAATAAATGAAGGTTCAGGCTAAAGGCTGAAGGCTCCTTATAAGATTCTTTTTTTTTTTAACCATGGCTGATATAATTCCTCATGTGTATCTTGTCCCACGATTACCTCTGGGGTTAGAATAATTTTTACTTAACGATTTTTTTCAGGGTTGAGCGGCAGATTGTTTATCATTAGATAGTGTTATGATAAGATTTGTCTAGTTTTAAGAAAAGTGATGAACTATTTATTTATAATTTATATGATCAGATAATTTTATGATTTGACATATCTTAACGCTTCTGCTTATCAACACTACAGTCTCTTTAAGTTATTGCTTCCTGACATATACGGCTATGCCCCCATCAATTCCGCCTTCTTTAAATAGTGAAAGATGGGAGATAGGGGGTTGCTGCACGGAATAGTGTAGGCTAATTAGATTTGGCTATTTTAGTCACTTCCAATTAGCTACTTAAGGATTCCATTTTATAAACAGGCTTTTACAGTGTCTATCGTCACTTTTCGTTTGAACAACGGTTCACTTATTTTTCGTCTTACTCTTTACTTTGCATTGCCTTGGATGCGCCCTGATCGTTAAAACGCCATGTTATCTATCTTAGTTGTGATTTAGTGACAGACAGTTATTAAATTCTAATTCAAAAATTAGTTTTGAATTAATTATTTCATTTGATGCCAATGATTGGTGAGTGCACTTGCTTCCTACCCTAAAAGAATCCGATTCAAATCCCTCCCTCACTGGATACACTAAATTTTCTCTTGCGTGAACAATTTGAGAGGCCGGGGACACCGTGATATGGCAAATGAGTGCTTCATATTAGTCAGGGCGTGAATCATGTGGTTGGAATACAGTGCTGGTCATATTATCTCCTAAGAATACTTTCACGTCTTGGATCAGGCACATCTACCAGTGCCTGCTCCTTTGGCGCTTTATGAATTTTTCTAGAACTGATTTATTATTACTTATTAAAAGAAAATATGCCAGTCTTAAGCCAACCTAATCAAGTTTACTTATTTAAAAGGTGTTACGTATATTGATAATACTCAATCAGAGATAAACTAATTTTAAAAGACAACAATAAAGGATATGTTTGATTATAAACCTTTTGGTTTCTTGAGTTTTTTAATTGGTTCAAATGTTATTACTGCTGCTATTACGTATTTCTGAGAGTTCCATCTTGATCTTACAAAGTAATTACAGAAAAGTTTTGAAGAGTGCTCCGGTTCATTATCTTGCTGGAGAACAATTATCAAACCCACTTAATCCTTACTAAAATGTCTCTAAAATAGAAGCCTAAATTTTCATTTATTTCAAATTCCAACAAAAACTTTATTTACAGTAAAAATTCGATTGACCGTCGCTGGTTTGTCCGCCAGTAAGTTAAGAAAATAAAATAATAAGCGCTTTTAAATCACGGTGATAGTTAAAAAAAATATATATCCATAAAAGTAGAAAAAATAAATACGTAGCGCACAACAATACAAAAATAATTTAATAATATACGCACCATATTTTGTAAGATAAAAATAATTTGACAAAGTCATATTAGTTTTTTAAAACATAAATTACTGAATACACGTGTAAGTTGATAACATTCATAGGCTAAAAATGTCAGAATTATTGTTCAGCAGGAAGTGAAGGAACAAGAATGAAAAAGAGGTTTCTTACTAAATTATAATTTTTAAGGAAATGAAAAAAACGCACTAATGCACTTGTCCTCCACCATCCTATCCACTGTTTCAGGTCTCAGCTATAGGGATGGCGGTTATTTGAATGGCGATGGTTATTTGAAAAATAACCTGCTATTTTCACCATCGGTTTGACCGGCTGGTTTTTCGTAGGAAAAATAACCGGTTTTTGAAATAGCCTGTTTCCGTTTTATTTTTTAAGGAATATTTTTTATTTCAGAGAAAAAAAAATTGGATTAGATAACTACATTTATTTTTTTTAGGATTCAACAAAAAAAACGACACTAGAAAATAGCGTTTATACAAATGCAATTGTTCAACATTAAAATATTAATTTTACCACACTACTATAATGATTATATGAGATATTTTTACAATATAATAAGGTTATTGATGAAAAATAATAGTTGCAATTTGTTGAATAAAAATGAAATAAAGTAAAAAAATAATTTCACATACTATTACAATAATTATTCCATTTAAAACAAGATATTTTATTTAATAATATAATATTATATTTGGTTTTTTATAAAAATAATAGGTGAAATTAGTTATATAAAAATTAAACAAATGCCTCCTACCATTTTTTTTAGGCAGATGGAGGAGCAATGGGGCTTCAGTACTGTTGAACATTTTGAAGTATTTCCACACCAACGACATAATGAAGAATAGTTAAAAATATATTATTTATTGCTTTGAAATGCGAAATAAATGACTGCGAATTGCGAAATTGAAAAACTCACTACACCATCACACGCTCCACACAGAACAAACAATACCAGATAACAGTAAAATAACTTAAAATAAACACCTACCGAGGGCTTGGGATTCGTAGATTGGGGGGAACCGTTCCACAATCGTCCAACCATCGCAGAAAAATAAAATTGCTCATATGGCAATATCCTTTTATTTATTTTTGTTCTACAAAGCCGGTTTTATTGTCCGGTTTTTGTATTATAAAAAAATAGCCGATTTTAATCTGGACAAAAAACAACCGAAAAGCCGGTTAACCGAAGTAAAAAAAAAAAAGGGTTATGAATTAAACCGACCAGTTATTTCTATCTCTACTCAGTTGTGACTTTGGTACTGTGAATATCACATTTTTACTTTCCCTTACCATGTATTAAGTTTAAGTTAGGGAAAGTATTGCGATCATGAAAATTTTCGAATTCGAGTTTTCAACGCAAATACACGCTTTAAGGCCTCCTGAATCCAAATAACCAAATCACGCAAAATGGTCTGTGTATATGTGAACAGTCTAGCTCAAAAACGAAAAGTTGTACGATACTGAAATTACGTAGTTAAGAGGCACATGCGTGTGATGTTATAGCCAATTTTTCGTTAAAATCTAATAAACGGAAGTACCACTTTACATTTACTAGTTTGAGGCATAGTTTTTTTTTTTTTTTTTTTTTATCTATACACTGTGTAGTAACTATATTAATTCAAACGGAAAACTGCATAAACTATACTATAGTTCCGCAGTATTTAGTGTTTTTTGCAGTTATTTACTAAAAATTGTTTTTGTATTGCAAACGAGTTTAATTGATGTTTATAATAAAATGTATAGGTTATTTATTGCTATTTATAGGTTGAGGTACTTTTCTTAAAGTATTACACCAACGGTATTCTGTCATCCGTCTATTCGCTCTAACGCCACGATGTTGGTACCGTCTGTGACAGCTAATCGAAGTTTTACTATTCTTCAGTATGTGCCATATTTTCTTTGAGTGATGTACTGTCTGTATTTTTGAAATCTTTTTTAGACTGTTCCATTGAGATCTGCTGTATCTGGTCTTCATTTGTATGATCTTATCTTTGTCTGTAACGACTTCCGAAGCGGCGAAACATTGACTGGTCAGTTATATACTCCTATTTGAAAGCCTTAATGCTTCGTTTTTGGAATGTTCTGAAATAATAATATCTTTTTAAAAGTTTGTTTATACGGTGCTGAAGGTAAATTATAATGCCATTAATGATTTATATCCATTTCATCATCTACATGTTCATTTTTAGAAGTTCCGAAAATTCTATTTGAATTTTAGATTGCACTGTTTTAGGATAGATACCTGTTTGATGAAGGAAGTAAATTACAGACTGAGGGGGTAGGTTATCCCTGTAATCCGGACTAGATTGCAATGTGGCCGGTAATAGATTTCCGTCAATTGGTAGCGATCCGGCTAATGCTCGGTTTCACCGCCGACCAAACAATGCATTTTCTCGTCCATTCTTTCTTGGTCCTATAATCGTGTGAACATCCTGCTTTTGATAGTGGTCCTTGTGAATTACCCGATTCCTTGCTTCGGTTCGGGCATCTTCTGTAATTTTTCAGCTTAGGCGGAAGTGCCCCCTACAATTTACACAACGGTTTTGTATATTTAACGCTACTTAAGTGATCTTGTCAGCTAGATATCTTTGCATGATCACATTTATTCTTTTAAAGTTACATAAGCATAATTGTTCAGGGAAAGAATTTGTTCAAGTTAGTTTACTAGTTTTTAACATTGAAGCAAAATCTAAATTTATTATAATAATAAAAAATTGAAATAAACAGTGAGCTCCATAGAGCGTGGAAATAAATTTAAAATAATTTATTAGTATTTATACAATTTTTCTCCCCTCCTTTCAATCACTAGATGTACTTAAAAAAAATTCTTTGAATATGTATTTCTGATAATGGATATATATATTAAATTTAGTTAGCTTTATAAATTTAACAAAAGGTAAAAGAAAGTTTTCGAAAATTTATGGAATGACGGAAGTTCTGAATTTTTAATAATCATTTTTATTACTTTTAATTAAAGGTCAGATAACAAAGACAGTCTCTGTTCATCTGATTTATTTTGAGTAACAGGTGAAGCATTTCATATTCGGCTTTCGATGTCTTGCATTCCACTTAAAATTCAATAATAAATTTTGTATGTGTGCATACAATATATTATGCAAATATAATTATATATATATATATATTTTTTGTAATGCATATTGTTGAAAAACCTCATACCTTTCAAACGACTACTCCGTCTTTAAGGAGGGTTGTTTGTTTGAGCGCGTGCTGATCGTACAAGATTTTTCTTTCCCAAATTTGCTGAATGAAATTTATTTGGTGCTGGGCACCGAAAACTAAGATTGTCTCTTTGGTATCCAACCTTAATTAAAAGTAAAATTTAAGCAGTCTACCTTCGAACGAACATAGGAAAAAAATAAAATCACAACTCCACTCGCCATTCAACTCGGTATTTCGTCTTTTGGTCTATTTGTTATTCGACTCTCACCAAACGTCTTGCTCGTTTTCTTCAAATTTGGCAAAAATGTCCCTTGAAGTCAGGAAAAACGATGTAGGGATTTTTATTTTTTAATTCTTGTCCATGATGGCGGTCCTTTAGATGGCCCCTTATCATAAAAAATCAGTTTCTTTCGCAGTCACGATGCAAATGCACTGTACGATATTCTTCAAATTTGGCATGAATATTCCTTGAAGGAATTTACAACGACTTGTGTAGAAATTTCTATTTCTTGAGTCCGATTATTTTTTTTAACCGAATGGCACAGATGGTGAAGAGAAAACAAAATCAGATAATTACAATAATTGTCAGGAGATTAAATTACTTAATTGATCAATTGTATAATGAATTCTGTTATTATTTGTGAATTTTATTTGATATCTTTCGCTCGAATCTTGTCGAATCCTGGCGATTTTTCGACATTGAGATTTGTAATTAGATTACTGATGTCTTCGATATTACAACAAAGCATTGTGAACTGAGACAAAGTAGTTTACGCTGTAAACTGAAATTTCAACCCAGATTAACTAACTTTCTCCAAGAAAAACATGATAAATAGTAGTTAATGCTATGATAAACAAAATATGTAAACACAATTCAATTATAAAGGAGAGATTAGTAATATCAACATATACAGGAAGATTTTTAAAAACTGACATTACTTATGGGATGACTTGATATATTACCATAAAAATATTGAAAGTTATGGAATGATTAACATCTTAACCATCAAGAGCTTTACTAGATATCTTAGCGAATCCGTTTTCATTCGAACACCGTTTGTCTAAAACAAATTCCGCTTAAACTCTGATTGATTCTATCCGTCTACATTTCAATTTATCTCTTTGGGTGTTAACCATTTGAATCAGTACCGAATCGTATACTCTTGTTTATTTTATATTTTGGAATGTTTAAGCATATGCCATAAGAGTAACAAATGGTTTAATTGATGGAAGCTATAAAGCAAGACAACCTCGAGGAATTTTTGACCTCTGTAATGATCTGAAAATATTACGGTTCCTGGAGATAGGAAGCAGGACCCCCGCCCCAATAATTAGTTTGACTTGCTAATCTTCTGCACCTAACTTTAATTACCAAGGAGTTCTTAAACCAATTTACTTAACCCCATGCAAATTTACATACCCAGTAATGGATTTTTCTAAGGATTAAATGATTATTCAGGAGTGGTTTAAGCTGGGCTCATCTCAGGCTAACAACATGCAGATAGGACTTTAACGCAATAAGGTTATTTTAACATCACTTTCTGCACGCGTTATAGACCTACCTTTCTCAGATTTGAATCAAATATCAACTCAAATATTTGACTTATGTCAGTAAGACATAAAATGATCAGCCGTTGTATGTCTTAGGCATCATGCTTGTGATGAAATTCACAATCAGTACGATGATTATAGCTACCCCAGCAACAAAAAATATATAGGGGTACATTAGGTATATATATATATATATATATATATATATATATATATATATATATATATATATATATATATTTCTTTCCCGTTTAAGCCTTTAACATTCCATGTTCCTAATCTTGTAATCCGTTTTTCACGCCGTGTCTGTTGCCATAAACTCTGATCGGCTCTATTTCTTTCATTACTTTTCATTGGTTGCTGTGTTTCGAGAGAATGGGTCATGAGCCTTGTCCATGAGTCATGAGTGTCCATTACACCATCCTAGCATTTGCCGACGACATGATAGTGTTAGGAAACAACTGTCGGAACCTGCAGTTCAACCTATAGATCTTCCAAAATAGACTAAAATCCATAAACATGGAAATAAATGGTGGAAAAACGCAATATATGAGGATCGGTAGAAGGAGAAACCGTGGGGACTGGACCGTCAGGCTAAGATGAAGACGTCTCGAACAAGTGGCGGACTTCAAATACCTGGGGACTCATCTCAACCAGCACGGGTGTGTTGACGGAGACATTAGCGAAAGGACCAAGATAGCAGGCAGATGCTTCCAATCCTTCAAAACTGGTTTTCTGAACAAGAAAGAAGTCTCTAAAGCAACTAAAAAAGTAATATACAAACATATGTTTCTTCCAATCCTGACATACGCAAGTGAGTCTTGGACCCTCACTTTCAAGCAAGCACAAGAGCCAAATCCAAGCCATGGAAATGCGCTTTTTAAGGAAAATTGAGGGGAAAACAAAAAGAGACAGGGTGAGGTGGAATTCTTATCCACAATAAGAACAAACCTGGACATAAGGCCTGCAGAATAAATAATAGAACAGAACCAGCTAAGATGGTTCGGACATATCCTACGGATGGCTGAAGACAGGCTAGCAAGAGTTACCCTCGGGGCTAAATTGGAAGGGAAGCGACCACGTGGGAGACCCAGAAAGACCTGGGTTGAGGGAGTAAAGGAAGGTTTCGAGAAGAGAGGCATGGACTGGAGAAGAAGAAGACAGCTGGATGAGGATAGGGATAATTGGATCAGGCTCTATCAGAAGGCGCCTCACACCCCTCAGCGGTAAAGGAGGACAAATTAAAATATATATATATATATATATATATATATATATATATATATATATATATATATATATATATATATATAGATATAGATATAGATATAGATATATAGATAGATAAAAGAACTTTATTCTGGGACTAGGTCCTTTAAGAATAACATGAATGAACATATATATATATATATATCCATCATAAAAAGTTCAACAATAAATTAAACAAACGAACGTCTGTGAATTATTTTATTCACATGTTAACAAATTTGTGTAAATGAAGATACCATAGCCAGAGATATAAAAATTATTATATATAATTATATTATATATTATATTTTTTATATCTCTGGCTATAGTGTCTTCATTTTCACAAATTTGTTAACAGAATACTGATCGACCAAAATTTATTTACACAACTTTTGACTGGAAACAATTGATGTGATTAAAATCATTCACAGGCGTTCGTCTGTTTAATTTATTGTTGAACTTTTTATGATGGATCTTAGCTAAACCTTGTCACAGCCATTTTGTTTGGCCTGCTACAAGGCTTGTAGATGCTACATAAGTCATTGATAGGCATCTTTTAATCTTTGTGTATTGTAATCATCGAACATAAGATATAATTTGCTTTAACTTACATATGAAAAATATTAACAATAAATAAAGTAACTTAGTTAATACGGCAATTATTAATCATCATTATATATATATATATTTTTTAAATTTAATGTTTCATGTTTTGTTTTTTTATGTACTCATTTCTTACATATATATCTTGATGTTTTCTCTTTTGAAATTTAGTACATTCGTGTAATTTGCGAAGTTCTGCTTTTTGAAATTCATTAAGAAAAAACATTTTCACAATATCATGTTCATTCTTTAGACCAAAACGATATCATTTGGTCATATTGAAAACATGCCTAATTTATTTCCATAATTATATCAGTAAATATGTAGTAATTTATCAAAAATTATTATATACTTCATAGTATATTATTAATTTTCTTTTTAATGATTTTATATATCGCTTCCTTAAAAGAAAACTGGCACTACTCCAATTGTACGTTCTTTTGAGAAAAAGGCGGTTGAAGTTTTCATCGTCAAATTTCAACTAATTATTACCGGCTTTCTTACAGTTGTATAAATAATTTATTGAACCCCTTTGCATGTAAATGCTTGGATTTAACTAACTTGTGTATGGTATGTTTCTTTTCCCAACGCAATTTTAGACCTAAATATTTTGACTTGTGGCAGTTTTAATTAAAAAACAACTGCTCTTCAGCGGCCACACGATGAATATTTTTTTGTGACTCTCTCCTTCATAAAAAAATATCTCGATCACACAAAAATTGAAAAATCGTTAAATTTTGTGTTGTGTTCGTCTTGTTCCAAGATAGCGATGTATACACTTCATTTTTTTTTTTGCTGGTAAAGGAAACAAAACAACCTTTTAATCAGTTGATGTCCGCATGATGGTATAAAAGGATCAATACAATTAGGGATTGATAAATTATTTGCCACTTCTATAATTTTGTTTTTATTGAAAAGTAGTTTCGAATGTTATACATTCATCTTCAGTTTAAAAACGCACAAAAATTCAAAAACAAGCAATTCATAATACAGTTTGGTATTATTATACATATTAAATTAAATGTAATATAAATCAGTATTATGAAACATTTATGAATAACCCATTTGTTCATTGAATAATCGATGAGTTTTTTTCTACAAATAATGAAAAATCTAATTTTTAACTATAAATGGCATTTTTATACAATTATTAATTATTATTGGTTGTATTTTTTTATAATAAGCCTGATTGTGATGTAACAAATCTGCATTACTCCCATACATAAATTTTTTGGGTGACAATTATATTTATTTGCGAATTATTGAAGTCGCAATTAGACAAATCATACAATATTTCATCATCTCTTCTTGGAGAGAATATATTACTAGTTATATGATCTACGGGTAGCTTCCTTTGACTCGGTCTCGACATTGTGATGATAGATTGTCTTTGTTCTGTCTTCTCTATTTCAGAACCACCGCCTTACCATCCCTTGATACTGGAGTATTTTCTCATTTCCAGTTCATGAATTATACATTTGATCTTATCACCATTACACCATTTGCGTTTCATCCTATTTTATATTAGAAGGAGGTTCATTATAAATAAATGACGCAATGAATGAGATTTTCATTCTGTTGCGAATAATTTATTGAATGAATGAATAGATGAGTGTGTTGATAAAGAAACGGTCGGTTATGCTGAATCCATTGCTATATTTATTTTTAATTAGACGAATAACTACTCGATCGGGTTATAATTTAAATAAAAATAACAATCCTAAATTTGGCTTCGTGCAAGGCTTCCCTTTTTCTAGGCAGTGTTAAAAATTGGCCCTCAGAATACTTTCGGACCTAAAAGTATGGATTGAGCCTAAATCGAAAATGTATGTATATAGATGTTTTTATTTTATTTGTATTTAAATTGAAATTGAAATTGAAGTTTCTGTTATACAATACATAAATGTTATATAAAATTTGTTCCCCTAAAGGTAGTAAAGAGAATAAATAAACTTGAAACATTAAGAGCTAGAAGAAAAGAAATTACAGATAGTAAATTAAGGCTTAAGACGGCACTTAAGAGATGAAATACCGTATAAGACTTGCACTGGCGTCAGCACTCATATATCAAAAATTTATATATACCTTAGTGATGAATTATTACCATGCTTTATTTACTGGCAAAGTTTCTCTTACCTGCTATACTATTTCAAACTTTAGGACTAAAGTTATTTTTATTGTTTCAAGCAATATTTGTCTTTATCGTCTGTAAACGTATATTATTAGCAATGCTGCATTTTATCGTTTTTATGTATGTATTTCTTTTAATTTTATGTATGTAAGCTTTTATTAATTTGGAATGTTACATCATTTTTGTTGAGGTAATTGTTTATTATTTAGTATAACATACATATTTTTGCTATATTTATACTATTTTCACAACATAAATTCTGTAGAATATACTTCATTTGTATTATGTTATAATTTTCCTCACTCGAACTGAGCGATCTTTACCCCTACTCATATTTTTTTTTGGAGCTGTGAGTAGCTCTTTTTAGTTATTCACTATCCCTAACAATTTCTTGATATATATTTAAAACATAAACACCAGACTAGAACTTTAAAAAAATTTACTGTTTCATTCAATAGACAATAAATCCCTTTTGAACTTGAAAACTGAAAATTATTTCACAGCTTATTATTTATTTATATTAGTTAATTTCATATTTCAAAATTTTACTCATCAAATCATAGTACTCGTGGTGGGATATAGGTTCGTATATAATACGTTCAGAATTATACCATTGCTATGCTAGATGGTAGTTCATCAAGTATGGGAGTGACTTATGCATTAGAATTCCAGATATAGAAGATCCCCGGAGGAGATTATTGAAGTGGCTTCCTCATCGCATATTTAACGTCTCCGCGGCTAAGAAAACGGCTTCTCTAAAAACCTTCTTGCTCTAGCTCTTCATAACTTATTTAACTTAATACCGCTCTGCCTACAGTCATTTCATCTTAATCGGTCCCTCATTAATATATAGGGATAGATTATTAAGTCGGGATTTATTTTACGTTATACATTTGGCGTGCGTAATAAAGGCTTAATTTAAAGGTCTTACTAATCGGTATGGCTTTGGTGTTATTGGTATTTTTTTAATGATGCTTCAATAATAATATTTTATAAACTTATTCTCATCACACGAAGTTAGCCATAAAGCCAGCTTGTGAAAGCCTATCCTCTAAAGAAAGTCGTTCAAACTTAATTACTAATTTTTCCTCTCAACTGCATCTATGGAACTGGGGATTCTATATGTTTAAGTACACTTATTTATTCTACTTATTATATTTCCCGCACTGCTTACAATATTAATTATTTTTCTTCTGTCACATTTAATGGTACACCTACACCCAGACACCAATTAGCGAATAACCTCATTGAATTGCAAAATTGTGTTTGTTGTTTAACTGACAGCGAACTCTATTACTTAAATTTATCTTATGACTACGCTCAATAATGTTTATTAATAATGCACAAATAGCATAATTGTGATTACAAACTTAATTTTGTTTTGTTTTTTAATTTACGAAATTATTCTTTTTTTTATTTCCTACCTGTTAAAGATGTTTTTTTTAAAAACATGAAAGTATACTTTGGAATTTTTACTTTCCTGAATCTATGCCTTTCAGAGTACCGTGAGTCTAAAAACAGCATTTTTTTTCATTGTTCAGTCTGTGCCAAGATTATCAGTTGAACGGGTGGATTGATTTTGATGTTATTTTTTTATTAATTTTTTTTTTTTAGTTCTTCGACCTCTTTGTACCATATTGGACACCCTGTGTATAATACCTGAAAAAAGTTTTTTTCAATTGGCTGCAGAACCAAAACGGCGAATTTCATGAAAATAGAAAAAAGCTTCTCCAAGAAAAACTATGAAGAGAAAAAATATTTATTTCTCGCATAACTAAAAAAGTATACTTTTTTTGGTAAATCATCTAGTTGTGAAAGTATATCAAAATTCATAAAAAAAAAAAAAAAAAAAAATAGATTTATTAGCAAAGATGTGACGTATTGAACTTTTTAGCAACATGTTTTTACTTTTTATAACCGCTAATAGGTAAGGAAAGTATTGTAATCGGACTAGAATTTCGTTGTACAATTTTCTACGGATCTGTCCGTATCAGAGCCCTCTAGTCCAAAAAACGCCATTGGTCTGTCTGCCTGTGCCAAGACTAGCTCTTGAACGGTTGACTGAAAAAAACAAAAAAACATAAGCTTTCTATTTACTGTACCTCCAAAAAGGACTCTTGCGATTGATTATGTTTTATTTATGACTCATTCTAAAGATAATAAAATTTTCTGCAAAGGAAAAAAAAAAAAAAAATCGAAATCGGATCAGTATTAGCAGAGTTTTAAACTTTGCACACGTTTTGTAAAGTATTCTGCAGACGTTCCTATCTAACCTTTTGATAACTCGAAAACTATGTATTTTTTTTCCGAAATATTGGAGATGTACATTCGAAAGATAATTTGTCTTCAAAAATAAACTTTAAAGAAAAATGTTAATGATAATAATATTAGCGAAGATATAGCAAACAATTTTGGTATTGGTCTTTAACCCGAAGTGGTTAGAGAAATATTTTTTTTTTTAGTTTTCCGAATAACTAGATAACTATACTTCTCTCGAATAATTCCAGATTCTCCTTTGCAAGATAATAATTGAATGGTATACTTAGATAAAGTTAACATAAAGCAATTTTTGTATCGGACTTTACGCCCAAAATTATGAGAAAAGTCGTTTGAGTGAGCACACCAGATATTTTTTATTTTATTGTTTTATTTGAGCATTCTTGTAGTTTCTTCGATCTTTGTGTGAAATGAAGCTGTAAGATATCTGCTATATAGATTCCTTATATTGTTTACGACTTAATCGCTCCCCGTACTGTATTAATTAAGTTGCCCTACCAGCAGATGGCGATGGCAGAGGATCAATCACGGTATTTACTAAGCTCTGTCAACATCCCTTAATATTTACACCCCCGGAACCAATTCCTTCGGTTATTAGGATCTTGCGATTCTTCGATAACGTTAAGCATTCAGCTTGCATTTGTCTTGTTTTATCCTTTAGTTAGAAATTACTATCGTGAAATGTCGAGGCATTTTATGCAGTGTTTCCTGAAAGGATATTTGAAGAAACTTAATTGTCAAAATTCATAAAAATTAACTGTAATTTATTAAAAGAAATAATTTGTGGTAATTTTTCTTATATTTTTGTTTACCAATGTTATATTTGTCTACTTTTCCTTATTATTTTTATCATCAGCTTTTATTGTATTAATATGTATAAAACCATATTTGTATTTTGAAGTTTCAGTTCCAAAAGTTTGATTTATTTTATTTTATATATATATATACATATATATATATATATATAAAACGTTTTTCAAGAAGGAAATGTTCTGGGTGGCGGTCAGTAATATAATAAAGTAGTTCTAACTATTTATTAAATGCCGATGTTTCGACCCACAGTGTAGGTCTTCATCAGGGCTAAAAATAAAGATACACACATAAAAAAAAAAGATAAATTATAACGGTAGTAACATCGAATAACAGATAAGCCAGTTAAACTGAATAAATAACAGTTTATAAAATTATGAATGATAAATAATTAGAGTAATAACATATACTAGTATATATGTATATACTAAAATGGCAATTAAAGATCACCACCGGTCTTTATTCACCAAACGGTCAACCCTCATTACAAAAAAAATAAGTTTTCATTAGTATAAAATCAAATATAATACTTTAATATTTTGATTTAATAATGTCATCATTTAATTTTTAACATGCACAAATTATTTAATGCAAAGAGTAGACTGAGTAGACTTGCAGTTCGGACTGATTCTTTTGGATTAAAATAAATAAATATAATTATTTATCCTTCTATCTGCGTCGAATGTACATCTTTAGTATCTAAAGATGTTTTCAAGCTATTCTGTCAAAATACATTGGGTTACTTACTATATTCACAGCAAACTTGTCAGTCTATTGTATGATAGGACGCATATATATATTAAACATATATATCTTTAATATATACATATATGTTTAATACATATATGATACATAACTGTTTAATATATATTTTTTTACCATTTTGAATTTTCTAACTTTTTTTTTTCTTTTCAGGTATGTGAATTTTTGTCTTTATCCGGAGAAAACATAGATACCTGCAATTTTTGGTAAGAGTAAGTTGTTTATAATTATTAAATGCCTTCAACAAATGGATTGATAAATTAATTTATTCATTTTTTAAAATATTGACTGTTTAATCTGGACATGAAAACTAATTATTATTTATTTTTATTATTATAATTTAAATGTTAATGCATGTTTTTTATTGTGTTTACAAATAAAATATATTAAAAAAATACACTAGCAGTCAAAGCTAAACTGCCTTAAGTCCAATTTTGATGATTTTGATATTATTTCTGTATTTGGATTATTCTGGCGATATTGTTCGAATATAAGTCCTAAATAAGCTAATAGGGCAATAAAATATGCAACATTATTGACAAAGATTGACTCCTATCCACAAGCAATATGGTCTGGAACTTCTTTTAACTTACTTGGCTTACTTTGACCTCATTCCTGTTATCTCTCTATGGGATATAGGACCCTGATGAAGTTCCACCATCTATCTCTGTCTGGATCCATCTCCTTGAGGGTTGCCCAAGTATTATTGTGCTTCCTTGCCTCCTGCAGGACAGAACTCCTCCACGTCTTCCTCGGCCTGCCGATTCTACGCTGTCCCTGAGGGTTCCACTCAAAAGCCTCTCGGGCGATGTCCCCGATCCACCCCCATTTTCTTAACTTGATTTCATCTTCTATTCCCCTCTGCTTGGTCCTTCTCAGTAGTTCATCATTGGAAATAGTTCTTGGCATCTAAATTCCCAGGATAGACCTCAAACATATATTGCAGAAGCTTTGCAGACAGGCTGAGATAGATCGGATCAGCCTCCACGTCTCCGAGCCATAGAGGAGCACGGGCTTCACATTGGAGTTGAATATGCGGAGTCTTGTGCCTTATAATTATATAAGACTTATTTCCTTTGTACGACACAGGTTGCGAAGCTGCGCGAAAGCGCCCTTTGCCTTTCTGATCCTACTTTTCACGTCGTCGTCAGCTCCCCCATCTCTCGTCACAACACTTCTAAGGCATGGAAAGGCCTCCTTTTCTTTTAATGTTTGAGCCATGGATTGTGATTGGCTTCACATTTCTTGTTTTTATCCTGATTGTTTTAGTTTCGGATACATTTATTACTAAGCCATACATCAGTGCCGCCTGAGCCAGGTCTTGCATCTTTCCCTGGATGGCTGAGAATCGATGGGATATTTCGCTCGTGTCAACCACTTCCTGTCGCAGACCCCAGTGAATTCCTCGTCGCTTTTCTGCTACAGCCTCTCTCTTAACATCATCCAGTATAAACAATAGAGGTGACAGCAAGCAGCCCTGTCTAACAGCAGCCCTTTTGTGGTTTGAAAGAATTCGGAGAGCCACTTATTTCTCTTCGTGAGCCACGCAGCACTGAAACTCCCTATACATTGCCTGAATGAGCTTTTTAATCCTTTCTGGGATCTTCCATCTTTGCAGGATGGTCCAAATTCTGCCTCTATCCACACTGCCAAACACCTTCTGGAAATCCACAAACACCAGGCAGAGGGGACTCAGATACTCTCCGGACTGCTCCACAATCTTCTTGCGGAACATCTTTTTGCTCTCAGTAAAATTTTGAAAATGCTGCAACAGTTAAATTCTGACGTACAGAGGTATCCATATAACGATCTATTGATATAATCTATAATATTTCAGCTAGATTAATCACTTTTTCATCAAGTTTCATTTTAAAAATTTGCTCTATACAAATTCTCTATAAAATACAGAATGATATTGTGATTATAGCACAATGCGAAATGATATTAGGTCTTGATTGATTGCATATGACATATTCCGATCTTCCGGTCTCAGTTTAAAACGCACACACAACTAAAGTTCCCTCGATGTTAATACGGCTTGATGGAATTATAATACCCGGTCGGACAGGTTATGAAGATTTATGATCGGCTGAGCAATTGTCGCTGAGAACTGGAACTCTAACTGAGAGGCGGCTCGTGTTCCTGGCTGGCAATCCGTCCTCCCTCATTGGATAATGGTCGGCTGAATGTAATCTCCTACTATTAGGTTAGTCACTCCTATCGTCACCCTTATTCTAAGTATAGAATAGCTATAAGCAACGTGCATTTTGGGAAATTTGAACTTGTATGATTGATATTAATATTTAATATTAATGTGGGACAAATAACGTTTTAGTAGTTGGATTCGAATACTGATTGGATAAATTCGTTGTTTCGCCGTTTTATATTGAAGACTTCCAGTTGAATTATATTTTTTAAAAAGTCAGAAGCCGGCGGCACTCGGAATTAAATCTCGATCTTCTCACTCTGGCTAGAATAGGTTGATAACATGCCTTTTCTGCCCTAATTAGAGTACTTGAGATTAAATGATAATTTTAACCTCCAAAACTCAAGTGCCCTAGATCTGTCTCCAATGGCTTTCAATACCAGTGAGGTGGCTGGGAGAAAAGTGCTGAGATCTCATGGACTCCTGCATTGCCATCCAAATGTAGGGAGCAAAGCTTGGCTCGGAATTACCGAGAGTAGAATGTAAATAGGCATGAATGTATTCAATTTAATCTATTTTCATTTACCTTTAATTTTCTTTATCTTGTTGGTTGCTTATATTGTTATCGTTTAATTTATTTTTATTTGTGAAGTATCAATATCTTTATTCATTTTTATAAATATTTTTTAATTTTATTTTTTATTATTTCCTTTTCTTTTAATTTTTCTTTATTATGTATATATGGTGTTGACGAATCCTTAATACCTATTGTCCTTGAGTGTGGCAGCTTGTATTATTTTTCAATATAAACATTTATAACAACAACAAAAAAAATCATGGGTATAGTAAAAAAAAAATCATGCTTATAGTAATTCCCAACAGACTATATACAATAATTTTATGGTTTTCTTTATTCTCTTTGAATTTGTATACCATTGTAGACTTTGGACTATAAGATTATTACTTTACAGCTTACAGCTTTAAAATCTTGTTACATTATTATTTAAAATATTGTTACATAAAATGATAACATTATCATAAAAATTATTTTGCCTCTTTATAACGTTCTGTTGCTAAAAATTTAGACGTTTTTAAAAAAATATGAAGCGTAGCAGAATATAAATTGTACTTTTGCGTTGCCAATGATCCTTAGAGACAATTACTTAATTATTAAATAAATAAATAATTTCATAAATCATTTATTTTTGAGCATTTTAAAATTTATGGATATCCCAATGAATTATAGAGCTTTGTTTTTCCATTTGAAATTTTAGCTCAATATTATTATTAGTGCTATTTAAAATATATAGACATAATATATGTATATATATATATATATATATATATATATATATATATATATATATATATATATATATTTTCATGGTTAAATCTATTTAGTGATCGGGTGTGTATCGGTAATATATCACAATATTGTGCTACGCGTATTAGTTTTATGGCTTACCTGATGTAATAAATTAGTAAGTAAAATAATTTATCTAATATGTTTAAAGCATGTTTATTCAAAAATTATTATTATTAATTTTTTATTTATATTATTTAAATAAAAAGAAAAAAATATTCATTATCAGAACCATCATTTTCGGATTCTATAATTGTATTTGAAAGAAGATACTAGTTTTTTTCTCCACAATATTTGTAAATCTGATCAAAAGAAAAGTAACTCAAATACTAAACTAAATTGGTTGAAAAAAAACCTCTATACTTCATAATGTATCCCTGCAGATGCGTTCTTAATTACAAGCCAAAAAAAAAAAAAAAAATTGAAAACTTTAAATTATTAAATATTATTAAATTAAACTTTAATAGTTGATCTTTATAGATTTTTATGTGCTGAATCTAAATCTGGCCTTAGTTTTTTTGTATCACCGATAGTTTTCCGTAGGTTTCAGGCTCATCAAACATTCTACCTTTTTTAACTTTTGTAACATGTTAGCTACAATAGAAACATACTCTGGGTCTTTTTCATTTCCCATGAACTTTGTAACGACTTGCTTGAATGATACTCATGCTTCTTTCTCATTTAAGGTCATTGTGGATTCAAAGTTAACATCAAACATCATTTTTCTAATGTCACGACAAAGACGCCTTCTTTTAGTTTAGCTTCTGAAAGGCATGGAAACTTTTGTCAGAGATACTTGAAACATGGTCCATCTTTAGGCAAAGCCTTTACAAATTATTTCATGAGGCCTAACTTAAGGCCTAATTGTTTCATGAGGCCTAAGACTGAAAGCTGTCCAATTCTTTAAAAATCGCTTAATTTAATAAATTTAACTATAAAATGTGAAGAAATTGTGGTTGATTCAGCTTTTTTAATATCATATTTGGATTCAGCACCCCAAAAACTGTGGAGATAAGATATTTTCAGTACAAAAGTTTTGTCATCGTTAGCCTGTAGAGCTGTTCAATTCTTTAAAAGTCGCTTAATTAAATAAATTTAACTATAAAATGTTAAGAAATTGCAGGTGAATCAGCTTTCTTGATTCAGCACCCTAAAAACTATAGAAATAAGGTATTTTCAGTATAAAAGTTTTTTCAGCGTAGGCCGGTGTTATCCATATATTTTACGTTTAATCAAGTTTTTCGGCATACACTAGAACTAATCATTATTACAGTAATTATTTCAAGCTGTTAGTAATAATATACAAAATTATAATGCTTAATTTTATTTGTTTGGACGCGACTGCTTTTAAAAAAAAACGCGATCTTTATTTACTTGAAAACAAATAAAACGCTGTTGAAAAGCTGCGGTACTGTTATTATTATTATTGGAATATCAACAGTGTATAATTGAATGTATATTCTCCGCAGATAATCAGAATCGTAGTTGTAAACTTACCTTAAGAGATACACTAGTACATAGATAGCTAAGACGACTCCTTGTAAATTTTCAAACAAAATATTATTCTACTCTCCTTTAACAGTTCAACTATTAATTATAGAACGTATTATATATCATATCCATTTGTAAGGTATTTTTTTTTTTAATTATTTCGTTGTTTATATTACAGTGAAATTACAGAAACGATTTTTTTTTGTAATAGACGCACTTAAATTTCTGTGAATTCAGATACTCTTATTAGGTAAAAACAGTTAAGATTAATTAAAAATGTTTTATTGTTGAAGATAAAAGAAGGACGTATATTTTTTGAAATTAAGTTCTAGACTTCAAGGCCAGAAGAAAAACTTTTCTTTCTTTTATAACACTGCGAATGAATAAAAACTTTTCAAGAAATTTTATAAGAACTTCCATAGTTTTCTCTTTAATTTTAAGTTATGGAAGTACAAACTTCTTGATTATATTTTTACAAAAAAATATAGTTATCAATTTGTATAAAATGAAATGATTGTTTTATTACTTTCAAGTAAGAATACAAATTTTATTTAGCTTATAAATTTATCCATTTATTTTCTTATGTGTTTATCCAAAGATATTTTTTTAGGTATATTTTTATTATGATGCTTCCAACCGCTTCATAAATTTTATTAGTTCTTGGCGTTTCGGTTTTTACATCCAAAGTTTAGAACGACCATTATGGTTATTATATATTATTAATATTCCTTAATCAACAAACATAAGTTAATTTTTTCTAGTATTTTATCGCATAATAATAATTGTTTACCTTTTTTATTACAACCTCTTATCCATCCTTATTACATTTTTTTTGTCAATGTTGTTTTGTTTTTTTAACGTAGAACTTTTAGTAACCCCATCTCAGGGTATAGCAGCAAAGAAAATTAACAACTGTGTAAATACAGAGAAATTTTTAAGACGGTTTTCGTGCCATTATTAAACGCTCAAGGCTCCGCTTCTATAAATGCTATAGAGCTAGAATTTTATCATTTAATAGAAAAAATGTATCATTACAGACTGCTAAAATATTTTTTCTATTTGGACTTAAGGTGGTACGCGAGTGAATGTGGCTAATTTTAATGAGTTAATGACGTCGCCACTTCTTGTTCATTTAATAGGATTGGGATATCGAAACGCGATATATTGATATATCGGATTTCAAAAACCAATATCTTCTATCGATATCTTAACATCCGATCTATCTTTGAATCGTGATTTTACAATGATATATCGATGATGCCGTTATTATAACTCTATATTATTTTATTTTCATTAGCAATTTCCTTTATTCGGTAAAATCCTAGGATCGTGACCCGAACGTGGCGGAAGTCTAGAATCACAGTCCTGGCTGTACTTCGCGTTGCCTATGCCCACAACAAATACTCAAACCAACGGATCTTTATCAGTTAAGGTCGGGGCCTTAAGTAATTTAAATTATTACTATTTTAATTGGACAGCTGTCGACTTCCGCTCGCTCAAGAGATAAACGAACCCCAACGGATCCTTTTCAGTTGAGGTTGGGGCCTTAACATAATTCAAATGCAGTCATTTATGTAATGTAAACAAACATTTTACAAAATATTCAGAATTCATTGGTAGACTGGCTAATTTCCACATCCACGGTCGGTTGATTTGCGTTATACAATTTGTTTATCTCTTGAGTAAGTTCAGCGAGCGGGAGTCGATAGCTGTAATCTAATTAAAGTTGTAATAATATAAATTATGTTATAGCCCCGATCTCAACTGATAAGGATCCGTTGGTTTGAGTATTTGTTGGGGACACACGCAGCTTCCATGTCATTTCCAATGCACAAATAACTATGTGCATTATGTTAAGTGCCTCGATTTCAACTGAAAAGGACCCGTGGGGATTTGTTTATCTCTTGAGCGAACATAGCAAACGGAAGTCGACAGCTATTTAATTAAAGTTGTAATAATTTAAATCATGGTAAGGCCCCGACCTCAACTGATAAGGATCCGTTGGTTTCAGTATTTACTGTGGGCATGCGAAAATTCAACACCTCCGCCACGTCAGGGTCATGATCCTGGAAATTTACTTTTTTTTCCATATTCTTAGCGCCTTGGAAATAGCATTTTTTCATTCAGGTTAGAAAAAAAAAGTGGTCCTGGTTTTCCCCCTTACTCATACTTAAGAGTTCAGGATAACAATAACAAAAAATACTATGGATCGATCACTCACCAAAGTTGAGTAAGATTTAGAATACTATAAATGCAAATATATATTTATTGATTTAGACATTGGTTAAAATAAAGCACTTATGGATATGATAGAGAAAATATGAGAACAAACAACATATAATTACCAAACAGTAATTAGTAGATTAAGATATACATTCAAATAATATTAATTAATCCTATGCAAACATAAATAGATAGTAATATAAATGGTGATTGTACCGAGATGTATATCAGATGAATTACATGTTTTTATATGAATGTTTTGAGAGTGCACAATGTAATCGGAAATATAAGATAAATACCATTTTTAGAAATTTGAAGGTTTTATTATTGACAAACTTGTAAAAGAATATAGTATATGAAATATGGCTAAAAGCCTTCATGATAAAAATGTGTAATAACATTTTTTTTTTGGCAAAGCATAATTCTTTTCCATCCTTTTTATAATGATTCATGGTTAATAAAAATATTGATAAATAATAATTATATTATTTCATAACCTTTTTCACAGTTTAACATTATACTCATTTTTATTAGCTTTTTCATCCATTTCTTTTCGGTATATCGATATTTTTCTAGCGATGATCGGTGGATATCGATTTATGGTTTCGCGATATTGTAAAATATCGAATATCGGTATTTTACTTTCGATGTCCCAACCCTACTTAATATTGATTTCGATTTAATGATATTGGTGTTAGTTATTAGTTACTCGCTTATTAAACACTTCCAGTTGACAGAAAGGATACTGAATAACATGTTGTTCTGTACTCTATTCGATTTTATTTAATCGAATTTAGACACAACGTCTGTTCGATTTTATTTAAATTATATTAATGAAACTAAAAAAAAAATCTTAATATTTTAAAATTATAAAAATAATATATAAAAATTAACTTATACTTGTTAATTATAAAATATTAATAAATTATCATGAGCAGTAACTTTCGTTCTGCAGATAGGTTGTGAGTCCCGTAAAATCAAGATATATAAAAAAATATATGAAACAGTTAGAAATCTTATTCGTAATGTAACTCTGATACAGAAAATGAGATACATCAAGAATCTGTATGTAAATATTGTACAACTACTAATCATATTATGTTTCAAAATTGAAAATTTTAAGTAAAAAAAAAAATTCAATTGAAAATAAATAAAAAAAATTGCTTTTATTCTTTTTAACGATTATAGTGTTTTTAATCTTGGAAGTAATTAAAAAATAAACAATCGAAATGCCGAGGTACTTTCCAGACATATTCTCTCTATTATATCTCTTCTTTTTTGCATTCCACTTTTCCGACTTAACCCTACTTTTCCAGGTAATAGGAAAAATTAATAAGGAAAAAATTAATCTAGATGGGGAAAAAAGTTTTAATATCTCAACAAGACACGTGAGGAGGGAGGTTGCTTTAATTTCTAAGGTTGGCTCCCAGTCCCAGCGGCTCACTCTTTCTACCTGAATAAATTGCTTTAATTATGTTCGTAATTTATGCCATTACATTTTGTTCTTGATTTTACTTCCATTATCCGACATTTGTGTGGGCTTCAGTAATGACAAAGAAAAGGGAAAATACGTTAGCATATTTTACCTCTATTGTTACGTTGTATTGCAATTGTTTAATTTTTATTGTAAAAATTAGATTTTTATTTTTTTTGTTCGATTGTGGAAATATCTCTCATTTTCATTGATTTTGTGCAGTTTAAATAAATTAGTATGTTCTTTTTTTTCTGAAGGATAAAGAAAAATATATCTTTGAACTGATTTTATTCATCCCGTTCTGTTTGGAATAAAATACTAAATGGCTCAACGGATTTTCAAGTTTTATTTGAGCCATGAAACTGTATCGGATCATTGTGATCCCGTGAATGTTTTGAAATCTTTAAACTAAAGAAATGTTGTATTGAATGTGTTTAATTTTTTGAGCAAACTCCACGACCGATTTTAAGATTAGATGGCTCATATTACTCAGTGAATTCCTGAGAATATTTTGAAACATTATGTGCTCAAAATACTGTAAAATATTTCTTTATATTTTAAGTATTTTAGGCTTTTCTTTTATGTTTCTTATCATACCATTTGTATGTTCATGATTATATGGTAATAAATTATACATAGCCAAAATTTGAAAAACCAAAAACCTTAAAATTAAATTAAATTTAATAAAAACCAAAAATCCTGAATCCTGAAATAAATTTTACTTCTTACAATCCCATTCGTCTTAAGGGACGAAATGTTCGTGTATATCTACTTAAGAACATTGGTGGGTGATTAGTGAAGCTGACGCCCATGAAATACTGAACCTTGGTGTAGGAGTCGGTTGCTTTCCACTCACTACACGGTACGGTCCCTTGCCAGTACATTCCATCTGTGTATGCTAAAATACAGAAAGCTCTTTGCATCTGTGCATGTAAACATACAGAAAGTAAAATTTATTCATTGAGTAAAGTGTCAATACGTTTAGCAAAATTTAGTAAAGAGTCATAATTTTCATTTGGGTGTGGAAGGCACCCGACTACGACACCAAGTTTCAATATTTATGGACGTCAACTTCATTAACAACCTACTTATGGACTCAAGTAGATATGCTAGAACGTTTCGTTCCTTAGGATGAATGGGATTGTAAGATATAAAATTTATTTCCATAGTTGGGGTTTTGTTTTTAGTTAAATTAAATTTTATTTCATAAAATATTTAAAATCATATTGCATATCCGCCTTGATTATTTTTAAATAAAAAAAGGTATACGGTTTTAGCCGGTTTCTGATCTCAGGTACCGTGTTAAACAGAATTATTCTCTATAAATAAGTTTAATTAATTTCGTATGCATATATATATATATATATATATATATATATATATATATATATATATATATATATATATATATATATATATATATATATTGATTTGAACTAATTAGAATTTTATGCATTAAATTATAACACATGTTTCTTGCTGAATAACCACGTATCTGAAACTCATAAAATGGTGTTCCCCTAGCATTAGGAGAAATCTCGTTCCAGAGAATGGATATGATTCTCATATCCATAGGCTGGTGGTAGAGTGCCGCCCTTTCAGATAAGAATGGGATGGAAAGAGTATCAATATTTCAAATATACTCAGGGTCGGACAACTATCTTCTTAAATCGTTCTCTATTCTTATGTATGATTTTATATGTTGTTTGTTTATTAAATGGTCGATAAAAATATATTTTAATATCATTTCATTTAACAGAAATAATCTCTTTTAATGTTGCCTCGGTAATACATTAGTAATCGTGTTAAAAAATATCATAGTAAAAATATAAATAGTAAAAATATCGGTAGTATATAGTAAAAAATATCGGTGAATAAAACACCTCAAAACATAATTAAGTTAGTGTAAAAGGGCTTAGCCGAAAAATCTGATTTAATTGAAATTTATATTTAATTATGAAATTATATTTTAAGTAATGCGATTTATGCATCCACACTATAGACTCGGGATGGTGCTGAGAGCATCATTGCACTTTTTCATATCAGTCCCCAATTACTTATATGATACATATAATTTATGCCTATAAGTCGTATGCAGAATGCATGTACATATGTAAGAAAATATAATTAAGAGAAAGAAAATGCAAAATAGATTATTGGAAGATAAAAAACAATGTTTGAGCCTCTCAAATGGTAGTGATTCCCTGTCTCTTACCGAAAATCTTGGCGTTCTTCACGAAAACTATCCCCTGTTCATATCGTATGTTAACAAAGTTTAATGATAACGGCAGCCACTGAGCTACTAACACAAGAACAATATCAGGACTTCTTTCCTTTCCTACCGCTATTAAATACGGAAAGTATTGTAATCAAGTCAAAACTTCGATGTGCAGTTTTCAACGGATTTATTCTTTTCAGAGCTCTCAGATGCAAAAACCTATTTTCGGCCATTGGTGTTTCTGAGCCACGATTATCTCTTGAACGAGTGGGCCTATTTTTTTATGTAGGATTTTGTCCCTTGGTGCCTGTGCACCAAATCGGTCATCCTGTGTGCAATATCCAAAAACGTGTTTTTCTAAAGACTCTAGCGCAAAAACGCCTCTAACGATTTTGATTAAACTTGCCTAAATTCTTATACTTAAAGTTTTCTAACTTTTCATATATAAGAGACATCCCCGAGAAAAAAATAGGAAAAAGTGTTATAACAGAAACAATATTTAGTTTGCGCATAACCCGAAAAGTATGGATTTTATTTTAAATCCTGTATTTAGTTATTTAAATGTATTTTAATTTCAGCCTTATGAGTCCCAAAAATGATCGATTTTGTTTTTTCGAAAGCTAATATTAAAGTGGACCAATATTAGTAAAGATAAAAAATTTAGCGTTTGGAACATTATACACATGCTTAACACTAGGTTGTTACAAAAGTCCTTGTGCATTAGTATAGCTTTATTTCAGATTACATATTTTAAACATTATTGAATACTATTCTTCAAAGTAAAGTCCGTTGTTTTCAACTACTTTCACCCCTCTTTCTGCCAGTAACTGGATTTGATGCCGGTGCCACTCCCTTGGTTTTGAGGCAAAGGCCTCTTCACATCCTATTTTTACTTCCTCGTAATTATCGAAGATCCGACCTTAATTCTGACGGTGCAATATCGGCTATGCGCAGAATGAGGCAAAATGTTCACTTCTTGCAGTTCCGATAATTTTTCCTAATCAGGGCAGTAAGGAGAGGCTGCTACAGACTTACAGGTTACTAGCCATCTATCTTCAGTGGGAAGGTCGTATATATTGAAAAACATATATTTAAATCATACTAAAATATTCAAAATAACAAAAATGTATTAAATTTTCTTTAAATTCACTAATTCGTTAAGGACATCCGGACAAATGCTTAAACAAACAAGAGGCGAATCTTACTTATACTTTAAAAAATTGTTATCTAGTTATAACGATCACTTGTGACAGGCTTGTTTATATTACAGCCTGTTTGCATTAAATAGGTGGTCCACACAACTAGCGAGTTGGCAAAGAACACGACCCTTAGTCTGGTTTGATTAGATAGCAGCTCTACGACAGGAGATCAAAGGCAGCGCTCATGTAATTGCTGTGCCCGGAACACGCTCTACCGGAGGATATTGTAAACTCCTCTCCGGGTTCAGTACCTTTTCGACAAAGAGGGATGAGCCGGGTTCCTTTGTGCCTGCTTTTAGGGGATGTAGTTCCTTCCTTCCTCTATCTGAATGGCCACTCTAAAAACCAATCCACCTTTAGCATTGTGTTGGGAAACACGCTGGGTTTGTGTAGGAGTTACTTTTACAAATGCCAAACTTCGTTATTTCGCGTCTTTCAGAGCTTACTAGGTGCTGCTGGTGCGTATAATACGAATTAGATTCTGAAGCTGCCTTTGATCCCGTGGTTATTTTTTAAATTTTCTTGCTGAGCTGTATCAAAAGCCGTTTTATTTTATTTTTATTATTATTTTTTTTTTTTAATTTAAATATGAGCTATTGCGTGAATTAAACATTACTTACTTTCTAAGGATTTATAATAATTATATAGTTTTATTTATTGTAAGCCACAGGTGTAAACCAAATTCTCTTATACTTCCTAAAATTACTTTATATACTAAATAGCGGCGTGCTTGATATTTGAATGGCATAATTATTATAAACAATTTTACCTAAATATTTAAATGCCCACGTAAATAACAATATTGATTGAGATCAATTGAAATGGTTTGCATCTTTGTTTATCTTTTTCATTTTGCTATTTTAATTTTTAATAATGTATTAGGAAAAATATTGTATTCAGAGGCCTAGTTTTTAGAAAGTAAAATAAAAGTTTTGTTTAATTTTTTTTTAGTTTTTTTTTTAATTTTTGTTTAAAAAAGTATCTAATCACTTGATAAGAATGTCACTGCGAGGTTTCATAAATATAAAACAAACCGAAAAACGCATTCACCATATTTAAACCTAATCCAGATTAAATTCTGTTAAATATCTATGGGATAAGTTGTATAAACTTTTCCAATACCGATTAAAGACTAAGGGGTTGTCCGATGGAAGAATATAAACATAATAATATAAAAATAAGTGAGGATATATAAATAAGAAAACAAAAAATAATTTATACGATAAAAAATCAACATTAAGATATATATTTTTTCTAAAATCGTTTCACATAATCTCTGTTATTTATTGTTAAACAATAAAAAGACCAGAACAAACAATATAAAGTGATCACGCCTTTTTCTTACAAGCAGGCCCAACGAGAGGAAAGGGGGAGGAATTTTTTCCTGATATCCTTGTCTTTTGTTCCTCTCCACGGCCCTGCTTACAACTATAAATTCAACAAAAACACAATAAGAATTAGAATTTCGTATTTTTATTTGTATTTGCTATCTATAGAACCTACATCTCATGGAAACCGTTCCATTTTTTTATTATACATGTAAAATATAGTAATGAGAAGTATTGCGATCGTAAAAATTTTCGAATTCGTGTTTTCATCGGAAATAAACGTTTTAAGGTCTCCTGAGTTCAAATAACCATGTCTAGCAAAATGGGCTGTGTGTTTGTCTGAGTGTCTGTGAGTCTGTGCACAGCCTAGCTCAAAAACGAAAAGTTATACGATACTTAAATTACGTATTTAAGGTAGGCACATGCATGTAATGTTACAGCAACTTTTTTTATCAAAATCGACAAATCGGAAGTGCAACTTTATATAACCGATTTTACACTTTTTTACAATTTTCTTGAAAACAGCTTCAAGGATTTTGATGAAACGTGCCTTATGTCTTCTCCTTAAAGCTCTTTAACTTTTCATGTTTGTAGTTACGCAACGAGAAAATGCAGGAGAAAAAGTAATAGCGAAAAGAAAATTTTATTTGCGCATAATTCAAAAAGTAAGTATTATCAAAAAGTAAATCATGTATGAAATCATACAAAAGGTGATTAAATTATCTAAAATACAAAAAAGAATTATCGGACCGGAATCAGCAAAGATACAGCGTGCAAGATCCTAGATTGATAACCGAGCGCATCCGAAAGGAGACTTTTTTTATTTTAAGACTCGCAGAAATCAAAACAATGCGCCCATACCAATTCATGGTAATCCCAGACAAAGGGAAGGACTATTTATTTGTATTCTACAGATAATGAACTAATAATAAATTCCAACACAGGATAAGACGGCGCCACACTGATAAATCAGTTTATTAAAAAGATGATAATTTTTTTCCGTATCTTATTTATTTTATTGAATATTTTACTTTGTAAAATCAGTTAAAATTCCTACTGCAATGCGTCATAGAGTTGTGTTGTAAGGTCTGCGACTCACTATATTAATTTTTTCCATGGTTTTCTTAGTTAACAATTTTACTGAGGATTTTGGATTTTACAAACTGAATACGGTAGGAACTTGATGATTTGTTCATACACATACGTAGTTCTGAAACATAATTTCGTATGGGTCACATAAAAATATACTAAAAAAATTAATAATTGTGATGTATTCTAAGATTAATATAAGTTCCGTATATTTCACTTGAATTCAATTTTTAATTTAGTCGAATATTTTTTTCTTTTAAACATTGTTTGCATTATAATAATTATAATCAAAAAGTGTCATAGTAAATTATGCAGATCTACTTTTGCAGATTCTAATAAAATTGCATTCTGTTTTTGAAAATTATTGGAGATTATGGAGTGGTATATATACAACTTATCATATTGGAACTATAATGACAATCCTTGGCCAATTTTCTGGTACAACTTTGGGAGAGGGAGGGGAAAGATTGGATGCATAGGAATATTTTCTACCTCTAGTAAGTTCCTTTGAGAATTCTTTGAAGACCATCTGGGATATCTTTCTCATGGTGATCTAGAATATGAAAGACATCCATAAAGAAAAGGGAACTCATAGAAAAATAATATATTCTAACGAAGAAGAAGGGAACGAACGATATGCCATTGCTGTGGGACACTACAGAGTCCAAGAACTCAAAAAAAAACTATACGGTATAATGAATGGTTTGGCCATTTGTTTTATTTTTTATTTGACTAATGAAAATGTACATAATTTTTTATGTTTGTATTAAGGAATGAGCAACTGTAACTTACTATTTCACGCAGATTTATAAAGTTTCCTGCGACTCATTTATTATGTCCAAGTTTACAATTGTGCCAATGCTGTTATTTATCGTCGTATCTCCTGGATAATACGTTTCCAAACAGTGTTAAAGCATATCTGTATGCTAAATAAACGGCCCTGACTAATAACAAGGTTGATCTGATCGACGCTCGTATATTACGACAGCTTTCAATATGTTATCGCTCAATATTGATCAATCCTCTGTAATGTCTTATTCAATTTACTACCTACTTCTATGAAAAAAATAAAGTAATTGAATGGCTTGAAATCATTTTTTTTTTTGCATCTCATTTATCGACAATAATCATTGCTTCAAATATCATAAGAAAATTTAATAATTAAAAGTATAACTATAAGTTCATATTCTTCATATCATATTCTATTAAACCGAATATCAATTCGTTCTTCATACGATTTTTGAAAGAACGTTTTAGACTGTGTCAATATTTGAGTGTGAAATTGAGGATCTTCCTCGTTAATTATTTTATTCAAATCACATTACTCCCATCAAGATTTCGGGGTTTTGCCCCATCCTCAAAATTACACTCTACAATTTAAAATATGTTTTAATTTGGTACAATAACTTATTTTTTCCGCACTATATTGCATTACATGTATTTTAAAAATTCATAATGTTGCAAAATAAAACATTTAATTTCACAAGATATTTTGATTTCTTTAAGGAATGACATCAAGTATAAACTATCTTTGTCTTTCTGATGTGACTCTTCAAAACTGAGTGTCATGTAATAAATTATTGTAAATTATTTTCACGTACAAAATGATTATTATGTTAATTTATTTATATCCAGATTTTTGACATTAATCTAATGTAATGTAACGTTCATTGTCAACAAACAACACCCACTCCTAATTAGTCAAAAATATACCCATAAATCTAATTTATCGTCTATCAACATTATATATAGATATTTTATAAAACGATAACTGTTAGAACTTTCTCATTTAGAATACTTGCAAAGTAACTGATATATTTAATGATTTATTATTCCTCCTGTGGATACATTTTTGATTAATTAGGAGTGAATGTTGTTAACAATGGATGCTACAATTGATTAATTTGAAAAAAAATGTTAATGTATAAGGTAAATAAATTAACAATGCTCTAATTTTGAATGAAAATAATTATTATTGTATATTATAGCGTACTGATAATTTATAACTGTTTTTAAAATTGTATTGTAGTGTGGACCTGTGGACAAAGCAAAACCCAGACACGTTGATGTTAGGGTACAATGTATTTTGTATAAAACAATTGAAGAGGAAGATTCTTAATTTCACCTCGAGTACCCAGGACCGTAACTAAGGGAGGGGACAAAAGGGACACATGCCCTGGATGCAGAATTTAGAAGGCGGCAAATTTCGAGCCAAAGTTTATGTTTAGGTTAAGTAAAAAATATTCATTTTTGTTTTTTTTGTAGCTTCATTCAGCCAATAAAATGAGTTAATGTTATGAGATAGTATTTATTTCGAAATATATTAGCTAAAATAGTGTTATACAATTTTTGACGTTGATTTCATGAGGAGAGAAGGAGGTGAAAGAAGGAACGCGAAATTGAGCTGTGACACCAAAAATGACATAATATTCAATAATATAATATAATTATAAGTTGAAAGTTTCCCTCCGAAAAGATGCTCTTAGATTGGCTCGCTATCAACTAATCAATATTATTTGTTGTATTCCGAAGATGGCCAACGTCTTATTTCTTTATAAAATGTTTTATTTTTCTAAAAAATACATTTGTCGTGGATGCAATAAACTAGAGATTTATAGCACGGTAGATGCCATTTAAAAAAAAAAAAAAGTTGAAAAAGGTTATTAACTCCAGTGCTTTTAAGCGATGTTCTTTCAGGTCAGTGAGCAATCATTTCTAAAGGGGAGAAAGAAAATAGCTGCTTATATCATAAATTCCATTTCCTTTTCTGAATATTTTTGTTAAGTAATAAAAGGCGTAGTAGTTCCTATGGCCAGATTTTGTTATGAAAAAGTGTTTCCAAAATAATTGGGGGCAAACTGATAATATTTGTTTTAATACGTATATAGTTATATATGATCGCGTGTTTTTTCCAGATTTAATATGAATTCGGTTAATTTTATATTTAAATTTCATTTTCCTGGGGATCCGCGACTGACTAGCCTTTTGGAAACACTACTGTATACTATATTCTTCATTGTGATTTAATAAAAATTTTCATTAATCATTGGACTTAATTTTATTGGAGTAGGTTTTTTTGACTATAGGTATAATTAAGAAAGAAGCTGGTCGTTGGGGAAGGGAGGAGGGTGCGGTCAATGACAAACACATAAAATAATATATGTAAGTAATTAATGAGTAAATATATAAGTATGACTTATTTATTCTGTGCCAACGTTTAGGCCTTCATCAGGGCTAAAAGATAAAACAAGATAACAACATTGAAAACAACAAAGGCCAGTACCAGTAACAGCAAAAAGAATGATAATAAACAGAAATGGCAAGCATGATAAAAATATATGAAGCATGAAAAAAAGTTGTTAATATATATTGCAAAAAATGAAAAATTAAAGTACTGTGGACAGAGTGAAGGAAAGATTATGAAGCAATAAAGCACATTATACATGATAAAATAAAATAAATGAAAACTGATAATTAAAATGACTATTAGTATGAAGATTTGGAAGTATGTAAAGCATATCGTGATAATTATGATATTATAAGTTTTGTATAAGATTACAATGATGTTAAAAATTTTAACAAGTATAGAGGCAGTACCAGCAACAGTAAAAAAAAGAAAGGTAATAAACGCAAATAAACTGCATGATGAAAATATGTGAGGGATAAAAAGAAAAAATACGTTAATATATATATTGTAAATAATGGAAAATTAAAGTAACGTAAAAAGAGTGAAGGAAAAATTATGAATTACACGAAACAATAAAGTAGATTATACATGATATAATAAGTATATGAAAACTATTATTACTTTTCTTTTAGCCCTGATGATGGCCTAAAACATAGGCCGAAACGTTGGCACAGAATAAATAATTTATACTTATTAGTGTGTGTCATTGACCGCATCCCTTACCAACTTCTTCCTTAATTGACTTAATTTTATGTTGCATATTTATAAATATACCATATATCTTATACCAATTGTTTTAAAAATGAAACCAAAAATTAAGTATATATATTATACATATCTATATATATTCAGGTTTGTCAAAAATAGAAATAATGTTTTATATAACTGAACATAATTCTTACTTAAACAATTATTAATGTTAATTACATGTAGCTCCGAGTAATTTTCTTTATCATCAGGATTATCTAATTATTGCTAAAAATAGAGTTTAATATAATGATTATTTCACATTTTTAACAACGAGTAAATCATATTTATTTATCTGAGTTATGTGACCTCGAAGCTTCAGAGCTATATATAATCAGCACTAATGAATGTTTAAGGAAGTATTATGCTCATATACTTCCTCCTATAAATAGAATTATATCTCAATCGAATATATGAAATTATTACGTATAAGACAATAGTGCTTCTAGGAATTGGAATTTTTTTTTTTAATAAAGGAAATAATTAATAATCGAAGAATTATCGATTCGTTTATATGTGGTTTGTTTTAATATATTTATTTATTGTCCCAACCCGTAAGCATAGGAGTTTTGAAATTGCTGAACTGGAGGATGGACTTCGACCCATCATGGATGATGGCATTCCTAATAGACATAGATGTTTCATCTCATCCCTTGTACATTTGTTTATTTTATTTGGTTTCCCCAAACTAAAATAGAACAGTGAATAGCTTAGCAATTAAGTAAGCTACACAATAGTCTAAGAAGGAACCATTTAGCACAAAATTGAGTTATTTCTCTTTCCTTCAACACACCTTTTACCAATTTTTCTTGCGTTTGTTCTTTTCTTACCAACGTTTGGTATTAGGATTACATAATCTATATTTTTTTTTTGGAAGGGGGGCGTCCCCAAGCTACGATATGGGAAATGCATTTTGTTCATATGATTTATTAGTGCTTGATGAATAGAATTCGAAAATTCAGTGAAAAATATAAATAAAACACAGAATATAACTGTTTCCAGGTGAAAAAGCTTTGTTCAAATAAATAATATTTGCGATGGCTTCAAAGGTGCTCCCATCTCTTTTCCTTCCCCAACAAATAAATCGCAATAAACAAATAATGCAAGAGGGTCATACTATATTTTATAATCAATTGACCTCCTCATGATGGTATAGAAGGATCAATTATTAGGGATCAATTAGGGATTATTGGAGATTATTAGGGATCAATTATTAGGGATTGATAAATTATTTGCCACTTCTATAATTTTGTTTTTATTGAAAACTAGTTTCGAATGTTTTACATTCATCTTCAGTTCAAGGTTTAAGTAGATTATATATCTAACAGAAAAGTTTGTATTTGTAACAATGTTAGTTCAGTGCGAGAACAAACCAATACAAACTTTTCTGTTTGATATGATCTACTTAAATCTTGAACTGAAGATGAATGTATAACATTCCAAACTAGTTTTAAATAAAAACAAAATTATAGAAGTGGCAAATAATTTATCAATCCCTAATTATATTTTATAAATTTCTGTGGTTGATTTTTTACTTCCTTGTACGCAGTAAAGAAAGTATTGTAATACCGAAAATTTTCGGTTTTCAGATTTCAACGGTTTTCCAATTTGGTCATACCTGAATCCATTTTGACAAGTTTCGTCGTGACGTCTGTATGTACGTCAATCTGTCTGTACGTATCTCAAAAACGATTAGCCGTAGAAAGTTAAAATTTTCTATTTAGGATTACTGTAAAATCTAGTTGTGAACCTCCCTTTTTGGACACTGCATGATTACCGGAAGTAGTACTTTACTTGAAGTTCATATTAGACTTTCATCAAAAATTATATAAAAAATATGTTAAACATCTCAAATTTGGTAAATTATGCTTTTGTATCAATGTAAGTAATATAATAAATTTTGGTTTAAATTGAAGAGCCTAAAGGGCTTTACTTGAAGGTCATAATAAACTTTAATCAAAAGGTATATCCACATTTAATACAGTGATCGTATGGTTCGATAATAAAGCTTATAAACGCGATTTTTTTCTACTCTAATTGAACAATTTTATTACTTGTTTTATGCGTTAAAATACTTGTTTCCTTCCTCATCTGTGAGCCGAACAAGTCTGTAGCAGAAGAATAACATTTAAGTAAAGCGGGTTCCTTCGTTTAAAATGTTGAAACTAATACTTTGTCTAGTGACAAAGACAGATATCGACAAACGACATATATCGTCGGGGAAAAAAACCTCCAGAAACAAGAGTGTGTGTGTGCGTGTGCGTCAATAGAGGGACGTCGCGACGCCGAGTGACGTTTTGGAGATCTTCGGAAACTAGTAACCAAATTCAGGATCACTTTTTGAGCAGCCAATTTATAGTTTAATCTCGTTTTAGAATATTCGAATTTAGCAATGTATGTTTCTATAGATATCACTATGCACTAACATTATGATGCCTATAATCCTTAAGTATTCTTTTATACAAAATTCTCTAAATGTTTATTAATAAAAATATAATTTCTCTATTTAAGGTATTTCAATTATTGTGATGATTAAAATGGGAAGGACATTTGAAAATATTGTGACAGTTAAGAAAGACAGAGAATATTGCTTATCGATGAAGGGATTCCAAGACTGAACCGCCATGGCAAGAGGCAGATGCGGGGTAAAGTTCCCTTAACCCGGGAATGTTTAGTCATTAGCAAGTTATGCCAATTATAAAGCTGAGAGCTGTGGCAATTACAAGTTATTAATGCTCGGTCAGAGGAGCGTCACAATATTCAATATCCATACTTATAATTACCGTAATAAATAATTCCCTAATGAGCAAACTCAATTATGCTTTCACAATTTTATTTGAAGTTATGACTAAAATTATGATTTACATCTATTATTATTATGCGGATGTCAATTAAATGACATTAGTAGATCGTAAACATAATCAATTTTTATTTTTAAAAAGAAAGACGAATATTAGCAAAGGGTGAATAAAATTTTATCCTCAGCTTGGTGCTCAAACATCAAAGCAGTCCTGTCTTTTGTGGGCAGAAGGGTTTATAACTAGTTTTTCGGGTCTCTATTAAAAGATATTTTACTGTTAATTTTGTTCAAATTATTGACCATGGATTTTAATTACGACGGTTGTTGGAGAGATTAAAAATGAAACTTAGTGTTAATTTATTACTGTTTTAATGTCTATACACGTTTCTTTAGACGTTTCTGGCTTCTGTGGTAGAAGTACAGTAGACTCTCGCTAATCCGAACTAATTAAAACCAACGGAGTTCAGATTAGCGTGAACTTCGGATTACCGAACGGGAAAAAAAAGCAATTTCATTGATAACAAGTCAATTTAAAAACAAAAATTATATGGGAGTGTATTACATTTTTTTTTAAAGTAGTTTACAATCGTTGTTCAGAAAGTTTCGTTTGATTGGAATTTTGATGAATAAAGAATTAAAATAATTCCTTTTAAGTATTTCTACTTGCTAGTATTCATACTTTAATTGAAGAGCTTGGACAAGAATGTGGCATGCCACAATTTAGAAGTTGATTATTTCCTGCTAATCGCTACATTGCTTCCCTATATAACTCTTTAAAAGTTAGTTTGGGTACATTCCATGAGATGATAGGACTATCTCATGGAATGTGCCCAAATTAAAATAATAAAGATCTATATTGAGAAAAAAAGGAGCTTTTTCACAAAATAATCATTAACTTCTTAATGGTGACATTCTTTCCCCAAGTCCTTTAATTAAACTAAATAATGTTTCGGAATATTGAACATAAATATTGAAAAATTAGATTGTGAATTGTAGCTAGACGAAGATATAACATTAATAGTTACTGGCACTTGGAAACCCGGAGGCTTGTATAGAGCTGGAATTACTGGAGGCAGGACAGCCGCCCTTTCATTACCTCATCTGGGAACCGACCCACGAAGGATGGAATAACCAGTTCCTGAGGCGTTAAGCGAGAGTAACAAGTTGTTGATGGTGTAGGCAAAACTAACCACTAAGATACCTGGTATGACCAATTTTTTTATGCTAACTGGAAATAAATAATATTCCGAAAAATGCATAGTGAAAAATTATGTCATATTCTGATTCAGAATTAGATCAGATTATAAAAGCTAGAACTTTCTTTTACAAACGACGTTTAATAAATTTCAAAAAATACCGCTAAAATCTGCTAAAGTTCTGGGAGTTCAATCCCAAATAATTAGTGAACAATTTAAAATGTCTTTTTCTATAACTGGTTTATGGTTTTGATGCCAATTTTTTACGCGATTTTTATTAAAAATTATCCCACGATTGTTAATTGAATTTATTTTTGTAATTTCTGAAAATATTACTAAAGACTAAAGACTAAACAAGAAATAATGTAGAAAGAGATATTTAAAAAAAAATTAAGTCTAAGAAATGGAGCACCCATTTATTTTATTTTTATCTGATAATCTTATTTAAATAATTATCCTTAAATAATAATGAAAAAATACCGAATCATGATATCGTAAAATGTATTTTTTTTTATTTTTCTAAAAGTTATTACCTATTAATTAAATAATATAAAGGCATTATTGATGGCTTGAGTATAAGGTTACAAGAAACGCCAATTTATCTAGTTTTATCTATATAATTAAACGCTTGCGTATGTGGGTAGGCAAATGTTCGTAGTCATTTTCATCACAACATCGACTTTATTAAGTTAACATTATCCGTGTATATTTATTCTTGTCACTTATTTCTTATTTTTGGGGATGAGGGAGAAAACAAATAAAAAAAAAAGTTTATAACTTTTTTTATTGGTTTATGATCTATTTAAAGATCAAATAACCTTAAGAAATATGATTTTTTTTTACAATAACTATCTTTATTGTTATTGTATTTTATTATGTTTGTGTAGCTATTGTTTGCTGTTTTCTGTTTTCCATGTTTTTTATTGAAACGAAGTTGAGTAAATAAACTCGTTCCTTAATTTAAATATGCTCCTCGACTTCTTTGCAGTTTTTCCAATAAACTAGTTTTTAATCTCCTCTTAGCATCGCTAGTTATAAACTTAAAAGAATAAAAAAACTGGTGAGTATCGAAGAACCTTTTTAAGATTTAGAGGTTTTTTTGATCAATCTCGAATATAGGATAGTATCATTTATCGTGTGAAAGAATTGGCTCGTGCCTTGAAGTTAAAATTTATATTTAACTCCGGTTACTAATCACTAATTTAGCGATTGGTAAATCATTATGGAATTCATTCATATCTCATTAATAGAGACCGGATTTTCGTGCAATAAAAAAACAGTTAAAAATTCAAATTGTGAAAATTCGTGCACTAAAAACCCAGAAAGTGTAAAATGGTGTATGTAAACACAATTTTACACATTTTGGGCATTGTTGATAATATCTTAAACTTGCAAAAATCATAAATTTTTTAAAATTTCATACAATGCATTTCATATTATAAAGTAACCAACAATTTTTGAAAGTCAAAGGTGTTATATATTATAACTAAAATGTGTAAAATTGTGTATATGTACACAATTTTATACTTGTTTTGTTCTCAGTGCACGGTTTTTCACGGTTTGGATTTTTTACGGCACGATTTTTGGTTTTTTACTGCACGAAAATGCGGTCTGTAGTTATTAATTCCATTCTCAGGCTGATATTTTATGTTATATAACGGGACATATTGAAAGAATTTTTGGACTAAAATGAGAGGAAGATTGAGTTTTCTCGTTATAGCGCGGGTGGCCATGCCTCCTCTACACGGATGTATACGCTGAGAGTAATGTAAACATTTATAAATAAACTTCCAGCCCTTTCGAATCCAGGCTGCTACACCCTCGCCACCTTTTGACCGACTTGGTTTGTCATTCAACTACTTCGGAAAACACAATTGCAAATACGATTTTACAGAAACGTTCTTCGTTGTTAAAGTTGCACTAATTTTTTTCTTTAATTTTTTTTTTCGGAAATTTTGAATTACAGTATGCTATAGAAAGTCTACATACAATGAACGACTGACTCCTGTATTTATGCGGTATGTAACGTTAAAACAGAAATGCCCAATGTTTTTCTATTGCTGTATAGGATAATGTGTTGTGTTGTCTAGGTGATGATATTAGGGGCTCCAGTTCAAAATAGAACGCGTTAAAAAATATTTACTGTTGCGTGCCGACATTCGGTATAACCAATTTAATTCTATTTATTTAATGTTTTATTCTTCCTCTGCTGCACCTCTCTTAACCATTTTAAAATATACCTTTTTAATGCAAATTTTATTTTACACGTATAAGTTTCATCGTGACGTCTGCACATATCTTCGTTTGTTCGTACGTATCTCGCTTAGCTCAAAAACGGTTAACCGTAGAAAGTTCAAATTTTTTATTTAGGATTGCTTTAATATCTAGTTGCGAGCCTCCATTTTTGGTCACTGCATGTTTACCGAATGTACTACTTTACTTGAAGGTCATATTAGACTTTCATTAAAAATTATATTAAAATATTATGTAAAACATCTCAAATTTGGTATTTAAGACTGGCATACTAATATAAATAACATAATACATTTTGATTGAAATTGGCAAATCGAAAGTGGCGCCTTACTTGAAGGTCACAATAACCAAATCAAAAGATATATCGACATTTAATACACAGCTCATATGGTTCGGTGATAAAGGTTATAAACGCGATTTTTTTCCACTCTAATTAAACAATTTTATTTTATTTGTTAAAATTGAGTTTTTTCCTCCCCATTTGTGAGCTGAACAAGTGGAAGGAGAATAATATATAAGCTAAGCGGGTTCTTCCACTTGAAATGTTGAAACCGTCGATTTCCAATACTTTGTCTAGTGACATAGACAGAAAACGACTTATAATAACGGAATAAGACCTTCATAAAAAAAGAGCGCGCGTGTGTGTGTGCCTGTGTACGTGCGTGCTTGCGTGTGTGTGTCAATAGATGTACGTTGCGACGCCGAGAGTCGTTTTTGAGATACTGATATCTACGGAAACCAGTATCGTAACTAACCAAACATAAATAACCAAATTCAGAGTCACTTTTTGAGCCGCCGATTTATAGTTTAATAGGCGTACAAAGAAGTCATGGGGTGTCCACATCAGTTATTTTGTTGAATCTTTTTAATTTTATTAATTTAATTTTCTATTCCTCATCAGTTTTATCTCTTTACCATTTTAAAGTTCATTTATAAATTTTATTTTTTATTATGCTAACTTTCTATCCTCATCCATATCTAAACACCCCTCAAAAGCCATATAGCCCATTTTAGCTTTACCATTACATGGGAAATTATTTGTGATTTTAACATTATTCAGTTTATTATTACTTTTAAAGTTTTATGATTTTAAATTGTTTTTTCTATACAGACAAGCTTTTGTTCATATTACTTTTACTAATGTACTTAAAATTTATGAATTTCCATTAATTTTATTTTTTACTAGAATTTTTTTGTTTGTACTATTATCTTGTTTTTATATCCTTTAAGGAGGAAGCGTTATCACATATTTGCAAACAATTACAAAAGTAATTGTTAACATTTTGGCAGGACTGCATATTTTAAACTTCTTTAAAATAATCACTATCACTATGTGACTATAAAACAAAGCAGGCACCTTCCGGAAACTATAATGAATGTTTAAAAAATAAATTGTTTAAAAATAAGTTTTGAAGATTTTTCTTTCAATACTTAAACTATTGAAAAATTGACAAAAGCAGCTTCCTTATGTCTTGAAGATTTTTTTTTCCAGCCATTGAAATTTGAATTTATAGTATAATTATGCTAACAACGAAATTTCCTTCAGAAAACATTTAAAAAGGTAATTCAAATGTTGAAATAGACAATCTCAAATCAGTGGTGGATTTGGAGCGACAAAATTTGAGATAAATCATATTTTTAGATTCAAACGAATTTGATAATATAAAAAACAGCTCAATTAAGCACACACAAATACAAAAATTGTATACTCTTAGTGTTTAACTGTAATGAAATGATTGTTTTTAGAGACAGAAGCGGCTGGAGAGGGCGGCATTATCTGCCATACCTGTGGCCAGCAATACAACAAATCCTCTACTGTATCCAATGGTTGTTATTGTAGACTTTATGTAATATATATTATTAAAACTAATTTGTGAAGAGTTCCTAGGGAGTGGAGGTGATATACCTCCCCCTGATGTATTATCCTTCAAGCTATTAACTCCCCTCTGGTATTAGGTGGACCTGGGGTCAGCTCCTCTCCTAACCTTTTGTGTCCTTTCCTATAGCCTCTCCTGTCTTCTAAATTGTTCTTTAGGATGGCTCCGAATATTGCTAGAATGTGCTATTTTATGTTGCTAAAGTGTGGCTGGCTTTTATCGGGAGGGTGTGTTTTGTATTGGCTGTCATGTTTTATGTCTCAGATAGTATTGTAGCCACCCTATTCCCCCTCCTCTCACAAATTATAAGTCTTTTAGTTTTATCTTCACCATTTTTTTTTCTGTACACGTTTTAGATGTATAACAGTTGTAATTTAATGTCTAGTGGAAAAAATCATTCTTAGATAAAGCAAATAACATTTGTGATGGAAGATTTTCTGGTTTGGATAGCTACCTTTGGTCATCAAATCCGGATTTCGGAATGTTTATTTAAGCAAACAAAGGTTCGATTAATTATTTAGTTAAAAAAAGATTTATTTAAACCTTACAAGTAATATACCAAGTAACATGTTATGAAATAATAATTAAAAAGTAGAAGTACGTGCGGAAAAAAAAAAAAAAACTATATATGATTCTGAATCAGAGCAATGCTAAGCATTTGAATATACGAATGTGAGATGTCTGATATTTATAATCCATGTTATATATGATCATATACTTTACTACATGAATGGAAAGCCATAAACATTTTCAATATGTACATATTCTTCTTAATTTTGTGCGAATTCAGCATTTATTTTATTACTTGTACAGTAAATTGGGATTTAATTATATTAGCAATAGAAAATAAGGATAACGATAAGAACATATATAAATTAGATAGATTGTGAATATTGTAACAAAATCTATTTTGATGAAACTTCAACAAAAATAAAAACAAGAATTTTAGAAAAAAATTTTAACTACAAGAAAATTAGAAACAAGCACTATAGCGTTGGTATATCGCAGCATCAAATTAAAACATAAATTCAATTAAAAAAAAAATAAAAAGAAAACCGTGAATCATAAAACTGGCACAAAAAATCTTGGTACGCACAATGCTGATATTATAAATCATAAAGAAATTACAGTTGATAAATAATAATAATAAGTAATTTCAAAAGATTGACTGGGAATAATTAAAATAAGGGTATAAAATGCTAAGGAGATTAAGTAGATGAGTGGGACTAATAATGATGCTGTATTACGTTCACGGAAAGAATGCCGCTGAGTAGTGGGGGAAATAATAATAGGAAATAATAAGAAAACGTATATGCAATATTAAATTATTATTCTAATTATCCAAAATACCATTAATAAGTAAAGGGAAAATCTATTTAACAAAGGAATAAGTTTAACCGATAAATGTTACATTTAAGACATTAAAAATAAAATATACCTTATTTTAAATATTTTATTTATACAAACTGATAAATAATTTATGGTTTACTAGTATAAATAGATAGGAAATTTCGAATAATAACAAATGCATAAATAATGAAAAAAATATGCCAAAAGACGAAACAAAAAAATTAATTTGATGGTCGTTTGTAAAATTTGTCATGTATACGAAGGATGACAAAACTTAAATAACAAAAATGGATAAGCATATAAATAATTGAAAAAAACACAGACACAAAATAAAATAAATGTAACAACACTGGCTAAACATGCAATCACAAATAATTATAATTTTGAATTTATTTAAGCTAAATTTAAATATAAGGCGATAATGAAAGTAAATAATATGCTTAATCAATATATATATATATATATATAGCACGAATGGTTCGTCAAATGTAAGGCTAGCGTAAGCATTTTTAATTTTTTTTTGTTGTTATATATAATTATAGTTGTTATAATTTTGTAATATATATATATATATATATATATATATATATATATATATATATATATATATATATATATATATATACATATATTACAAAATTATAACAACTATAATTATATATAACAACAAAAAAAATTAAAAATGCTTACGCTAGCCTTACATTTGACGAACCATTCGTGTCACGTTAGACCAACATTGGAGGAAATACTCGGCGAAACGTTCATAGCATCGTGTGGCGCATGCTTAATCATAACGTGATTAAACAAATTTTATGAAGGGATTTTGAATATGTTTAGGTGATGATTCATGGTGGATTTAGTGATGATGTATCTAAAAATTGAACTGCAGAAATATTTGTCAAAGAATATGTTTTCTACTCCGAAACCTATGAACGCCTTAAAAAATTAAGGTATTTAATAAATAGAGAAAAAATAAGCCTATTTGGCTTAACAACTAATACAATTTGTAATCATTTTTCTCACAAGAGAATTACACGATTTAATTTAAAAAAAACAACTTCTAAAAGTATATTAAATTTTTCGATTCGTTTAATGAATAGTTTCTCACTGATATAACCTTCTTGATAAGAGTTATACAGTTAAGTAACCAAATGGCTTTCAAGATTACGAAGAAATTTTATCTAGAAATTACTTTTAGACTGTCCACTTCATGCTGTCAGCCTGATTGAACACAAGCAGAAATATTCCTTAAAGAGGAGTTTATTTAAAGGTTAGCAGTTGGTTTCAATCCGTTTCTTATCTCCAACGTTTTCCTAATTACCTTTTCTTTTTTTGGAGTGGTTAATTCGTTCCGAATAATAAGACTAATTTATTCTTATTTATCATTTAATTTTGATATTTGAATGAAATACGATGTATTACATAAAATAGCAGTCTTTATACTTTATTTAAATTTTTCAGGGGTCAAGAAGTAATAATCCTAGTTTATTTACATTTTCAACATATTTTTAATATAAACGAATAAATAAACAAATAGAAGAATTAAATATAAAACATGATATATACATATTATGTATGTGTGTGTGTATTCGACAAATAAAACCAATAATAAAAGAATATTAGAATATATTGGTCTTTTAGCTCAGGATAATAAGACTTATTTTATCATATAATTTTAATATTTCAATGTGTATTACATAAAATAACAATGTCGGATTACATTCTTACAGGCAAGTAATTTTGGTTTATTTACATGTCTACCATCATATATAGTCATAATATAAATGAATAAATAAACAAATAGAAGAAGTAAACAATAAATATAAATAATATCTCTACTATAATAGTTTATCTCTACTATAAATTTTATCAACATTCAGGTGATTTTAGAGTGGTCTTATATATGAGAATTTTACTGTCAGATGAATGATGAAAGGCCCTATACTTCGTGCTTTATATAATTGGTTAAAATTTCGTCTTTCAGTTTCGTGAGAGTTCCTCAAAATTTGTTGACTATCATTACAGCCGGGTTTCTCTAAACGCAACTCAAATCTTTGATTCGCAAAATTTTCTGGCGCCGAAAATCTTCAAAACCATTATAACTGTTCAACTATCTGACTGAGTTTTGGGTTAAGTAGTTCCTGCAGCTCAGGAAAAAACAAAGAATTCAAATAGATACGAAAGGTTGCTACTTAGGTTGTTGATTTATTACAAATACGACACAAAAAACCTGACGTTTCGAATTGTTTAATGAACTTTAATTACCATTGTACGATTATCTGAGATCCTTCTGCAAAGATTTTGAAATCCCAAGCAGTTTGATTGTTAGTAAAATTTCTAAACAGAACACTTACCGCGGATGTAACAGGAAATTTTTAATTAAAAATATTTTGCAATTGCGTTATTATTCCTGGCTGGTCACGGAATTTATATCAAAGCTTTTTAATAAACGGTTCTCCACTATCTCAAATTTTCAGACTGGGTTGTGCGAATGAGTAATTTCAGTTGAAATTAGTCCGTGTGCATGTTCAGTGTTAGATTGTTTGGCAAAATAAACTGCTTAAATAAATAAAATGTTGGTTTACTGTCGGCTTAATCTCCTTTTCGGTGTAACTGAGCAAACAAAAACAATTATTCCCGGAAAGTCGGAAAATATCGTGTTATCGTGGGGTCGGTTTCTTGACCCTCCTGTATCATTTGTTTGCTGCAATTTATTTGTTAGGGGAAGAAAGGAAGGGGAAGCAGCTTTGAAAACCAAGCAACCATACATTATTTGAACGGGATCTCTTCACCTGGAAATGATTCTTTTTTTTGTTTGTGCTTTTGTTAATTACTTTTTAAATAAAATTTCACAATTTTATTCTTACCATTATACGATTGTATAAGGAAGGTAAAAATAAAATATTTTTTATTTTTATTTATGATAATAATATAAATAATTAATTGAAATAATAGTGACATAGTTTTAAGCAAGCCTTTTATTATAAGGACTAATTTTATGGAAAAGAACATGAGGTAATGTTTTGAAATGCTATCGCTTCCAAAAAATATTTTACAAATCGCTAGTAAAATATCGCTTCTCGTCCTATCAGCTTAGATCAAAACATTAATCAATTGCATTTAAAATTAATGGATTTTGTTATGCAATGTACGCAACTGCAATTCGAAATTGTCTGAATAAGGTTTAAGTGCTTATTTTAAAGTTAATTTTTCCTATATCTTTTTTTTTTTTTTTAGATAGTTGTGTATTGTGTATTGAATTTCTAAAAAATTTTCATTGAGAATAATTATTTTTAAATTACTTTATTAAAAAAAAATACAAATTATTCTGAACGGTTGTTTATAGGCTTTCGGATGAAAATTTGATTTAGCTGGACCCCAGATCCCCCTTGGATGAGGGTTAGATTGTAATCTATGGCCGGGCAGGTGATCAAATGGTCCCTTCAGAACACTTCATGCCAATTTGGCGCGGTCTCCTAGGAGCAGTTCAATACTCCTTCCCCCACATTCCAAAACTGTTCAACTTTTTCATCTGGCCCCTGATTGTTTATTTATTTACAATCCACCCCTACTAGTGCAATCTCACCTGAAAAATGTTACTAGTTTATCAAAATTTGCGACTTGACGAAAATTCATCAATTAATCGACAAAATAACGTGTTTACCGACTGATGAATGTCGCAGTTGGTATAGAAAGAGGAGGGAATGATTAATGGATTAAACGTGATTTATTTTGCTAACCTTCAAAATACTAACCTTCGTGCCTTCTATTCAACCTAGGTTTGGAGAAAGAGATTTTTTGAGATTAGAGATTCGCAGATACAAATAGGCGGGCACATCTTCAATAAAGGCGTACAGCTTCTGGCTTATGCCGATGACATTGATATAATCAGTAGATCGGAATCAGGCATGAAAGAAGCCTTTAAAGCTTTGGAGCGATTTGTTCAAGCAATGGGGTTAATAATAAACGAATCCAAAACAAAGTATATGGTTGCAGGGACTGAGGTACGTGATCGGCACTTAGAAATGGGTGGATACAAGTTCGAAACAGTTCGGGGATTTGCGTACTTAGGGTCATTTGTAGATAGATACTGACAATAACTTCTCCAAAGAAATAGAAAAGAGAATCATAGCCGCCACGAGGAGTTATTACGGTATAATCAAGCTCTTTAAAACAAAAGCAATAAATAAAGACTCAAAGGCTACGTTTTACAAGATCCTCATCAGACCCATACTGGCATACGGTTGTGAATGCTGGGTGCTAAAGAAAGTCGATGAACAGAAGATCGCAGTTTTCGAAAGAAGAATTCTCAGAAGGATTTACGGGTCCATCAAAGAAAATGGCCCCTGGAGAACAAGGCACAACCGCGAAATGTACGAAAAGTATGTAAGGATGTCTCAGCAGTAAAATTTATCCGGATCAGCAGGCTTCGTTGGGCTTGTCATATACAAATGATGGCTGAAGATAGCATTCCCAAGAGGATAATTAACCATGCACCAGTAGGGAGAAAGCAAAGTAGGAAGACCCCGGGCAAGATGGTTAAACCAGTTAGAAGCGACGCGATGCGGCTGGGGGCATCAAGCTGGTGGCCAGGGACAGAGACCGGTGGGGACAGTTTCTTCTGGAGGCCGAGGCCCGGACTGGGCTGTAGAGCCGAAGATGTATGTGTGTTATTTTGCTAACCATTGGAGGAAATTAATGAGCTTCGGGGCACATGTGAAATGAAGAAAACATTTGCATGGTCCATGCTCTCCATTTGTTTCTTGAGTTGTGCCTGCGATGGAAATATGACTAACAAATAAAATAATTCTAAACAACCTTCTGCTGGCCTGTTTATAGGTTGTATAGGTCATTCGTTATGAATCGCAGCTAATACATAGCTGATTCAGATTAATATAACATAGAAAACCTACACATTTGTGTGGGTACCGACTTCACTATGGAATCAGGTACCTTCTTTGGTTCATACTTGTAATATATAGGGTATTTATTAGTGACTTTATGAAGAGCAATGTAGATTTTGATAAGAATTTTTATTGTAAGAGAATTGCTTTGGTTAGAAATTTGATTGACCGTCTGTCGATATAGATCTGATTTTGTTCTTGTAATTGAATTAGCTTGAGAGGAAACCTGTCTGGTTTGATTACCGACGTGTTGGTTAACAATCGCACTCTCCATGCGAGTACACAGTTTTCTGTTCGCATTTAATTGCGATTTTTGTTGTTAAGGATGTCTACTTGACAACTTATTTCAGCAGTCTATTGCAGAAATTTTTTTTGGGACCTGACAGACCAATTCCATAGAAATTTTAGGATGCTAAAAATTCACGCGTTTTACTAATAATAATTTAAAGGCTGGTCTGAAAAATGAAACATCAATCCATTGGATATTTTTTAAAATTGATTATTTAATAAGGTTACATGAAGCGTAACGATCAGACCTCAATATGAACAGCTTAAATTGCGTATCTCTTCTCTATTGGATCCCGCTACCCTCTACCCTCCTAGCAAATAGCTTCCAGTATTAACAAGGCCTTAAACTATAAAGTTCATCTTGAAGTTGTCGGTAACGACGTGCAGATTGTTGACGCAGTCTGGTATAAATGTCAATCGCTTGTCAACATATTTTCAAAGTTGTCCAGATGAGATGCTGATCCCCTGTCTATTTTTTGAGCAGAACGATATTAATGAATATTGCGGAACATGGTGTTCAGCAGATTTGTGAAGTACTTACCAATTTCTATTTGGGTGTTAACTAAGTTTATGTCTTTTCTACCTATTTATCAAGAAAGTGATAGCTAACTCCCCTATTAAGTTCCTCAAAATAAAGGATATAATTTTCTAATATTTGAAACCGTCTCATAGTCGACAATTCTTTGGACTTGAACTTTAAGAATCTCCAAGCAATTAGACGAATTCCAACATAGACAGATAGACTCATCCGTCATTAAAAATGGCTAACCTGGTCAATATGTAATTAACTTCAGTTTCTTATGGATTTAATTCTGCCTAATTGGCAATCTCTTACCTTATATAAGCTAAAAAATGCCGATTTCCAAAACTATCAGAATCAGATATTGATTTCCATTATTGGACATTTCAGCAGGTGGGCAAACGAAGTAAAGGGTCGGCGGCTGAATAAGTGAAGGGTTTGGAGCTGTCGGTAGCACAACTCCGGATATTCACTGTGGTTCGGCTCTTGGCTACCTCACCCTCCGTTCTTCATTGTCAGCTTGGTGTAGCGTGTAGTTTAGGCCTATTGCAGGTGCCATGACATCCAGCTCAACTTGTATTTTCACTGTGAAGTCTGGATCAACTTGATATAAAAAGAATATAGAATCGCAATGTAATTTTAATTATAAAAAAGTTACTTATTCCTTTCTTTTTAAAATTTTTGTTTTTACATCTGCAAAGTTATTTGATAGATATGTTTATATATGAATGGTTTTCAATTCAATGGCTATTTTTAAAAAACATGCATTATACAATGGCTAAGGCCTCTCTGTTGAGAAGTCCCATATTATGTATACATACTAAAATTTAAAACTGATTGTTTGTTAACCGAAATTGAAGTCAAATCGAATAATCAAAATATATAATAAAAAAAAGTACTTAAACAAATGCATACAAAAAATATTTGTTTTGAAATAGGGTATCGTAGATAATAAATATAAATTAAATCTCTATGCAATTATAAAAACATAAATTCGATTATTTTCATCCATTTATTTTGTGAAGCATTACTATTTAAAAAAAAATTATATCTAAGAGATAAAGTGCATAAAATATAATGTAGTAAACAAAAGTAATGATAAAATTTAGGATAGCTTTTTGTAGTTCGTTATTGACGAGTTTGTAGTTTGTTAAAAATAAATAGTTTTGATTTATTTGCAAAATAAGTGTTTAAGTGTTTCTAAATTAAAGTATAACGGTTTGAAAAGCTTAGTGTCATTCGTGTTAACATTTAGTAAAATGATAATCTACTATATTTTAAAAATTAACTGAGGGATTCAAAACCTATACTTAGTGTTTTTATTTCAGGTACTCATTTTAGATTCTATAATTAATTATTCTACAAGTAAACCAAAAATATCAATGTAATATAGTTGATGTGCAATATTTTTTGTTGATCACATGAAAATGGGCAAGAATAAGCCCGTCATGGTGAATTGTTGAATAAAGTGAAGTATATAAGGTATATTTTCCTGGAATTTAATAATTTAAAAATATCATAAAAAGAATAATCAAACTCGCTTTCCATTATTTCGGTTTGTACTGATTCTCATGAAGCTTAGTTCGGCTGAATCGTCAGTGCTTTATTGTGCCCGAGATATAATCCAATTTTTTTTTCCTGATACATAGCATTATTAACTTGCACAAAAGGTTGATCAATTTAGTATACGACTGAATTCCCGAAAAAATAATGAACCTTTCAAACTTCATCCACTTTATTATGTCACACTACGTTTCGGACTTTCCTGTCCATTCTACAGTCTAAAAAGTATAATTAAACAAGCCTTTTAAAACAATTATTACACAATACAATTATTTTCTAAACATTGTAGACTATTTATTTGTTTTTTTTTTATTGTTTGGCACTTGTTATTAGGTATTTTTGCGTACTGTTGTTATTAAATAAATACATAACAAAAATAAAAAAATAAAAAATAGTTATCATTAATTTAAATTATTCAAAAATATTGAATTTAATTTTAATAATTTAAAACTTGGTAACATCATTTACATGATGTACAGTATTTCTTGTACTGCCGCCCACAGACATGGAACATAATGCTGTTCCCTCCATTCGCTCTTATCTGCAAAAATAATTATTGCTGTTTAGTTATTAATTTTTATGTCTATAAAGTAGTTTGTATCCAAAAATATAATTTCGTCCACAAAATATTTCCGTCCCAGGCAAGTGAACGGATAGTCTGCCTGTGTGTGAATCTGTTGCTGCCTAAGCTCGTCACCTCATCTTATCCAATAAGTGATTATTATAATTAAATTAATAATTATAATAATCATTATATAAATTATATTGTTTCTATTAAGGCCTAAGTAACCTGTAATATCAAATCCTTTATTGGTTTATCTATATTTTAAACTAACTGTGTATTTTTGTAGATTTTTATTGGGTTTAACGTCCTGATGTACTAATTACGACAGAGTAGGATTATTTTATTTTCAATATTTTTTTCCTGATAATTATCCCAGTTCTTTTATTATAATTACAGTTTAAGTATTTTTATTTACTATTCTGGACTATTTATTGCGTATAGGACGTTTTAAGTATTAAAAAAGATTAAAATTATAAAACAGATTATTATCATAGTTAGAAAAAAAGTATTAATTTAGGGAATTAATAAAATAGTAAACGAAATTATAGTAGATTGGGTATGATCACTGAATAGAGGCCAAAAAGAAATTAACGATTTTAGGCTGCTATTTTAAATACAATAGTTAACTATGTTTGAATTTATTAAACATTGCAACATAGTCATAAACACATGGATATACATTTTTTTCAGTTTAATCTTTTTTTTTCGTATATAAATCAAGAAGGGGGTTATATAAATGGAGAAGTGCCTAGACCTTAATAACGGAAGGAATGAAATTAACGAAGGACCTTTTAGCCACTTAATTTAAAGCAGGAACTAAAGGTCTGGTCCTGATACGGTCAAGGCGCCCCTCGGAAATTAAGGAAAGGGGGAGGAAATTTATTAAAATTAGATCCCCTTCCACCTGCCAAAACATCAATTTTATCCGCATGACCAGGATTCGTGCCGGCGAACATAATAATAAAATATATTGAAAGAAAAAATCTATTATTCAATATAAATTACGTTAGCAATTGTGATTTAGATATTTTTATAACTAATAAAGTTTTAGGTATATATTACAAATTTTCCTTTGCATGAAACTATGTTACTTTTCTTCTGTGCTTTTCTCTTACAATTGTAATAGATTTAAGTTATATTTTTAATATGAAAGAAGAAATCTTATATACCTAACACCTTTGGCGTTTTTTTTTCTTTTACGAGATCCACTTTGAAACAAATTTTTATTATAATAAAATATTGATTTTATTTTATTGGGATACTTATATTAATCACATTACTACATATTTTATCTTTAAATGTATTTATTAATTTTTTTTAGATAGTTTACGTTATAATTTATGTAATAAATAAAAAAATTTAAAAATTCTCCTTATTTGATATGTGACTTAATGATCACAAGTCAATCTATATCTTCGCATATGTTATAAATGATCATTGGTGCTTAGAAATGTTTTTTTTTTTGTGTTTTTTTTTAAGAATAATTTTATTTTTTAATTTCTTATCCTCATAAATTCCGAATCACTACCACACAGACTTATATTTCTGACTGATATAGCTGGATTATGGACTTTATACAATTGTCCGTCCAGACTTTATAAATTTTGTAATTTATAATTATATAACTGTGCATCACAGATTGTCAATGTCTTTAACGTTGAATGTCATGTCTGAAACGGCTCCTACTTGACTTTGACCTTATCTGCTTTCATCGAATTCCTTTAGTGGCTCAAAGGAATGCCATTGAGCGGGGAAAAACTGGTAATAAGACAGACTAGGCAATGAAAGAAGTGCTGGTGCAGACAGAAGATAGTATTGATCAGAGAGGACGAGATGCCGTCAGTGAGCCAGCCAACTGTAAAATAGGAAGCAGAAATCGGATTGGTCCGGGCCCTTGTAAAATGCCATTTTCAGTCAGGTACTCCTCCCTCCCCCTTTCAATCTATTAACAGACATTTTTTAATTTCGTGTTTCAGCTGTATATTTAAGCCGAGAAAATTGAAAATAATTTGACAAAAATAAAATATTTTTTGTTAAAATAAACTGTTAAGAAATATTCAGGAGGTATTAGCCTACTGTTTTGCCAATTAAGGAACTAAAAGTAAACTTATACCCCATACCCAAAAAAATACCCGAGTGATAGGTAACGTAAAAGACATAATATAGATTTTTTTAAATAAATCTTTATTGAGAAATAATGCGATCTGCCTCATTTAAGGGGAATGGGTTAGATTCCATTCATACCATACATACATTTAAACAAAAAAAAATAAATAAATAGATAAGTAAAATAAAATAAAAATAAATAAACTGACTTTATAGAGAAATAGTATCAATTATATTTTTTTTCTAATAGATCATCCAGCTTACTCAAATATATACCAAATATACTATATAATACCTACTAATATATGCACAGTAATAATCATAAATAAAAGAAATTACTACATGGGAGATTTTACTGATATTATTTATATTTACCTAAGTACAAACTCCGTCCTCTAAAGTACAAATGATATAGATTTTGATACTTTATTTATCATCACCATATTTTACCACTAAATGTTTTAAAACTTTTATTTCTTTATAAAAATATATTTAATTATTTAAAAAATATATTGGGATAATTTTTAGATTTGGAAGATACAAAAATCGGATAGAGACTGTGTCTTCCACACACCTGAGGTGTTTTAAAGGTGTAAATTTACTGAAGTGCTTATTTTTGGGTGAAAAAAAAATTAATGTTACTGTTCAAATGTATTCACTGAAAGTTACAGTAAACGAGTAAAAAAATAACTAATATATACTCATATATATATATATATATATATATATATATATATATATATATATATATATATATATATATATATATATGTTTGTTTATTTGGTTGGGTGCAGAATGTATAATAAAAGGAAAATTATTTTGGGCCGAATTAGAGGTATATAGGATAGATTTAGGCAGTTTATAATTTTGCGAATGGTTTTAGATTGCATGGATTAAATATGGGAATTATTCCATGGCTTAGTGGAGCTCTAAAGCTCCTCATTTGTGTATGTTTAACTATGCGCAAAGTCAAGCGGATGAGCTTTTGGTCATTATTGGGAAGTTTATTGCCTTTGTCTAATAAATGTTGAAGTAGTCGGAACGAGAAGTCAGTTCAGTGTTCAGATGAAGGAGCTGTTCAACAGGGACAAGCTGAATATTATTGGAATATACTAGATTTATTTTATAACCCGTAAATAAAGATATGAAACTCCCAATCAGACCTTAATTTATGATTTTTCTCTTCATTTTTAATCCTAAATTATAACGAAACCATTTAAGTCATCATACTGCCATGCATGTATTATGTTGCAAAGGCTATTGAACATTAACCGAACATGATAGGCGCACAGCTCCCCTCGTTTGTCTAATTTTGCTGATTTTGATTTTATTTTCGTATTTGCTTTATTATAGCAATATTTTTCGAGTATGAGTATCGTAAATAAGCTAAAAGTGCAATAAAATATGCAACACTTTAAATATAAACGGTGCGATCTTGTACATCTTTTTTGCTCTTCTGTAAAACTTTGAAAAGTGTTAACGACAGTTTACCTCTGACGTACAGAAATATGGATGCAAAAGCATATCTCACCATCAACATTATAAAAAGACATCAACTATTGACAGTAGACACAGATCATTGAATTAACTAAGTTCATTCTATGTTCTGTGAAAATACATGACTCCAAGACGTCTAAAAACGCGCTATCTTCTAACTTGTTATTTATATCTCTTTTTGAGTTTTTCCTTTTTTTTTTTATTTATAATATTTTTTCTTATATTAATTAGCCCCTTCCCTTTTCAAAATACATCTCGTCAAACAAAACTTATTTTATTAAAGGATGAGTTGTGATTTCATTATATTTATCGGTATATATGCTAATTCTAAATATATCGCTTTTATTTACTGCCTTATTTTCCAATTAGTTTCATGGCATTGTTTAATTTTAAATACTATTGCTGAATTATGAAAAGTTGGCTGTTAAATGTAAAATAACTAATATAGTTTGTTTGTTTTATGGTCAGCCATTATTTGCCACCAGTACATTATTCATGAAATGGCCCTCTTTAAAGCTGTCTGCCCATCTTTCTGTAACCATCGTATTGGCTGAATAATATTTAATAATGATAGCTCCGCTATACTTGTAACTAATTCTTAGCAAACTTTTATAATTGTTACTGATTCTTACTTGTAACAAATTCTAATTCTAATTATTGTAAAAAATAAAACTGTAAATTATCTAAAATGTAAATTCTTATTACCGGAACTAATTATTAGTTTTAGGATTATATGTTATAATTTAAAAGATACTTTTTAATTATATGTTCAGATCATTGCTAGATATTGGCCAGTTATTTGACTATTTGGTACCAACAGAATTATTTTTAAATCTTCATCTGTCTAAAGAAATTTAAATATAAAAACATTAAATTTCATAAACCAATTTATCTTTTCCTTAGTGTACTTCCAGTTTGGTACAATAACTGTTGTTAAAAATTAAATCATTTTAATAAAGTTACTTATTATTATTTTCATTATTATTTTTTTTTTTTATAAACACCTTCTTTTTGCAGTTTTTATGTATGATTATGAATATTAATACATGGATAAATTTATTCTGTTTAATGTTTTTATATGCCAGTAGAAAATTATGGCAATCTTACTTCCAAAATTGGTATTTGTTTTCTAATTATTTGCTCCATCATTTCTCTGAAGTGAACTAGTTCCGCAATTAACGTGCACCGTTAATGATTTTAATACTTATCCCATAGCAGTTAAATACAACCGTTAACCATTTCGTAGCTTACTAGATCACTGGGTCGTGGAAATTATGCCAGCCTTTTTTATAACCATTTAGTGATAAGCCATCAGTGAAGCATCAAGTGTCTGGCTCTCAGGTTAGCGGACAATGGCGGTCGTTAGTGCTTTTAAGTCATAATTATCATAATTGGATTTATTATTGATTTATATTGCTACTTGTTATTATTTCGTTTCTACAATATTGTTGCATTAACTAGACGCCTTTTTATCATAAGCTCTGTAATTTTGCGAATATAGAAAATGTGCTGTTGATATGATGTTTTCAATATATATTATTTGTTCATTTCAAGGAAGTTATTCTTCAAAATAGGTTTAAAAGTTCTCAAGTTTCGGAATCGGTCTTGATACATATTTGTTTGCAGAATATGTTAGTTATTACAATTACGGAAATACTTTTATTTCAGATTTTCTTATCATTTATCTATTACTCACTCCCAGTTACTTATTATTGATATTATTTTATGGTCTTATATTTAGTCTAATTGGAGCCGAGTGTTTCTTTACTTTCAGGTGTTACTTATATATTATACATACCCTAATATATTTGAGAACAAATATCTACTATGCAATTAGGCTAACTCTCGCTATTACCTTTCATTTTTACTGTAGAATTATTTTCCTCCATCTGTGCTGTTAGGACAGACGCTTTTAGTTTTAGCAAACTTGACAGGAATCACAAACAAACGTTGTTTCACCAAATTGTAATATATATATTTTTTAATTTTATTCTTTATTGTGTGCAGTAGGAGTATATATTTTTAAGGCATTTAGCACAGGACAAGTCCAGAGTGACAACTGAGAGCCATCAGTATTTGCTGCTTACGTTATCAAAAGTCGATTTTTTGACCATTTCCAATTTTTTTTTATATATATATCGTGAGCGAGAATCGATAGAGGGGGTGTTTTCGTCACATTACAAATTAAAACTTAAATATCGACTTTTTGGCGCTTAAGCCTTTTTTAAAAAAATAACTTCGATATGACTGGATCTTCATTCTCAAGAATTGCTATTTTTTTATTATATATTGTTCTTTACAATTCTCATTAATTGCAATCCATGTAGTTCGTAGAATTCAACGCCTATAAAACCCCGCCGATATGTAAGAGACACCTGTGTAATTTTTTTTTTTTTGTAACCATTATGAGATATTTTATTAAGTTAATTACTTTATTTTCATTATTTTATCACTGGATTAATACACATATTGGTTCAAGATTGGTTCCATAAAAATGTTATTTATTAGTCTTATTCCTGCTACTGTGTAAATTTGCTATGGTAATTCATTTCATTTTCTGGACTTTGTTAAATAATAGTTTACTTTCGATTTGATTTATAATTATCTTTAAAACAATTTATTTAACGGTGTGTGCGTTTCTTACTTTTTTTTTATGATGAAACATAAATTTATCAACATAGAAAATATTATGCTATACAATAAGTCCTTTAAGCTTTTTTCTTTAAGCATGTGAACTTCACTTCCCCGAGAAAGCAAATTCGTTCTTCCTGAATAGAATTTACTGCCTACATACTCAGGAAAGGGGATTGCTCCTTAGAGTTCCGTAGTAGGAGCCAAAAAGGAATTGGAACTGCTCCAACCATAGGTGTAGTTGAAGCTTCCAATTATTTACTTCCAGTTTCTTGATAGAATTCATCATGCTAGAGGAAGAAAAATGATTTAAATTACATAAATACTTTTTTTACTTACAAATTACATGGGGACAGTGTTTCCACCTTGCTTTTTAAATTTCACTTCAGGTCGGTCAGCTTTTCCCTCTGTCGGGGACTAAAGTATTTTCCTCCGTCCGAGATAATAAGCCTAGGTAATGCCTATTATATTAAATACATGTTATCTATTTGTGTATTAAATGCATAAATTGATATTTTAATTAATAAATTGAGCTACCTAGTTATGAAAGCCATCATATCTTTTTAAATGTTTATTTCCATTTCAATATGTCAGTACAGTACCAAAATGATTGAATTAAAATAAATTAGTGGGGGAAAATCATTGCAGCTTTTAGATGACCTTCCTAAAGAAACGGCTGAAATTCACAATTTATGAGGAAAAATCAATGTCGTGCAATAAATAATGTTTATTTTCTTTTAAGCGAACTAAAAAAATAGGATCTGACAAGGGAACTCTTTTTTAGCAAGAAGAGAAATTTAAATTAAAACGATTAAAAAAGGTATGTACCAAAGATGATGGAGTGGTATTTGTAAATAATAAAAATAAACATATAAGAAGTAAAACAAAAGTATATTTTAATGTAGATCTACTTAACAGTTTTCACAATAACACTTTTTCAAAGTATAAAACTAATTTTAAAATAAACTTTACCATCGATATTTAGATATGTACAGAAGACAATAAAGTGGTATTTGTGCTTAAAAAAATAATACAAATGCACATGTAAGAAATGAAACTAAAATACGATTTTCCAACTTTGAACTATTTCCCTTTTGTTTTTCTTCCGAACCAAGGTTAAAAAGGCTAAAAAGGAAAATTCACAAAGTGGAAACCCTGATGGGGAGATCTTCTTAGGGAATGCAATAACATCCATAGAAATGTGAACCAAGTAACACTTTCTTACTTTCAAGTTTTTTTTTTAATCATAATAACTGAGTAGTTTTGTATCAAAAGTTAATATATCCTGTTCTCAAAAAAAGATTTTTTTTTTTACGAATTAATATTACACACCTAAACATTTTTCAGTTTATTTCAAATCTGAAAATTTCCCCTATCAAATAGGTGTTAGAAATCAACATTTTCAATAAAAAATTACGTTATCTCTATAAGATAACCCCATACTAATTTGTTTGTAATAATTTTACAAAAGTGGATGTATTCAAATTTGATACAAAACTCCTTAACTACATTGATCAAATGCCTTTCCTATAATTTTAATAGAATATAATGATCATAGAATAATCATTTCTAGTCAGGCACTTTCCATTATTTTCTGTTAACGTTCTATTATTAATTCTTCTCATTTATACTTTATATTCCCAGTGTAGTATTATTTTGTCTTCTAAAGTATATAATATCGTTATGGGACCTTATATACTGTATGATTTATTCTGTTCTGTATTTTTTTTTCTAATCCTATAGCATCGTATATCACATGAAGTATTATTTTTCTACTAATTAATTATATATTATTATTTTACTTTGTTATTTATTTCATTACATAACTCATTATTATTTATCTATTTTTGTACTTTAAATTTTTGTAGTTTTCTTCTGATTAATTATGCATATTTATCCAATAGTTATGTTTATTTATTTTTATTTTTTATGTATTGCCTTAATATGTTCAATTATTTGGATTTGAGTTTTAAATTGTATACTTCTTATTAGCCGTTGCAGCCTCCTTAACAACCTATTTATTAAAATTGTAAAAAATTATAGTTTTTTATTTTTGTAATTTTTATATTTTTATTCTTGGCACCAAACGGTATGAATTGCCATCTGGTCGGACACAATCTGTTTCTTTTCTGCATAACCTCTACTTTAGAATTTACATCACGTATCTCACGTTTGTTATACATTTTGTTCCTCTCGATTACCTTACTGTAGTTGAATAAGTAAAATAAGATATAATCATCGGATGTTCTAATCGCATTAGAACAATAAATAGGTTTCGATAAAGATTGACTCAGATTGAATTATTCATGAATGTAAAAGTTTTTTGTTTAAAAGGCTCCTTATCGGATCAGTAAAGGCTCTTTTCATTTTAAAGCCTATGTTTAATCTGTGAAGTTGACGCATAGTTAAATGCTATCGACCGGCCACTTATTGAGTGAGCCACGAAAGAAGAAGGGCTTGGAAGTTGACTTTGGAGGAGGTTTCATTCCTCCAAAACTCCTTTACCCAGTTGGTCGATAGCGGGATGTGTTAATCCCTTCAAACCCCCTCTCTCACCTGCTGTTTGAATTCTAATTGTCACCTTCTCAAGGTACTGGATTCTGTTTGCTGGTAATTCATTATACAATAATTATTTGAAATATTTTTTATAAGATCGTTATAAAAATCAAAACGTCAGTATTTATGTTGGTGCTTCATTTTAGCTCCATTGTGCACTTATTTTAATTATTTTCTTTTTTTATCTATGAATTTTTTTAAAAAGAATATATATATATATATATATACATACATATATATATATATATATATATATATATATATATATATATATATATATATATATATATATATATATATATATAAGTGCTCAATGGAGCTAAAATATATATACACATATTTAGTACAATAATATTTAATAGTTAAGAGCCAGATGAAATAAGTTAATGATTTTTAATGATTCATGATTCGTTCTGGAGATTTTTCTAAAGTAACCTTAGACGCATTATTTTTTACAATCTTTTTTGTCGAACTTCAAGCTTACTTCTGATATCCAAACAGAATTATTATCTTTTGCTTCCAAATTTTTTCCTTATTTACGCAAATTCATTTGCATAACAAAGTTCCAAGACAGGAGCTGAATCAGAGAGTGATATACTCTTTCTTCCTTTCGAACGTTTACTAGGAACACAAAAATCAACCTAGGGTCTTTTGAAACAGAATGTATTTGTTGCACGCTATTAGTCCAAAACTATATTTTTTAGCCTAGCCATTAACTGTGTTATTGTATAACCTATTTCGAAAGTCGATGTGCTTTTTTACATTGATGTTCCATGTCACAAATCAAAGAGAATAATGATTATCAAAAGTAATTAGTAAAATCTGCTTACTTGTTAAAAGAATTATAAAAATAACTTACCACTTGCCGTAGAACCCATTTTTAATGAAGTTATATAAGTATAGGTGTAGTTAAACCACAGTTATTCACTATTACAATAAAAGCACAAACGTATTTTAACTCGTATATTTCAAACATATTGAGTTTTTATAATTCCTTCTGATCCGTGATGAATACTAATAATAGTTGATCCCTTCCCTACTTGAGAGAAGTTAATTCTTTTCTGTTAACACAACTGTTTATAATTTTTCTCTTATCTCTAGCAACGTTTTGCAAAATATAAAATTCGTTTTTCTACCTTTGGCCATGTATTCCTATTTTCTTGACCACTGCACCATACGAAATCCGGCTACTACTACTAAGCCCATTTTTTTTCAGATTTGGTATCAAAGTCACAGGTCATCCCAGATTGATCTTTAAGACTTGGCATTACCATCAGCTATTTTTTCCAGAAATGGCGACCGATTAGAGATTTAATTCATCCATGCTCCAGCCATTTATGAAGATAAAGGAAAATTATAGTGTTTTGGAATCATTATATCAAAACCGTAAAATATCAAAAAAATCAAAATAATCTAGAAGTATTTATTTTTATTTAGCCTTGGTTAAATGATTCCGAAACATTTTGACTAATGTAATTATTAATAAATTTAATAAATAATTAATAAATAAATAAGCCATTTGTTTGTAATTATTTGCATTACTTTTTGTTCTTATCTGAGGCAGATTATTTATTGCTATGTAAACCGTTTTAAATTTTATAAAAAGCCTGTAGGTATATAACAGAATAAATAATCAAGACTCAGCCAAAAAAGTAAAAAACTTGTTTATCTGAACCCCAAAAATATTAGTTAAAGATTTTTAATAATAATATTCTCATGCCTTTTTTTTCTATCAACTCTTCCTAACTTTTCTGACAGTTTGTATCTTCACCCTGATACCTAAATCGTGTCTGGAAGATCTGCGTTCCTCATGTTTATTAACTGCTTTTAAAAGTTTATCGGAAACAATCTGACTGGTGCTGAGAACAGGGTATCCTTAGAGATAGAGTACAACACGAGATTTTCTGGATTGAGGGGACACTGAAGTATTTATATTATGTAAGATTTCATCAATTTTTATTTCTACTATCCTCTCTTCCTCTATTTTAGATCGTTAAAGTATAGCAGAACATAACTCGCCGTAATAAAACTTATTTTTAAATTTATTTATTGAGCTTTGTAATTGTATTAAATATACCATAAAGAAATGTGCTATCTGTAAAACAAATCAGGAAATTATAATTATTGGCTTATAGAAAATTATTTTAATTTAATAAATTAATATATATATATATATATATATATATATATATATATATATATATATATATATATATATATATATATATATATATAAATCTTTGCACAAATTTTTATTTAGTGGTTTATTTGAATTAAAAATAAATTTAAACTGCTCCACTTATGTGTTGAAAATTTGTACGCCATAGGTTATTTTCGAATGACAGAGAAAATAGTTTGTTGTTTCAACTTAAATAGCCGAAATTTCCCTCTTTATGATTTTATGGTCATCCTCTTATTGATTTATGTTTTTGGAGTGGGTAGCTGATTGGGCAAGGAGTCGAACTCATCATATTTTTCTATAAGTTAATCTCAACCATAATATTGATAAAAATTGTTTGATTTCTGAAAAAATATACTTCCATTTAACATCAGAATTTTTCTGTTCACAAGTAGGTATCAGAGATTGGAGTTAGGGTGTCTATTCATCCCATATTAGTACAGTAAATTTAGGGATTAACCCAAACATCCAGAAAAAAAAAAAAAAAAAAGAAGAAGAAGCTGAATCTGTTTTTACCTAATTTTACTATAGATACAAATTAACATAGTTAACTCGGGATGATATGAACCCAGTAAAAAAAAATTGCAATAACTTTTAATGACCGTTTTTCTATCTGGTTAAATATAAATATGTTAAATTATCTGGCTAAAATTATTTGAATGTATCCACATTTAAGCTAATGAAATGCTTCCTTTTGTTGCAGGTATGTGACATTTCTATCAAGTTGAAAGGACGATTACGTAAGATTTATATATTACCTTTAAATAATTAAATTAGCAATATTAAGTAGTATTTTGTATCACTCTCAATTATATTAACTGAATATATTAAATTTTTTTGTTTCGTTTTGTTGTTGATGGTAAAGTAAATATTATTTAATTAGAAAAACCAAAAATTCTGTAATTTTGCATCAACCTTGTTTTGTTTTTTAAAGCATAATTAGTCAGTTATAATTTATAATCGTTTTTGTTATTAGTTCCAATCTGCGATTATAAAACAAACTATGCAGTTTCCCATAATGTCTTTATCTTGCTTATCGCCATTGTTTTGGATTAATTTCTTCTTTTTTTTCAAGTATAAACGGAAAAATAACAATTTTATTTTTATTTTAAACATCGAAAATTTATATTTAAAAACAAATTAATTTCTGAACAAATTTTGCAAAACAAATTTTTAAATATAAAAAAAAAGATTAATTAAAAAAAGAAGAATTTTGGCTTGAAAGCAGTCGGAACTTACTTTTAATACAACTATAACGGTATCATTGTTGCTAGTATGTAATTGTGAAGTTTTTTTTTTAAATTAAAAAAATTATTTTTCCTTGTTGTAGATTTATATGTATTTTTATGGGGGTGTGATTATTTGTATTTAAATTAAGGATACCTATGGAATTTTTTAAATGAATCAGATAAGAAAGGGTAATTTAATGTCACAAGTATATTAGAGTCAAATAATATAGCACTGCACAATTAAATCAGTATCATTATATTATTTTTTTCTGAAATTTACTTTTACACATACTGCTGCTTATGTCTTGTTTTACGGTTAGAAGTCCTACTTTCATGATATTACAATGTTTTCCTAAATGAAATATGTATTTGCTATTTATTAAAAAATATAATCTAAAGAACATAAAGTAAAAAATAAATATTATATATATATATATATATATATATATATATATATATATATATATATATATATATATATTTAAATATTAATTAATCTTCTAAAATTGATCAGTAAAGTTTATTTTTAAAAATAAATATTAATTCAAAACTTTGAATCAAAATTTCTGGATGAAGATTTTCTTTTCCATTATTGAATTTAATGAACAATAATTTATTTAGTGAAAATGAGGTTTATGATATATAAACAAAATATTTAATTGAATCTTATTTCCATCACAAGACAAGACAATATTATAAATTCGTGACGGTTCAAAAAGTTCTTTCGCTGAGAGAAGCGTTTTTTTCTTTATAAACTAATCAGTTTACTGGTACTGGACTTAGATTGCTCGCTGGCCAGAACCAATTCCCAACTGAGGAGTGGTCCACAGATCTCATAACAGTGATTTTATGCCTCGTTTGTTATACCCCAGCGCGGGCGGAGGTTAGTCAACCCTCAGGAAGAATGAGAGGCCTTGTACAGATCTTAGAAGACAAAGAGGGACATTCGAGTCGTGGTCTACCAGTTGTCAGTCATGGATCTAGGCTCCTACCGCGGCGCTGTTTCGAAATCTAACCTTTCTCTGTGGTCGTCTGCAATCTTATACTTTTTCAGTTGGCACTATGCTAACAATTCTCAACGTCTGTAGACATAACCTCCTTGGGCACACAGAACACGATCCGTTGCAGCATTCACGTTACTCAGGATTAAACACGTTATAGTAATGTTAAATCAAATCGTTCGATATCTTCAATAATTGTATCGATATCAAATATTCCATATTTCATTATTATCAAAAGAAAACGTTTGGCGATCGTTTGAATAAATAAATTTAAGATATTTTATTAATTTGTTTGGGGAGATCAGTCATTTAAAGTCATGTTGGTCATTAGTTCTTATGTTGGCTATTCATGATTGGCCACACCCCGTGACAAAAAAATAAATAAATAATAATAAAGTGGTAATTGGAACTATACTATTGATTCAATTTTCTATGGCCAAAATAATTTCATGAAGAATAAATAATTTATTTCTATTATGAATATATCTGTTATTATATATTATTATCTTTTCTGTGGAGATGTGCGAAATACTCGTTATGAAACGTTCTCGATCCTTCCAATACAAAGTTCTCCGAACAAGACCATGTCACTAGGCTCCACAGCATACCTTGGGGCACATCCTAAAACATATATGAAACTTAAATGAAAATGTTTATGATGAGTTAAGAAAATTCTTTATTTTGATAAGTGATATTATTATGTGATGCAATTAAAATTGTTATTATAATTATTTTGTTATAATTAAAATTGTTATTATAATTATTTTGTTATTATGATTATTTTCTTGGGGAAAATTGTCAGACCGACTCTTCTTCCCCTCTTCCCCTCCTCGATTGTATGAAGAGAGGACGGCAAATACTGTTGGGCCTTGGAGCGTCCAAATTTCAAACCTAAACCTGCCTCTGAACTGTTGTCTATATCAGTGGTTCTATATATGTATTTTTGTCTGGTGGCACCCATATTAAAAAAATGTTATTTTATTTTATTTTTGTTTTTTTTACCACTAACTGAAGATAAGAAGGATGAAAATTATTTGAAAAAAATAAATAAAAGTTTTCAAAAAGTATTTAAATTTAATTATTTAAACATTCGTGGCACCATTCCGGGGTATTTGCGGCACCCTAAGGTGCCCTTGGTACCAACTTTGAGAACCACTGGTCTATATGTTCACATTATGTTATTATTTGTTTTAATACCACTGAAGTCTTTGTCCTCTCGCGTGCAGGAGTTCGCTTTGGGGGTCCTTTGGAATAGTGTGAATATTTAATAATTTATGATTGTGATTAAGAGCTTCTATTTATTTATAAAACTATTAGTCTTACTTTTCTTTCTTGTTTTTTACTTATCTTGTATATTTGATATAAATGAAAAGCAGTAAGCACTACTGTTATTTTCTATTAGCACTTATTAGTTCCTAATTTGTTTGAAAAATAAAATATTTAATAACAGGATGCACTCTTCTCTAATTAATAATAATTATTGAAAATTTAAAATATGAAACTAATTAACGATTTGAATTAGATATTTTATATTTTTTAATGCAAAATTAGTAGCGCTAGGAGGCTGTTAATTTGCCATCCGCTATATTTCCTAGCTACTTGAAATTATGTATCAGTTTCTAAAGCAGTTCAATGCAGTTTTCTGAAAAAAATTTCTTAGATTTTTTATTTTTATTTTATTACATAGTGAGCAAAAGTCTTTGTAATAATAAAATATAAATAGCACGTGCGAAATAGCAACTTTTAAATTAGTAAATGTGACTGTTATTTTTAATTGTCGTTAAGTAATAATTATTTACATATTATTGAAAATGTAAAGTAATGGAACGGCCTAGTCTGCTTCGTTTGAAGGAATGTTCAGATAATGATGAGGATTCCAATCAAAGGAGAATACCACAGTTATATCACTGGGGTGTGATCAAGCATAACCCATCTGTGATGAGATTGTTCCTAGGTTATGTTAGTCCGTTTGTTATTTCCGGATGGTGAAAAAGAAAAATATATATTTTTCAAATACATATATTTTAAAACTTTTTTTGTATAATTTTTTTAATAAGTGCAGATAAGTCGAATGATGTTTTCCCCAGTCGGCTTTATTATTGCTTGTGCATTGTAAATTGACATTTTCGTTATAGATTTTGTCATTCGCTTGTGATACAGTAGGATCATCTAAAATACATTTGGTAATATCTCCTAGTAATCATTATACTACACTCGTATTTTTTTTTTAAATCATCGTTTTTTATCTGAAGTTGCTTCAAATAGACGAGGCACTTCAATCACAGACTCGCATGTAACTTATTTTATATTCAGAGTATTTCTCGATTTTTATGTCGAATTCAACGCAACTAATTTCAAAATTACTTAGTTTAGTGGAGATTATTTAAATTTAGTATGGTTAACCATTATACTTTATTGTAACATTAGTCTCTCACCTCCTTTTTTTACTAATTTTCAAAATTCATTCTGAAAAAAAAAATTAGTATGACATGTACTATTTTGTGAATTTTATTAAAATGCGTTAGATAATAAAATGTTCTTCTTTATTACTTGCTTAAGTCAGTATTCTTCTTGGTATATTTTAAGTAATGGTGAACTAAACTTGCTTTATTTGCTTTTTATTTAGTAAAATAATTATATATCAAATAGTTTCGTTTCGAGGATTTATTCCCCATCTTCAGAATGATTTTTGTTTATATTTTAATATATATTTTCTCTTATTAGCCATATGTATATGTGTATATAAATGTGTGTGTGTGTGTGTTTATTTGTGTGTGTGTGTGTGTGTGTGTGTGTGTGTGTGTGTGTGCGCGTGAGTGCGTGCGTGTCCATATCCATACCAATTTCGTCTTGAAATAAGTTAAATAAATCAATAAAATAAGTTATTATAACTATTAAAAGAGTAATTATTATAGGAGATTTTTTTATTACCTATTATTTGTAACCACAGAAACGGATCCTAACTTTAAAATTGCAATATTTAGATTTCTATATTATTGAATATTTTGTTCCTCTTTTCTTAAATTTTTATTTGGATTAGGTGTCTTTGTATTTATAAGTCCGATTTTATTATACGATCTTATTTTTAAGGAAATGTTATTGTAATTCATAATTGCGCAATATTTTATTTTTATAAACAATACGATATTTATTAATTCCTAGTCAACGAAGTATGTTTAGCTTCGAAATCAAATTATCAACGATTAAGTAGCCATTAATTGTGCATGGAAAATCAATTTCAACATATTGACTTTAATTAGAACTATATTTTGTATCCATAATTCTCCATGCTTTATAATTATTAACTGGAGTTTAAAGTTGAAAATATCCACAATGGAGTTAGAGATAGTTACTTAATTATATCTTGATATGCATAATTATGGAAGTTTATAAAGTTCATTACCTATAAAACAACATCTAGTGAATATCAATTATGCGGTATACTCGTTATATACTTTAATTTTATTATGTATCATTATAACGTTTTCTGCTACTGCGATGCAGCTATAATTTCACAGTATGCATGAAGCGTGTTTTCAATCAATTTGAGATCATAGACTTATAAAATGATTTGCTGAGCTTGTTCCAAATCGATATCTTGAGCAAAACGTGGCTTTAGGTATTAGCTGTATTATAATAATTCTGAAGTGTTGCAAACATTTAAGTATTGCATTAAATTTTGATAAAAAATAATTTAATTTAAAAATTCTCCTCCTCCTCCCTCCAAAAAAAGAGGATTATTTTATTTTCTAAAATAATCAAGAAAATTGGGATAAAAACCAATTTGTAGAGTAAAGAAGAATTTGCAACACAATTTTATTTCATTAACTGGTTTTGGAATTTTATTATGTAGTTACCATCTTATCTTCCAAAATCTAACCAGTTTTTATCAGAGGTTCGAGTCCGGCTGCGCGACACATTTGCATTTCGTACAAATTTATTGCAAATGTTTGCTAATTTATTGCAGGTTTTATAAAAAATCATAAATTTCCAGTAAACTGGAGATACACATATTCAATATACAGTAGCCAACTAAGGACATGATGGAAATATTTTATATAATTATATTTCTCTTGGGTAAGATTATATTATTGAAATGGGGAATTATAGAATTAAATAAAATATTACGAAATGTTTTCATTCTCATCTGGCCTATATAAGCGGTGTATTTCTCCGAGGAACAATGGATCCGTTTGCGCTTTCCGGTATCTTTGTTAACGCTCCAACTGAAGGGTAATTTCACGCCGTGTGTGGCCGGTGTCCGTATCTTCGGCCTGTCACGCATACGTTTAGCGCCCGTGTATGGCAGCCACTGCCGGGATGGAACGGAGAGTTCTGCGCCTGCCCGAAGGATGTCACCTCACGCCTAGCTGGTCAGTGATTAATTGCCGTAATATGATTACACAAAGTGATTTCATACTACGTTGGTTTCAGCCTGCGACTTACTTAGTCTGCTGGTGGCTAGTAACAAATATTAGCTGTAGAGTCCTCAAGAGAACTTACTGATTTTTTTAACATTATTTTTAAAGGTATCTGACTGAAGCAATCCATTGTTGTTGGATATACGTATTTATAAGCTTTCATGGGTAGGATATATTTCCTTTGTTCATACTTCAGTTTACAATGTCTTTTGCATTATGTAGATTAAAGAAAATATTTAAATAATCAGAAAATCATTTAAATGAAATCAATATGTTTTTATTAGATGATTGAATAAACTATTAGTCTTATCCGTTTATTGATGACCTACTACTACTTGGCTATTACATTAAAAGCAAACGTGTAACCACTAATTTGTTATGTTTGGCGAAAATTCGTCAATATTTGGTGAGCGTGCGGCCTGTGCTATGTAAACATCCTGGGGAGTCCGTTAGTTTTATTAACAACAAATAAATATTATTATGTATACTAACACTATTTTTTTTGCTAACAAATCATTGTGCTTTTTTCTCTTAACTGAAAAGCTTTATTGGGTACGTGTGGAAAATAAGTATTTCCAGAGAAATACAAATAACTTTTAATTTTCTGATTCTTTCCTATAATTATTAATGTTATGTATAAGGATTATATATATATATATATATATATATATATATATATATATATATATATATATATATATATATATAAATACTGAGAAATTACTCAGTGATGCTGGATATTAAAGTTTCTTGGTAGGTAGGAGGTTTCTCATCCAGCTCCTCTTCAACCATTCGTGGCCATGTCTTGTATCAATCTATCACTATACCCATGTAGTTTGTCATGGAATTCTTTGCTGGGTCTGTTGTATACATGAAACCTAGGAAAGAAAAGGTGTAAGACAAAAAATAAGACATATTAAGACAAAAATATGGCATACACATGAATGGCATTGTATTTTATTTGGGTATATTGCTTATATTATGTTAAATGCAACATAATAATTAATTTAATCCGAGATTAAAGGAAGGTAAGCTTTGAAGTTATGATACGACTTACTTAAAAAAAAAGTTTAAAATCAAGATATTGTTTATTCTCTAAACAACTTGCATTGTTAACTCTGCATCAATCGTACAGTTTACAGATTACAACACTCTATACCTCTATAGTTTTACTGATGTCAGTTAAGTACTTGTAAAGTACTTCGGAAAACAAAGCAATGAAAAGACCAATTTTCATAGTTTGTCTGCGTATAGTGGTGGAAGAAATATAAACAACAATAAGCAATATTAGATCTGTATATGTTTATATGGTTCTAATTGCAAACAACTGAATCGGGCTTTCCAGCCAGACTGTTTGGTACGCATCGAACTTGTTGAGTTAATTGGAGCCTGAACTATCTATTATTATATGTAAGTTAATTGATGTATTAATTCTACCAATTGATAATTGAATTATGATATAAACAGTATTTGCTTTTGATATCCAAGTCTGTAATTGGAGCAATGTTTGTTTTTGTTTGCATTAGACTTGTTTTATAATTTAAATTTTAAATTCGAATGTTAAACTATTAAACGTCAATTTGGCACTGCGCTATTTCGGAACGTGTAAGATGGTCGAGTGAGGTATTTTTAAAGGAGCCAATAAGTTCCTCTTATCTCTTTCTTTAAAGTCTCTTCATAATCGTTAAATTTAACGTTTCCATCCCATCATGCTGTTTCGAACCTTTGAACTGATGTGCCTCTTTGTGTGTGTTACTAATTATTCTCTCATGGATTATAAACAGCTTTTGTATTATTGATTCCTTATTTTGTTTCGGATTTATTTGAACGAGTTCGCTTGGACTCCGTGTGCCGAGATAGGTTCTTATGATCCCGTTAGTAATTCCTGGCGTTGGGTATTAGAGCAGTGTATTTCCTATCAATTGACTTCTCTCTGAGATGTAATTTAGTTGCTTTTGAAATGGAACGGTGCCTTCCCTCTTGGAAAAAGCCTTAGGTTGGCCACCACAGGCTGGAGGCGATGTTGCGGTCTGTACACCGTACGTGATGTTTGGTCGGCGTTCCCAACTGTGAATTGTTCACGCTATCCACCTTCGGTTCACTTGACCAATCGCCGTCTAATACTTTCCGTTCTATTATTTATTATTTTTAAAATTAAATTCCTTGAAGCATAACTTGAAAGGTACTTGGTTATGTACTGAGAGGTCGTCCATAACCTGACACTCATAACGTCTTTCTTCTTCGTATTTATGGGCATTTATGAGATGGGGTAGAAAAATTAAATTTTTTTTAGATCGAGTAATCCCAAAGATTTGAAAATATTTTACTGCATTTTCTCCCTTTAAAGGATATTTTAAAATTTGTATTATTTATTTTCGTCAAAACTAAGAGAAAAATCACAAAACAAACAACTTAATTATACAAAAATTATATTAAGAAGCAAAAGAGAGAATTGATAAGCAATGTTACAGTGTATGTTACAAGCGAAACGAAAAACCATGGTTTATTTTTTATTAAAATATGATATATTGTTTTGCTCCGTCTCGTATTTTTTCTCTTATTATGCTCTCAAAATTAAATTTAAAACATAATTTGAACCTAAATATTATTTGAAGTTTCATGATTTAGTTGAATCCTGATTGCTTTTAATGATATTAATTTCATTTTATATTTTTTGTTTTAATTTACTTTCCTCTGTACTCTATATAGTATGCAATTATTATTCAAAACATAAAATATCTTGTGCAACCTAATCACTCCATTTTGACGGGACGAATCCCCGAACTAAATGAAATATTCTTTTCCACGACTAAAAATATCAATTGAAAATTGTTATTCGTCGATTAGAGTCCACAAGGTTCAATAAATTACTATTTTTCAAAAATACAGTTTTCATAAACATTTTACAAAAATCTTAAGTTGTATTTTATCTTATAAAATTTATTCGTTGGGTGATTACTAGTACATTCATACGGGACAGTGAAGTTCACCACAACGAGGTAGCATGTTCAGAACTGAGTTAAGTTAATCCTTTTTTGCGGGGTCTATATAAACCAATCCAAATAAAAGGATAACCGAATCAAAGCGTTTTCATCGTTGTGTATTTTTAGGTAAAGATAGAATTTACAAAGATATTAATACTATATTTGTTTATACAAAGCTTAAAGGCATTGTGTTACATTGTGCGAAACCAAGCTTAAAGACTTATAATTTTGAGGCTATGTTCTCTATATTTTGATGACAGGTGAAGTGGTACCAGGAAGTACAAACTTTGGCTTCTGTACTGAAGTGGCTTCTTGTTAGTGCAGCTCTGTTTTTAATTAGTTTATTTTATGTGTGTGTGTATGTATATATATACATATATATATATATATATATATATATATATATATATATATATATTAATATTTTTCTCTTTCAATAGCCTTAATGTTGGAATGAAAGATCCAAAAAAATGGCTTTTCTCTTGTAAATTTGTTTGTTGATGTTATTCAATCTCTTATTTTTCTATTTTTTATCATTTTTGGTTTATCATTTTCGACAATGAACCTTTGTAATTGCCAAGAAAAAAGAAGAACCCTCCCTCCTCCCCTCAAAATTTGAATTTTTACGTTTTAAGATACAAAAATCGAATAAAGTAAAAAAAAAAAAATAAATCCATCCGTCAGTCCGTCTTTTCTCCGAGACTATTAGTCCGATTTTTTTTTTTTTTTTTATTGATTGATTTGGTACCAATATCATAGGTCACTCCAGCATGATTCTCGGAATCCTTCATCCACTATTTCGAATAAAGATTACCATTTACAGGCCATTTATGAAGATAAAGGAAAAATTTTAAAACGTTTTGGAATCATTATATCAAAGCATTAATATGTACATATACTCAATCTAAATAAATTTTTATTTTATATAGAACTATTTGGAAATCATTAGCCATAGTGCAATAATTTGCAGCGTTTTTGTTTATTGAAACCTACACAGAAAATATAAGCATGATGAGAAATATTTCTCTTGTAAAAATATTAATTTGCTAACTATTACTTAATCAGGCAGTTTGGTGCATATACCTAACCAATGAGGGTACGACATAAAATTAATTAGGAAATAAAATCAATGAGTTTATTAATTATTTATGAAATAATCACTTTCCTTATGGGTTTTTGTCAGTATTATAAAGTAGACAGTTAAAATTGGCTCTTGAGGTGGTCAGAGCAAGAACTATAGTAAAAGTTCTTTAATATTATAGCTTGGAAGAAAATGCAAATTATAATGATTTATGGTAGAATTAATATGTAAAGGAGGAATTAGGTAGGGTATGGAGGGAGGGGAAGGGGGGCTGTGGAGAGGTGCCTTCGGGTGTAATATTCTGTCCCGTCAGGCTCAGGTGTTATGAAAGTAACGTAAATGGTAAAACTGAATTTAACGCTTTCGCTAAGAGTTACACTTTAAAACGAAAATGAAACATTAATGAGGGAGAAATGGGCAGAAGTTAGGATGATAGTCGCTTCACATTCTTGAGTGTTAACCGAGCCATGGTTTAAAATTCATGCAGCTATCCCATAGTTTGAAGTATTCTCATCATCCAGGAGACTTTATCTGATAACATTAATGCTTATTATTTTAATAATGATAATATCCAACTATAAACCTGTTATTATTATTTTATACTTTAACAATGCTTTCCATTATATATGTCCTCAATTAAATAGGAGGAATTGTGTTAATCGGTAGAAAATATTTTTGAGTTATTAATTTGCATCTATTTAGTCCAAAGAGTGTTTATTCCAAAATATCGTTCCGTCTTTATCGTTGTCTTCTAGTTCTGAGGAATAATTTTTCTTCTTGACGACTGGATCATTTTGAATAAAGGAAATGTTTAGCGGCATGAAGGCGTTAGTTCCATGGCAAAGATCTTTGGGATAAAAATCTTCTATGACTCAGGTGTTGGCTGTCAAATTCTCAATCAAGAAAATCGCCCTTCAGAATCAACTAATTTAATATGTTCGAATGCTCCATTAATAGCCTTCAATATTCTCAATTTTTTTTTTTTTGGAGGGGATTTCTACCAGTTTTAGAATTTTTATATAGGTTTTTTTTTTTTAAATTTATTATTTTATTTTTTACCGTGTACGAAAAATTTAACATGTTACTTTATTGAATTAGCTCTCATGAGAATATTTCATGTGCGTAAGATATCAAACAGATAAATGGACTCTTCAGAAAATACCAACTTGATCTTTTTAATTTTTGTTAATTATCTTATTTGTTTTTTTTCCTTTTTATTTTTATATATAGTAATTAAAAAAAATAGAATAAAATAAATCGTTAGGTGTTTATAGTTTCTCAATATCATTTTACTTCTGAGTTCTTACTAATTAAAAATATAAATAACGATGCATTTTAAAGGTTTACTTCTAGAATTTAAAGAATTTCGTGAACTTTTCGTTTACTTGAGTATATATAAGGAATAAAATTAAGTTAGGCAACTTAAGTTTCTGAAAAACACAGAAATATTAGGCCGTGGAGAATTCTTCTCAGCTTAGGATTGAAACATCACAGTACATTTCCACTCCGAATCAGAAGTTAATAGCTTCCGTAATCGCTCTATATATAGAATATACCGTGACAGGGAAGTCTTTCATTCTACTGGAGATCCTGGTATTGAGGTGAGAGTAACTGAATCCTGTACCCATGAAAATGTTAAAAAAAAAAAAAGGATTTTGAAGTAGACTTTTTCAACTGAACCGAAAGTTTATAATTCTATGTTGGAAAAAAAAAGTATACACAAATAATTGTATTTTTCAGATGCATGTATACAATAAATAAATAAAATAGAATTGTATTTTTGCTTACCCCTAATGGAGGCCTACAACTTATGCCGAATCTCTTTACACATAGCATGGTAATTTACCTTACTGTGTGTATCTTTCCTGGTCACATTTTTTCTTTGATAAGTTTTTTTTTTTTATCATGTCGAACATATTCTTCTTCAACTTTAGTTTAAGAGTTTCTTCTTCATTTTAACATATTTTTTCTCTGTTTTGAGCATTGAATTATGCCCTAAAAAAAAGAAGACAATATTTGTTATTATTTGTTATTTCAGCAAGAAAAGTTTTATGTTTGCTTGTTCTGGATTAAATAAAAATGGACCCACGAAATTTCATCAAATAAGTAAAAGAAATATAATAATAAATAACTTATTGTTTGCTGCTATCTGCTTCCCATGTTTTTTACTGAAACGAAGTAGAATAAATAAATATACTCTAATAATATCGTATAATATAAATAATATAAATCGTCATTGTGACGGGCCCGCCCACTTGCAATTATATAAAATTGCATAAGCCGGAGTATATTGGTTTTGATATGCTTGGTTTAAGTTAACATAAGATTTTAATTACATAAACTGCCTTATTGGCATAGATGATTCCTCTTAGGAAGTGTATCACCGGTACAACCGGTATAACTATATAGTTCAGAAAGTAAAAGGGTTTGTTTTGGATTGAACGACTTATTGAATATTTTCTTGATAAAGGGCTTATTTTACTTGTGGAATTATTTAATAAAACAAGAATATAAAATGATAAAATACTTTTTATACTTTTTTTAGAATATTCTTTTCTCAAGAATTTATTGGAGTTTTTTTAAAATCTAAATTGAAATTTTAAATAAATCAGATTAAAAAGATTCCTGACTGAAGCTGATTCAATATTAGTCGAGGAAGCACAAACAAAAAAAAAGGTTGTGGTGCCTCCTACTGCACAAAGTTCCGGATATTATCCACAGTGTTTGGTCTTGAAAGCTCGCCATCGTTTAGATGAGCAAATGAATTATCGTTATAGCTCACATCCTGAGAACCATTATCCACCCCAAGATCACCCACGGATGGTTTTAGGTCTTTCATCGCCCGAAATGCTCTCGCTTGACTTTAATATCATCTTTTATACTGTGGCTTTCTCCTTTATCTTGGGACGCCTGAGTGGGAAGTGTCCTTAGTGTCACAAACGACAATTTGCCCTGCATTACGTTTTCTTTTCGCTGAAAGTGAAAAAGTTCTCTGTTGGCATTTTCAAACACAGAGAAACATGTTTTCTCTTGGTATGAATTTATTTTTGATTTTACAATACAATGCACAACTGCAATCCTGCATATTTTCTTAATATAAAAAATATATTATTTTTTATATCGGATTAGGGAATGGTGATTGTAAATTCATTCTAGCCTTTACGAAATTAGGAGCTCGGCTTCCCAAATCCTTTGACATCCCTCGTAACCTCAGAGAATTTTTTTGTTTGTAGTCTGAGATGAGGCTCCTCTATTGTAAAACAAAATTAGAATTTTTTAAATTGTGCTGGTACCAAGTTTTCCTAAAGCATTACATTCCTTAAAATGGCAAAAATAAATATGAAACGACCAATCCAGGTACTGATGGGTTAGTGACAGCTAGTATTGAATTTACGTGTTTTTTTTAAATAGATGGTTTTGGTATAATTTATGTATTGACTAAATATTTTATTGACTGAATTCTCATACAAGATTGAAACGAAGTCTGTTGAGTACTTATCGTGCTATATGGCATATTTTGAATACAAAAGGGCGTTTGTACTCAATAAACAACAACTTAAGCACTTGGAACTCCTAATTAGCTAAAACTCATCTACACTGTTATCTTTTGACTAACGGTATAGTGTTATGAGGTGCAACCAACCATCATATTCTCTGCGTTCGTATTCACCAAATTATCCTTTGCAAAATAATAATCTTTATATTGTATAAATCAACTTATCAATAATTGGTGTTTTAGTTCTACTGGAAAAATAGATATTTGTCCTTATGCCTTAAACTTAAAACTTTTAATCTTTTATTAGTTCCGAATTTCTGCCTATTCCGAATAATCCTGAAATTATAGTTGTCTGAAAAGAAATTCTTTCTATTGGGTTTGATCATATGAAATGTCAGATCGTAGGGTTAGGGTATACGATAACTGAAATAAAAATATATTTATACGATATTATGTTGGTTCGTAATAGCTTCCGTTAGCTTCAAAATATTTCTCCCAAAGCCTAAAAGGTTTTGTATATCTTTTTTTGAGAAACCTTTTGGTTTTGAACCGATAAATTCGAGAAATAATAATTTTACTTCATTTTAATATTGAAATAGGTTATTTTATTATATTTTATTTGTTTGAATACGTCAAGCGCTTTGAAAAAAAAGGGTTACTAGTCGGAGACAAGTCAGGTCAATATAGTGGATGTGGTAGAACTTCAATTTTCATATTACGTTATGACATGCATGCTACATTTTTTTATCTCTTCTTTGATCGCATTTCAGAATAAGGTCTTCCACGATGTTGATTTGTTGACGCTCCACATGCCACATATGTGTCGATGGTCTAGAATGATTAATGCATACCTGCAAGAATTACAAAAAATGTGTTTTACTTATTTTGAATGAAAACTAGTCATGGTTCATGGTTTATGGTTGGTTAACTTAGAGTAAAGAAGAATGAATGCATGCTAAGCCTTTCAAAAAAGTTTTTTTTTTTCACCTCGTGTAAAGTTGGATTTTTTATTATAGACCAAGAATATGACAACTGATAACAATTAATTATATATTTTTGTTAATATTTTTCCTGCTGTGGATTAAAAGATGTGGTGCCAGTGGATGTGTACTATCCCATTCGATATAATTACAGTGGCGTTGCTATCCCATCAGGGCGACCTTCAATTATACCAACTGCATTAAACAAATTAAGGGCGTTGTGTCATCGCAGCTAATTATGATATTTCCTAATCTACCAGTTAATGAATGTCGCTGCTGACGCATTCTCGTTCCTCTTTTCACTTCCATACTCTAGTTATTTGGTATTCCATCCGCTGAACAATAGATGTTCGTCAGAGGGAGGAGAGGTGGTACGAAATTTTTAATGTAGGTTTACCAGCGTTTCAGCACACAAAGGAAACTGAAGGTGCTCTTATGGCAACCTAAATAAAATATATGAAACTACATAAATATTGGAAATATATAATCCAGAGATTTTATAATTTAAATAAATGCATTTAAAAAAAATAATTTAACCATTTCAAAATAATTAAAGGGGAATATTATATAAAGAATAATAATTGGAGACATGAGTGGATGAAGATGCTGCGTAATAATTTTGATTTTTTCTTATATTATTAACTTTAAAAACATAAGATTCTTGGTGCATCGTCGATTTCTCAGTTGATTGGACAGATCATGTCTTAAAAAAATTACATAAAACCAAACTTTTTGGGTAATTTTCTCAAAACTTTAATTGGCAACAGCACCTTCATCCACTCACGTTTTCAATTGTTAGATGCAATTCTTGTTTTGCTTTTATGATTTATTCTACTAACTTAATAGTAATTCTGATATCTCATTTGGCTCGAAAGCAATACTGGCTTCTTCGTTCGATAAAAATTTAAATTTTGGTGCTGGTTTAGTATTGTGGCCCCTGGAGGTAGTGACGTTTCAATATTCCATTATATCCGTTGTTGGTTCATAAGTAGTATCGAATGTAGATTTTCAATATTTCTGTCGTGATATTAGAAAATAGTTATGAATAATAACAGTAGCATTAACATGATTAAGATATCCATTCCTCCAAACAAAAAAAAATATATATTTTTTTTATTTAGTCAAATTTACTAAAGGCCATAAATAAAATCGAAGCAAAATCATGACTGTATATTAATCAATATGATCTCTATGTTTAAAATTATTGAAACAATTTCATTAGAAAAGCAACTTTACATGTTTTGAAGACTTTATAATTAATCGTTATTGTTGATGAATTAACACTGCTTCCGATTTTGTTTAACTGGGTTTTTTAACAAACATCTCTGATCCAACTATTAGTCGATGGATTCTTGAGCGATATTTTCCATCAAAGATCATTCCAAGGTTTTAAACCAAAGCACTCCAAATCGTACATAAACTGATTTTTCACTATCCCTTAATTTCTATAATAAAGGTTATAAATCAACATAATGTTATTACAATGTCGTAAAATTGCATAAAGTGATAAAAAAAAAATAAAAATAACAAACTGTTGTTTTTGTTTACAAAGTATTTAAAAATAATAAAAATAAACGTATATTATACAATTTCTACTATAAAAAACGGAATCTAAAAATAAACAGAATCTGTTTGCATCCTGGTAGTGAAAATTATTATTCAGATTTTACATTGCGTTTTGGTCTTTTATTAAATTAAATGATTCTTTTTGCTAACAATGGAAATTATAATCTATATTGAAACCCCTAAACCCCGTCCCAGTTCCTCAATATTAATGGGGAGGGGTTTTGAATGAGTTTTATAAAGTAAGATGAATTCTTTTTTAGAGGGGTTGCTCCAAACACCCCCAAGTTGGGCTATTGATTTTCCTCACAAGTGTTATTATAGTATAGCAATAACCTACCGGGGGGATTCTTTCCAGTTTTGTTTTCAGGTCCAGGTTTATTTAACGTCGTATTTTTATCGACGTCCTCTATTTCAAAGTAAACATTTTTATTCTCCAATATCTTTTATAGGTAAGTAAAATTAAGCAGTTTGTCATTGCATTTGGTCAATTATCGGTTTATTTTTTAGAAATGTAGAAGGAAACTACCAGATATTATAGGAACCCTATTAAATTATATCTTACTATAAACAAACGTACATGCTGATAAATGATATTGTATTATAAATGTCTCCTGTTGGCTTTAGGTAGTTTTTCTTGGAAGAGTAACATCCACCGTTGGAAGTTCGACTAGTTATAAAGTTAAATATATATTATTTTATTACGATAATAATGTAGCTTAATTGGCATTACTTATGTGCCAAAGATCATTCCCGAGCATAGGCGTGCTTACAGGGAGAGCCAGAGGTGATAGACACCTGCTAATATTTCAGAAATATATTTTTTTCTCTGTAAAACTGTTGATTGAATCAAACTTTAAACATTCTTAAGAGACTTGAGAAAAAACAAATTGCTTAGAACTAAAGTTTGCTTTCAACTAAAACTTTTTTGTAGCCCAAGAGTGTTAAATTTATGGTTTAATTTTAAAACAAAAATTCTTTAAAATACATTTTAGACAGCACATTTTTTCAAAGATTTTCCATGGGAGTAAAGAATATCCCGACCCTACGTCCGACTTAAGAGTATGGAAGGAACACCGGTATTATGATTTCTGCACAATCAAAAAAAGGATGATGCGTAACATCTGTGCTCCCGAAGGAGTTATAATCGTGTTCAGCTCCTTTTTTGCAATTTTTTACTATGGTACTATAAATGAGTACTATGGAAGATTATTTTTGAAAATTACGTTAAGTATTTATAATTTTGAACAGCATAAAACATTACTGGAACAACAGAAAATCTCAAAATATTTTCCTGAAGATGGGAAACGTTGATAGTGTTATAATTAAAAATATAATTTATAACTAAAATCCAGATTTATATGCATCAAAAAAGGTCAAAATATGCCATATAATATGCAGTAAAAAGTCCTCAAATACATAGTAAAACCTGCAGTAATATGCAGTCAAACCTGAAGAAATGTGCATGATAAATGTCAGAAAGGTGGAAAATATCAAACAAAGGCTATAAGTATTGCCTTAATTGCTTTGTTTAAGAATTTCAATTTACAATATAAATAAAACAAGACACAGGTAAATTGAAAAACAAATTTTATTCACAAAATTTCAAATAGAATTGTTTTATTGCTAAAAAAATCAAATAATAGTAAAATACTTTTTTTAAATTATTATTTTATTTTTTTTGCCAACGGAGATTTTACAAGATTTAATACGGGAATACTAGATGCAACTAATATAAAACAAAGTACTTCATTGAAAGTATCTTTAGACAGCCGATTTGAAAATTTCTTTCATATGATACATTTTTATTGCACAAATTGCAAAAAATGTTTCTTTTAGGAAAAACATCTCCGTGTTCAATTCAAAGGGCTCCAATTGCTTAACATGGAGCCCCTTCTTTGGATATTTTGGTTTATGTTAGAAAATTAAACGTAATTAATTTAATCTAAGATGCACAATGGAAGCAACGTGTTTACTGACCAGAGTAGAATTTGAAATTTCAAAGAAGGGCTAGGGGATGATTTTTTTTACTTTGTTAGAGGAAGTGCTCGGATGTAAGATCTCTAGAAAAGATGTCCAAATTACGATGCTAAATATAATTTTCTATACAGATACATAACTATACATATTTAATTGTTTAATTTTTGTTTGTTTTGAAATGCAATTAAATACTTTAAATTATTTTTAACTACATGTAAACGTTCTTTACGGTTGTGATCACAACACCAACTTGAATTAGTTGTCTATGAGCTTAATCTTTACTACGATTACTATTTTTCTAGTAATTTAGACTAATTCTATAGTAAACTATTTTATTTATAATTTATATTTTATTTTCTATTTCAATTGTCAGAAAATTTATTTAAACAACATTTTTGGCCTAATATGCAAAAATATGCAATGACCCATAAAATATTCACAATGAAATTTAATATATCTGCGCCAAATGTATTGACTTGTAAAGATATTCAATCATTTTCGTTGAAAAACGTATCATAAAAAATATGTATTTGTTCCTCTTATCTTGTAAAATTAGTGTTTTGGCACACTTCTGACCCGTATACATGCATCATCTTGAGAGATAAAGTCTCCTCATTGTCTCCCATTGTATTGTTAATAGCTGCCAGAGATGAATAAATTGCAGAGCTTTTGTTGAACAGTATTAACATTTACGCGAGGCGAGGTACGTTGCTAGCTTGAAAATGTGGACAAACCTCTCCAGCCCGTGGAGTCAATTTACATAAAGGCTTGTTGGGGTTCAGGGAAACACAACGCCTTATTAAGTGGATGTTCTTATCTCCTTAGCTGCTCGGTGAATGGGAGGAATTTCAGGGAGGGCAAATTCCTCTCCGGATATAGGCTAGCCTTTCAGGACAATATTACCTCCCGGTTCCTCCTATAGGAGGGATCTATTTGCTGAAGAAACTCACAGGTATTATCAAGGTTCAATGTGATGAGGAGATTAGTTTCATCTTATTGTCTTTAGTGAAATTGTATTCAAATATTGTACACTGGCATTCATTTGGCACTGTAGAGTTAATGATAGAGGGTACTTCACATCTCCGTCTTTCATATTGTTTTAATTGGTAATAACGCTCCTATAGTAGCCTTTAAAGTGTTTTTGATGATTTCGATCATTTTCTGAAGAGTGAAGTTGATTCAGGTTCGTGAGGATAACTGATATGATCCTAGAATAAAATTCACCGATCGTCAAACAGAGTCATGGATCCTATTACACAATTATTGACTGAAGATAATTTACGAAATACCCTTGTATTCCTAAACTGCGATATTTTTATTTAAAAGTATATTTGTTTGTGAGTTACCTTTGTACATCTATATCTAGTCATTTAAAAGTAACATTATGACAATGTAATAAAAACTCATATGCCACTCAACTCGGATTACCAAAGATGAAGAGCTGAAAATTAAGAGTGCTCTAAAAGCCTGAGGCGTAAAACATTAAATTTTACAAAGTTCGACTTTACTGGATTGGAATAATTTTATTTTTGAAACTAGATTTTTCATCTTTTTTAAAAAATGTTCCTTGGACAATTATTTTTAAATATTTCATTCAATCCCACATGTTATTGCTAATTTAATAAAATAGTATTTAGTACGCAGTTGCTCCAGCCTTAAGCGGTAAGTGCGTAAAAGATATCTGGAAGACTCATTATTCAAGCCAAAGCGGTTTTAGGGCAATTGAAAAATATGTCGGTGTAATCATCGAAAAAAGTTAAATATTATCCGAGATTTACATTTTACAATCTTCATTGAGTTATGAAAAAAATAATTTTTGTTTTAATTCGAATTACCTTGACAAAACTTGATAGTAAGGGTAAGTAAGTAAGACCACGCACACTTGTCACCCAACAGAGGACTGCACTATTATGACCCTACTATCATGTTTTACGAGGTGACTGCGGTCAAGCGCTTACAAAATATAATAAGACTGCCAAGGAGAAATGCAAAATGCAAAATCACAAAGTATTTCGAAGAACAGCTTCGGTAGGTTCCACTCTCGGCAAAAAAATAAAAATTAAAAAAAGTCTACTGGTAGATAACCGCCCAAATAGCTGTACTGCAAAAGTAAAAAGACACAACTTTATCAACAGGCTGGAGTTATTTTTATAACTCGTTCTACTTCCTATTACTACCTTTGGGAACTTTCGAGACTGATTCCTGATACATCAGAGTTTTGACTTCATGCTCCATAAAGGACAGATCTTACCAGTTGAAGGTTTGGTTTTAAGGAGACAATTACGCACTTTCCCCAGATCCCCCTATAACTATTGATAATCCATAAATTGTTTATAGTAATTTATATAATTTATTAGTAAGGCTTTATTATTATAATATTTGATTATAATTTGATTTATAGAGTTTTCTGTATAATAGTTAATATTTTGTGACTTTTAATTATTATAATTTAGAACAGCGCGGCTTCTTGAGGAGAACCCCTGAAAATGTGTTAAATTTTTTTTCTATAATGTAAAATTACAACAGTTACTTTAAAAAATCTCTGTTATTTTCTTTATTGAATTAGTTCTTAACTAATTTATATTTCTTAACTGCAACAGCTGAGGCTTGTATTAATACGCCATGCTGTTATTCTATTCGCTCTCGAACGGAATAAAAAATACATTTCCGGAATAAGTCTTTTCAAACTCCTGTTGAAAAATGGCTATTGCGTTAATGCTGGAAGTGGACAATGCCGATAAAAGAGAGTAATGGAAGATAGGAGCTTGAGGCACTTCACTAGACCCGAGTCTCATTTCTCCTAGCCTAGCCCCAGGGGGTTGTTCTTCAGTGGAAATATTTCCAGCCGTGCACAAGGAGGAAATCTACCCATCTCAAAGATATTTTCTTTAAACCATTAAAGAAAACTATCTTGTGACTGTATTTTTATAATTATAATTTAGATATATCGGATTGAATAATAATATTTTTAAAATGACTTGATTGTAGTTTTAATATATTTTTTTTAATGTGTTTGAACAAATATTAAGCTGGTTACCTGTTCTTCGTACACGAATCATAACACTGCATGCGGTTCTCAACGTTACTCCAGAAATGCCACGAAAGCTTCTTTCATTTATACGGCAGATCTTGCTTTCCAATATTTTTTATTTACTAGAAATTTGATTTTTTTTTATATAGTTAAATACTAATAAATAGTGTATATCATAACTATGTCCCTGCTTTAAAAACCCGCAAGAAAAATATTTTAGATACAGTCTTTAACACAAGATTTTAGATATAGTCTTTAACTTTGATAGGTTTTAGTCATTATTAATTCATTAAATTATGCCTCGATATCTGTATGAGAATAAGAATGAAAAGACGTTTTTCTGTACTATATAATATTGTATAGGAAGACGTGTTTCTATCCTTTTTCTTAATATTAATTCAATTGTGATGTTCTTCCCTTTTTTAATTATTTAATTAAGCAGTTTAATTCATTTTGCTTTAGTTCTTAGTAATGAGTCTTTTTAATAATAAATTTTAATATCTACTTTGATAGGTTTTTACTTATTGGTTCATTATTGATTTTCTACGGACTTTTTTTATTTTATTTTTATGTTTATGCAATTTAATTAATGTTTTCTCTAATTATTACTTTTTTTGTTTGTGAAAAATTATTTATGGATATTTAATTGTTGCTATTAAAGCTATTACAAGTCTAAGACTTGTTAACTTATACTACACTAACCTGCCCTTCAATTCAATTTAAAAACTCTCTTCTCCTTTCAACGATTAAAAACATCGATATATCGATACGAAATATCGATATTTTCCATTGATATATCTAATTACTATTTCAATAAAATTCTCGCTAATATATATTTATATATTTTGTTCGATATTTACATCCCTAAATAGAAACCGTTAAGAATATTGCTTATTGACACAGCCACTATATATAGTAACACGAACACACCACAACAAAAGTGTTTTCGGTTCTTTGTCGAACCCGCCAAAAACTCTCGAACACTTCTTTTTCAGATTCAGTCACCAGATGCTTATTTTTTGGTCATGATTCTGAATTTAATGATCTTTTTTGATATGTTTTATAAGGTTTTTATCTGGTTTAGAATCGGCTGAGGGTAGGTTTATATTGCTAAAAAGCTTCTCACGGTTCTATATAAGAACGAGAAAAAGTTTCGCCGAAATAAGTTCAGCCATTTTCTAGCCAAAAAAGCTAAAACTGTTTTTTATTGATAAGACGTATGTATCTTTTTTAAATTACACTATGTTGAGAGAGCTATAATAGGAAAAATCAATCTTTCCTGATTACCTTCCACACGCTTCAATCCAATGATTAGAGGGTCCTTGAAATATTCCAGATATAATCAAATATACTGTTTTTCATCTATAATATTTTTAAAGCAAATCAGGACTTTTTTTCATAGGTTTGCCATTTATTGATACTACAGTGTGCCTTTTGTTTTTAACTTTTTTTAAAATCGGGAGGTATAAACTTGTGATTGGCTTAATACCTGCTACTAGAAATCAGACCAGTACGATTCACTCACCACAAAAAATAAATGATCTTGATTTTCTTTAAAGTGTAGCCACTCTGATTTACAGAATCATTTATTCGACCTAAAAGAACAAAATCATTCAAATTTTAGGCTTATACTCTAACAGGTTTTTGATTTTAAGTTTTCTGGTTTACAATAATCTATGCTCTAAAGTTTTATGCTTGAATCTGGATCTTATCAGCTTGGTTGTAATTTCAGAAATTATTTAATTGCCATACTTTATTCTTCGACATGATCGTAACACAAATTGATTGTATAAAATCGTTAATTGTTATCTTTTATTTTCATGATATTTTTAAAATAATAATTAATATCGACCGAGCTACGTTGTAGTCTCGTACGAAAAAAGGTATGTGAAAAGTGAAAAAAAAAGAAATATTTTAAAGGACCCTTTTGATGAATTGCCATTCCTTTCCCTTTATTCAAGACATGCAGTTATTAAATTTCCGCGTTGTGCGTGGTTTAGGATGAATCGTCCAGGTGCCCTAAGGGTGATAGATGCTTTAATATAAGGAGCCTGGGTTCAAATAACGCAGAAATCATTATCATGCACGCCTTTCATCGTTTAATTATCAAAAGACTCACCGCAGTTTTTCAACAATGCTGCATTTTTTTTTTAAATTATGATGTAGATATTGTTAGTTTTTTGATACATTGTTTTTTCTAAAATTTTGATTCATATAATATATAGTTTTCGCTTTTATATATATATATATATATATATATATATATATATATATATATATATATATATATATATATATATATATATATATATATATTGATTATATTTATGTTTACCGAGTTTTAATATGATTTATGCCCAGTTTCTAATTATTTATATTTTCCTTAATTACTTACTAGATTTTAGGCCTGCTATGTGATGATAGCAGGCATCGAGACTTTTAAGGGATCCTCATAAAGACCATATCGTTAAATAAATAAAATCTTAAGCACTATGGAGAAAATGGATTATTCAGGCAGGAAGGTATGAAGAAAAGAAAGAAATACATAATAGTAGATTTTTGTTTTTAACTGTATGTTCTTCAGGAATTTTATATTTTGCAAACATCAAACAGGCTGTGAAATCTGATAATGAAATGAAATACTGAAAATGAAACTGAAAATGAAAAACATGCTATGAAATCTGATAAATATTCTTTTTAAAAATTACCCTTGTATTTTTCAAAAATAAATAATAAACAATTTATATGTCCAATTGGGAAAAACAGTTTTAGGTATTTCAGTAAAATACGTTTAGTAGTAATTAACTCACACACAAAAACAAAAAATATAACAAACAAAACTAAAATTATGATGACACTAAAAGCTGTCATAGTGAATGTAAAATATGGTAGAGTAATTTTATTAGACTTTGAGTGTACGTATTTTTCTCCTTTTTTTTTTTTTTTTACTTCCTTATCTGAAAGAAGTATTGCAATCGAATTCAAATAAGTTTTTGAAAACTCGATCAATTTATACTTGTTACAGTCACTTGAGCCCAAAAAGAAATTTAGAAACAGAATTTTGCCGTTATCTTCTCAAGAAATAGCTTTCCGGTTAATAAATAAAAATACATGACTTATAAAATGTTTAGTCGCTATTCAGCATAAAGCTCTGAATACGTTAATTGTTTTGTTATAACTACAGTGCAACGAGAAAACATCGTAAGTCTGTTAATAATAATAATAAATATTACGTTATTTGTTCCTATCGTTTTCCATCTAGCGGCCGTCTAAATAGTTTGTAATTCTATAGTCTATAACATTCCTTATCAGTGGCTTAGTTTTTTGTGGCTCCTGTTATTTCCGGTGAAATGGAGATAAAAGTTTTTCTCGTACTACCGTCGATATCCATATATAAAGTTAGCAAAAAACCCTTTCCTAATTCTACCTTACGAAAAACATAACTTATTTTAAAGTATGTATAACCATTAATACTTTAGAAATAAAGTTTTCTCTTATTAAAATACTTTTAACATCCTTTAACCTGCCAGTTCACAGTTTATTCGATTAGCGCCTTTTTCCCAAAGTCCTTTATAGTTAGTAAATATCGAACTTTTTAAAATCATATTTTTATGTATAGCAGGATCTGAAGGAGAGCAATACTGAATGGGGATCTGAAGTCCATTCTTGATGCAAAGTCCTAAGTTAGAGGCTCCTGAAAAGAATGGTAATAAGGCTATGTGAAAAACTCCTTTAGGCGAGTTTTCCGCAACCCTCAAGTTCTGATTGCCTGGCTCCCGGCTATTGTCATGCTAGCGGGTCCTTGGGTTTCTTCATCGGCCAGTCCATCCCCAGCTATATAGAGATCCTCTATTATTGTACTGTTACTTGCCATTCAGACTTGTACACAGCCCTGCTAAAAAAAAATCTTATAACTCAAAATTTAGATAGTATATAAAACCACTAAATTTTCACATTACATATAAATCACCGTGTATTTAATGCAAAAGATGATGTTTGAGGTTGTGACCAAAAATAAACTCTATAAAAGCAATGATTTTCTTTTGAATTAAATTCTTGTTCTTAAGCGTTATAAACTAGCTATGAAAAGTTAGATAAAAAGGCCATATAGGATAAATATAGCGGGAATATATGATAGGTAGATTATATATTAAATATTACTGATGTTCTTATAATTTACTGGAATATATTAAGCAATTTTTTAATGTTTGTTTTATTTTTGACAAGACGAGACCAACCATCATGCATTAGGTTAGATTTTCATCCATTTACCCTGTTTATCTTCCAAGAAGAACATTTTATGGTTGACAATCTCGTATTAGGAATTGATGTGTTTGAGAATGATAATAATTTTCTTTGACATTTGAAAGGTATTTACAGTAATCGCTCGTTATCATGAACTCCTGTAACGCGAAACACCGGATAAATACGAACTAATCTCAGCCCCTTCAATAACAATGCATTTCCTGGCACATTTTTAAAGAAATACCTGATTAATACACATCTAGACCAATTTTAGGCAACGTAAGATTGAAATTCTTGCCTTAAACGAACTTATTCTAGGTACGAATATTTAATAAACGATTCCTGGTTACCTCTCACCTGCGACGTAGATGCCTCTGGCTCCTTCTTTTTCCATTACATTCAGCTTTAACAGCACTCTTTACGTTTTCGTGAAATAAAAGTTCTATTGTAATTTATAAAAAAAAATTGGTTATAATCTGTTTGATATCTTCAAAGTTTAAAAGTCGCAATATCGCGTTCGAGTAAATATAGTTTAAAAAAAAAAATAATAAAGTCTACCAGAGAGAGTGGCGTGTTATGGAAAATAAAAAGCTGAAAAATTTGATGCTCCGAAATCATTCTCATCAAGCATAATTAAGCATTAAACACGCTGTAACAAATTCAAACCAAATTGGTATATATCAATAATGAGATCAATCGTTTAAAAAAAATTAATACACGAGAACAAATATGTATGTATAAAGAAACTTTTAGTCAATCGCATAATACGAAATTTCGTTTCACAGGAACTGAACAATTTGGTCTCCTAATGAGTTCGTATTAACGAGGTACTACTGTATGTAACAAGTGATTTTATATAATAAATCATTATATGGAAGTTAATACTAACCAATAATTGAAGCGTGGAAATGTAACAAAAGGGTCTAATGTAAGTGCCTTAAGCAAAATTTTTCAGAATTCAAATTGCAACTTGAATAATATTAAAGAAATATGACTATTAAAAAAAAAATTAAATACGATTTTTTTCTGATCACCTATGGTTGTATTATTAATAAAATCATATTTATAATAGTATTAAATGGACCTTAACTTAGATCCTTTTGCATTTCCACGCTTCAATTTATGAAATCATATCGCCTGTAATATGAAATTATATCGCCTCCTGACTATTTGCCTACGTGTTCATGATTACAGTTCGCTATTAGTATAGTTATTTAGCATATAATTAGTTCGTAGGCAGACAATGAAGTTATTTTAGTAATATCAATCCAATTTTAAAACGAAAACGATATGAAAATAAAATATAGCACATGTCTTAGAATCAAGGTTCAACTCAAAATTCGAAATTGTTGGAAAATCATATTTAAATTTTTTTTCTACACTTTTGAATACTTCTTCAGTAAAATACACTGATTATGCCTAATCCCCAACTAATGGGTATTACGAATGTTCTGTGTGTTTCAATGAGAAGGTACTCAAAAGTTTACAAGAAATAAATGCAACTACATTAAAATGTATATACAAAAACATCTAATCATTCGTTGGTCATTATAACGCTTCCTTAGCCTCGTCTCAATTCCAATGATGATTCATTGTATTTTTCTATTTACAAATCAATTCTATGAAATTTAAAGAAATTCATTTATGCTTTTCAAAACCCCTATAAAAACATTATTTTTCTACGCATTATTTTTTTTATAATTGTTTTATGTTTCTTTAACACATGACATGAAATGGCGCCACATATTTTTATTGTTTTTAGTCTTGAAATGATATTTTATCTATCGTAATTTTTAATTACATTTTATTTTTTCGTTTTTACTGTATATATTTTTAATATCAATTAACCAGAAGCATATTTTCAAAATAAAATTTTATAAGCACAAATCTAGTGCTGAGAGAAGTAAAAAGATGGAGAGATATAAAAATTATTCCCAAAGAGGAAATTAAAAATAAAACGTAAAGCTCTTTTTTTTGTCTCTTGAAAAGTAGTTCATTTCACATTTGTTAGTTATATGTTGTGCCGGCGATATGATCTGTGTAGATTTAGGTATAAACCTGGTATTGATTTTTATTTACAAAACATTTTATTTTGTTGCAGGTATGTGACTCTTTAATCATGCTAAAATGGTGATTACGTAAGATTATTTAAATACAGTTTTAGTTTTAAGTGATATATTTATATCATACTAAGCAGTGGCAAGTTTGCAATGATAATCAATGTTTTAAACTTTGTGTTGAAGATTTGATTATTTATTTAGGATAATCTATCTATTGAAAAATAATTACAATTTATTTTTAAAGATATTTTTTTTATGATGCTGAAACCGCGGATTGAATGAAACTTAATACTAAACTTGTTAATTTCTACATTAAATAAACATACGAATAATGCAAAGATTTCGCTTCAAATCGGTTACTATCGTTGTTGATAATTTAAATTACAATAATATTTTGTGACATTGCTTCCTAATTTTTTTCGATAATCCCACGCGATGTATGAAAATAAAATAGCTTTTCCTACTTCAATCTCTCTTTTGAGTCCTAGTTTCTTTACAAGTCATTGTCATGTCATATTAATCACGCTTTATCTCGACTTGACGTACCTATTTATAGTTTTTAAATTTTCAAAAAAACAAATAAATATAATTACCCGAATTACTCCAATAATGCAGAGTTTTTCTGTGGTGACATCTTCATTAGAACCATGCCCCACTTAATAAATAAGTGTGTGTATAACTCAACATCAAGCCCTACAATAAATACAGAAATTGATCTGTTTGCTTGACCATCCATTCATAAAGTGAGCCATTAAGGTGTTTCATTAAATCATTAGGCCTGTTAATAGCCAACAACTGGAAGAGGATGTTCCCTGTGGATGGGATAATTGTTAGCCTCCAGCCATTATTGTAGCCCGAGTCAGAAATATTTATTTTATTGTCCCTTTCCTGTTCGGTTATTGTCAGTTTCCCCTCTCGTCCGCTATCATTTATCATCTTAGTTAGGTCTGGCCTTTGTGGGCGTGTTAAACGAAAATCAAAACATTTAGTGCATTACTTTTAATAAAAACAAGGTCTTTTACGAACGAATCTTGAAATGGTTTATAAATTGTGAGTTCACGGCTTAAGTTAAATTAAAGCATTAAGCCATTTATGAATGTCATTATTCAGAGGAAGAAAAAAAAAAATCTTTTATTTTGTTTACCGGTCCACTTTCCGGCGATCCATCACGTCTTCTTCCTCTTTATCTGCTCTAAGCGTGCATTGTTCTGGACCACTTCCGTTTCCATGATGTGTTCTCTTTACTCATTCACCGAGGATACTCCGTCCTCAGTGATTATCAGTGAAGTACGTTCCTATAATTCCTTCGTTCTTATAATTTTTGTCTTATAACTTGGTGACACTTATTCTGCAGTCTCTGAAACACCTCTTCGTGGACTTATAGGCTTAGTAGAATTGCCAATGCTGTGGAACTCAATATCCCACGTGTCATGTAAGGAATTCCAAAACATAATAGTCCGTACTTTTATAATTTGCCATGAACCCACTTTGCCTGAAGTTATTGCAAAGAAAAAAAAATACATTCTCAACGTAATTCGTTTCAGTGTGGCTTGGACCATCCTCTTCTAGGTCTTCCTCAATCCGATTATGTAGGTGATGGTACTGCAAATTAATTATGTTGAAATTCTAATTTCTTTGTGGAATGTTTTCTTTACCTTCTGGCTTTCTTTGGTGAGTTCAAGATTTTAAAAGATTTTACAGAGCCTCCTTATACATCACATTCTACAGGTATAAAAATGTTTTTTTTTTTCCTGGACTAATCGTAATATCGTAAAAGACGTTTTATATCATCTCCGGAGGGACCAAACAGCACTTGTTAGATAAGTATATTTCTTCGTTTTCGTAATCAACGCCTTTCTCGTATTTTTGTATTTTATTGAGATGGTTAAAATAATGCGTGCAACTCTTTTCTCACGCCAAATATTGATCAGGATTTTTTTAATTATTATTATTAATAGTTTCCTTTTTGGTATTAACCTCTGTTAATCTAAATAACACTTAAGGTGTAAGTTTGTGATTCCTAAGGGCTTATGATAGTTGTTTAACTATAGGTGTTGACTCAACAAAATAAGACATTACTTATCATAGACTGTGCCCTTTTAGTTTAGGACTAGGGTACAATATAGTTATTAATTGCATTTATAGCTTGAGGTTTTGGATAAATTTTAATTGATACAATATAAAGCATTCTCCACTTTTTTCGGTTAAACGTTATATTTTACGTTATATTGCTAAGTAGATTCGAATTTTATCTGTGGCAGCGGGCTTTTTACCCTTTAACTGATCGTATACTTCATTATCACAACCTACCTTTATTCCAAATTTATTATTAACAGCAGATAACTCTGGGACAGCCAAGGTTCCATTGTTCCATTTTTAGAACTATGTTGTATAACTGTAAGAGGAGAAGTAGAAGTAGAGCGGAGAGGGGCATCGAACGGTGGATAGGTGTGTAACGAGACTGGAGTAGCGGCCTATCGATTAGGGGGTGTACTACGGCAGTCATTGAGGTCTGCCCTTTACCCTTATATACTCCCTTTAGTCTCATTTTCCTTATGGATTATTACATCCTTAGTACATAGTATTATATATATATATATATATATATATATATATATATATCGATATCTTGGTAATATCGGCATAGAAATATCGATGTTATAAAATCATTGTTAAATCCCTAAGCCCCCTTTTAAAGATTATAAAAATATCGAGACCCGAAATATCGATATTTTTTCGATATATCGAACTGTTATTTTGATACATTAAAAAAATATCGAAACTATGTATATCTATATATTTTTTTCGATCTTCACATCCATTATCTCAAATCAGACTAATGTCATAGAAGAGATACCGTTGTGTAGGTACTGTTTCTCATACCTGACACGTCATTATTACTGATTGTGATTAAAAATATTTTTATTTATATTTATCTACATCTATACTTGTGAAGTTTATTTGTTAATTATAATTTTACCTATAAATGTTGAACTCTTTGCTGTAATGTTGCTTGTTTTGGTGTTAAGGCACCAAAAATCAGGATATAATATTCGATGAAGTTATATATTAGTTGAAGGAATGATAAAATATTTTTAATGATTGTTGGATCATTGTATATGTTTGTATAAATCCACTTTTGCCAAGAAAAGGAATGCTGCATCTCCTTTATTGATACCGTTTCTTTAGTTTAATAAAATATTGGCATACACACATAATGTAATAATATAAATTGGATCATTAATATTGGATCATTAATACAAATAAGTATTAATACAAATTTCATCGAATATACTATATTTATTATTAACTCCGTTCTCTCTCCTTCATTTGATAAATGATTTAAATACCAATAATTTCTTCCAGCCATTGACTAAACTTTGTATTGAGCAAATTTATTATTATCATTGAATTATTAATTAATCGGGCGCTGATGATCCTGATTTCTGACAACCTTAATATCACAGCATGCCACGTTACTGCAAGAAGTTCAATATTAATAGGTGATATGAATTATATTGAACAAAAACAAATTAGCCGAATTAATATAGATCAAGATATTTTTAATCGCAATCAGTAATAATGACTTATCAGTCAGGTGTGAGAAACAGTACCAAACGGTATCTCTTCTATAACATTAGTCTGATTTGAGATGCCTAATACTAGAAGCAGGTGTTATTTTATGTAGTTACCATATATATATATATATATATATATATATATATATATATATATATATATATATATATATATATATATATATGGTACCATATATGTATAGTAAAGACTAGTAAAAACAATTGAAATTAAAATAAAATTTCATTATAAAATCGCCACCATGTTTAAGACACAAATGTACAAAAGTCGCATTTTCTTCTTAGTTTTATTAATTTATTAAAAGCATATTTGCAGAATAAAATCTTATAAACACAAATCTAGGATTCAGACAATTAAAAAGACCCGATAGAAAAATTATTCGCAATGGGAAAGTTAAAAATAAAATGTAAAGTTCTTTTTTGGTCTCTTGAAATGTAGCTGTAATATTTGTTACATCAACGTCGTGTCACCGAAATCTCGTGATATTTGACAAGTTCAGCAAGTGCTGTTTTCTGATTACCGCTTTAATTTTTTTTTTTTGAAAAATCCGAAGATATGAATTTGTAAGACATTCTTCTACAATGGTTTGAGCAGACTAGATGTATTTTAGAAAAAAATATTGGATATCGTATATAAAAATGATCATGAAGTTGTTGAAAAAGATGGGTCACTGTCCTTTCATTTGGAGACCATTAGCGTCAATATTCAACGGAATTCTTGTCGGATAGGATCAACCTAGCTTGTGGCTTGTGATTGCTCGAACTACTATTGTGACCTTTAGACCATGGAATGCACGAGACTGAAGAAACAAATGGTACCTCTTTGTTCATCCCGGCTATTTTCTCACGATCAAGATTTCAGCTCAAGAAAAATATACTCCATTTTTGTTTTAGCATGTAAACTAGTTTCCAAGTGGATACTGCTGAGAATCGAGGTACAAAAGAACAGCTATCCTTCATTTCTATTACACGAGAAAAGCGTGGACAAAATAGTCATACCGAATTTTGCAATTACCAAAAATTGTCTCCATGCTTGAAAAATTCCACAATTTAATGCTCATTATATTTACACTCGTTATCCAGCTGCATTTATTTTTACTATTTATATCATTATGTGTATTAGGATTTCAGTGCTACGACTTACAGTTTTGTTTTAAGTCTCATATCTAACGTGAAAAAGGAAGTCTGCGAAATAAATATCTTAGATTTAATAAATAAAGAGCGTAAGCAAAGTTAGGAAATACTATAGACCACTAGTCTTCAAACTAGATTCCATGCTACTTTCATAAGAGTCTTAAGACAATTTTTCCAATACTAATTTATATATTTATTTTTGATAAATACCACTTTAGAAAGTAGTTCTGAGAGCACAAAATAAATCATTTTTAAGTCATAAAAACTTAATAGTATCTGTTCTTCTAAAGAAGGTGAAGATGCACCTCCAATCCGGCTCGCCAGTTTTGTCTTGATTATCTGCATCGTAAAATTTACAATTAAAGTTGCTTGTTGGCGATGGAACTGTGAATCAAACACAAGATTGCGTATTCGGAACTGCTTAATATATTTTACAACAGAATACATATGCCTCTCTTGAGGATTGGCATTACCTATATGAATGAATTTTGTTCAATGATGGTGCAACATAAATATGATTTATAATTAAGGCTATTTCATTCGCATGAATATAGTTAAAATATGGCTTACAGATAATTTAATATGTGTAAGCTTCTGTAGCTTCGATCTTTAGTATGTAGGGGAATAAGGTTCTCGTTTAAGTAGTTCAAAACCTTTTCTACCATATGGTACGGGCTACCTGATTGCAGGACACTGGACGGGACTGAAGTAAATCATATAAAATAATACTCAGGATGTTTTTATTCAACGGCCAATTTATAAACACTATAATTGAAATACCTAATAGAAGTGAACATTTTAACTATAATAGATGATAGATTTATCCTAAAAACATATAATCAATTAATTATATAGGTTATGTAGGAGCCCTAACACCTAATAATACAGTGTGACAATGAAATTTATACATTGTTTTATTTAAGAACTTTATAAATATTGTAAATAAAATGACGAAATAGGAGTAATAGCTAATATTAAAATAATATATAATTTAAAAGGGCAGACAGATTGTGTAAAGTCCCGAAACGTTGATGGCACTATGTTATGATTATTTTATATAATAAAATAATTAAAGTAAGAACTTCTCTTCACTATTAACCTTTATAACATATTATTTATACGAATTATTTACTTTATTACAAATATTATAAATAAAGGTTATGGTATTATCAAGAAGTTTTGGGGTTTTCTTTTTAAATAAGGCTGTTGGATGAACCAAAAATAGGTTTTTTTTCTTATTTAAATTTTATAAATAACTGCAAAAGTTCTTAAATTAGATACTTTTACTGGGAATGAGAAATAATGTCGATATTTTTTATGCTTAGAGATTATCGATATTAGACTTTCGATGTTTTTAAACATCGATGTACCTATATTTTTAACTTAGATATATTTTTTCCATCACTGGTCATAGCGCGTGGGACTTGGTGGAAATGTTAATGTGGCCCATAGGCCAAAATGTTTAGAGGCTTCTGTATTAAAGATTTCCTGGATCAGGTACCCACTCGATAGATGCTGGTTGGGCCCCGTGAGGGTTACTTTTAACTCAAAATGTTCTTTCTACGTAGCCATTTGTAAAGAGTTCTTCATAACGCTACTGTTTTTTGTTTTTTAATAATAAAAAGAATTTCGATTTTCATAATATTCCGATTACTTTACTTAATGCTGTGCAAATTAACCTTTCTTTACAAAATTTAAGTAGGAGCAAAGAATTGTTATTTCTCCTCTCCGAAGTCTTCCGTCCTTGCTGATAAAATTTAATGTTTACATTTTTAATCAATATTTTGATTGAAACCGTTGGATTGTTCATTGCTCTTAATTGGTTGCTCATTAATTATTTAATATTTGGTCATTAATTGCGAAGCTAATATAATCTAGAGAAGAATCGTAAATTTAAACAATGAACTATTACAGGATAAATAAATCATTAACTGTAGCGTGCCGGCGAATTTGATGATTGTCTTTGATAGGGGCCTTTTATTTGACCTCATCTGAGGCCAATTATAAAATGATTTAATATCCTTTAGCTCAGCTGCAATTATTTGGAGTTGAGGTTCATCAACACGGGCCCATCATCTTGTTAAATATGATATCAGATAATTACAGAATAATGACTTACCTTTTGATACTCATCTTTCTCTTAGAGGAGTAATATTTTATTCTCTAATTTAATGTTAAAAAATTAATAGTTTAGAAAACTATAATGTTGTAAAAATATTTTAAACGCCTACTCTGCTCATTTTTTCTTTAAAAATCATAAGATTTGTTGGATAGATTGATATTTGTTGAGTGAATATATTTGTTTTATATATTTAACCTCAACGGATAAATCAGTTGACGTACGCATGATGGCATAGAAGGGTCAATCTAATTAGCAATTAATAAATGAAGTGCCACTTCTATAAATTTGTTTTTATGGAAAGGCTATTAAAACTAGTTTCAAATATTATGCATTCATCTTCAGTTCTAAAAATATACAAACATTCAAAAATCAGCAATTTAGAATATAGTTTCGAATCATTATAATAAAATATATTTGTCTCCTGATGGAAATCAGGAATTCATTCTTTTTTGAATGATAAATATGTATGCAAATTTTAATTTATAATTTACATATTTATAATTTTAAATTTTAAATTGAATTATCATATTTTATTATATTAAATTTTAAAGTAAAATTAGTTAACTACTTATGCATATTAAATTATATGTAATATAAATTAGTATTGTATTATAAAATATTTATGAATTTTACTAAGACAAGAGATCAAATGCTATGTATGTAAAATGTAAAAGGTACTTGATCTATTGCCAAAAAAATGTATTTTAATATAATAATTCAGATTTATCTTCTAAATTACTGATTTTTGAATGTTTTTAGAAGGAAGATTAATGTATGTCATTTGAAACTAGTTTGTATAACGTTTCAATAAAAAGAAATTAATAAAAGTGGCACATCATTTATCAATTCCGAATTACAATGGATAAAGTTTATGGTTTGAAATATAATATAAAATGTTATTCAGTGTAACATTAATAACGTTATTCAGTGCCTTCTTTACTAGGTACTTGTAAACGTATAATCTTTATTTTAATTTATTTTTTAAACAATATGAATCATTTCTTATATTTTACTGCATTTTATTTGGTAATATGTATATTTTTATAATTTTGTATGTATTTCTCGTTTTATTCAAAATAGCCCGTTTTTTTTTTTTTTAGATTCAGTTTAGCTATTTATTAAGTTAATATTATTTAATTAGTTATTCAATTTAGTTAATCACGTAGAGATAGAAGAGAAATGTTTTCTTATATTTAAAATTATGTTCAATATTACCATTATATTTAATTTCAAATCAGAGAATATTTAGTATACGTTAAATCAGACAATTTGAATTGATTTTAGCTGGTAGTTAAGGGAAAAATGAGACGAACGGAGTCATGCTATAAAAAGTAAAAAAATTATGGGTTTTAAATATACACAACTAAAATCCTGGACAAGCGATATTCTTCATTAACCTAACAAAATTAAGAAAAAATGGTTTTTACTCTAGCTCAAGAATAATTGCACTCTTACTGTGTTTAAGTTTTTAACAACCAACTAGTTTTAAACAGCCTTTTTAATCAACCAAGAAAAAAAAATAATCTCTCCTTTCTCATATTTTGCGATTTTATGTTTCAAGATACATAAAATCAAAAAATTGAATTGTAAAAAATACATCTGTCCGCCGACTGATGTTTTTTTCTGATACTACGGGCCAATCTTTTTTTTAGATTTGTTTTAAAGGGTTTTGAAATCATTATAACAAAACCTCTCTCTCTCTCAAAAAAAATATAAATAAATAAAATAAAACAATTCTTAATAATATTTATTATATTTTTTTATATGTAACTCTTTAGTAATAAAACATAGGACAATATTTTGCAGTGTTTTTTTGTGAAGTTCTTCCCTACCATGTACGAATTGCTAAATATTTCTTAATTTCTATGGAAGTCTTCTTAGGTTTAGGCATGCGAAGGGTCCTTTAAAATAGGAGACAGAATAAAATACTTTTAAAAAAAGAAAGAACTTTTTGTACTCAGTGGATCTTTAAGCGTGTAAATTGAGATCTTGTTTTTAATATTAATTAAAATTAAGTTTCAATACTAATTTTATTGCTTGTTTTATTAAATATTTTATGACATGAACTTTCCCAGTTCCATTTTCATTGCACTATGAATTGAAGATAACGACAGATTAAAAAAAAAAAAAATTAAAAACTACTAATAAAACCTGCGAAACTAGCTATACCTACAAACTGGCCTTCTTGATAAGGGAGCACTGTTTTTGTTTTTTTTAAGTACTGTTTCTTGATTTATGGCAATACCAGATGGTAGTGTGGCCTTCATTATGTTCAAATGCTGGTTTTAATCCAATAAAATATGGTGCTTGGACCCCGAGAGTTTAATGGTTGTTTGTTCAATAATGGATTTTTTTAAAGCTCTTAGTATTAATATATGTTGCAATAGTAATTTCATTAAAATTGTGTAATGCTCATTTTTAAAGAAAACTTTAGACTAAGTAATACTCATATCAAGCAGTTGAATATATTTCTGTTTTGTAATATTCCGATTTCTTTCTTCAATGTTTAGTAAATCAAATTTACTTTAACATGATATAACGACTTAAAAAAAAAAAAAAATCCTCTCATCAAAAAGAGAAGCTTTCAGTTCTAAGTAGGTAGAACCTGTATAAACAAGTTTATAAATTCGATAAAATTTGATAATTTCGATTTTTAATGTTTTGTTTTTTTAATATGCGATGTATTTATATAATATGCGATGTATAATTGCTAATAATTTTTCGAATGAATTAAACTTTTTACTCTCTTATTTAAGGAATTTATCTGGAACAGTTTTCAGTATTTTTCACCACTTTCGTTGGTTTTATGCTTCGTGGTTTTGAAGAAGCGATTTTTGAAAAAAAGGGGAAGAGAATAAGGGGTATTAAAGTGGGCAAAAGAGGAAGGAGCCCTACGGAGCGCTACGGTCCAGCGAATGTAATTCGAGCTGGAAAAGCCCTCCTGGCTTTAATTAAAAAAAGTTTGGTCTTCCTATTGACACGTCAGTCCCAATCCGGTTAACTTCCTTCCCTACTTTACTCTTCTTTGCTTCTGCCGTTTTATTTAATTTTATCTTGGCCCTCCTTGGTCTGGTGGTTTTGATTGCTTTGAGCGACGTGTGCGATGGACCTGAGGCCAAACGCTAAGTTAGACACTCATCGTTGTTAATAGATGACTAATTAATCTTTTCAACTCAGTTCTTTTGGTTAACCAGAAACAAATTGTTTTGCCTTCCTTTGGAAGTTCTTGATCAATTCGAAAAACCAAAGCATTTTTAAATAGAAACTTTTTTTAAAAGTAGAAAACCTTCCAATTAAATAATTTATTAACTTTTGTACAAACATCCATACATGTATAATTTTTTATAAAAACTATTATTTTATTGTTATTTAAACCCATCTATAGTATAAAGAAAAATTAATCGTTTTATGATTTTTTTTTTTTTTTTTTTTTTTTTTTTTTTTATTAGTCGTCCAACATTTCGATTTGATACGTAATTCTCTTCTCTCACTGTACTAATTCGCTTCGCAAAATTGATGTTGATCGCAAAAAAATTAATTCATTTTTTATAGTTCTGTTTATTCGTTCTGAAGATGAATTATTATCGTTACCTACATGGTTAACTTTTTATTCGTAAGGCTGGTTTACACGAGTAAGTTTTTCGATCACTCACTATGATCAAAGCTTTATCAAAAAACTGGGCTAACCAGCCTTATGGTGATATTATTTTATTTTGAGTAATTTATGGTATATTATATTGTACTTAGTGCTTAACCAGGAGTGCCTGATTAGTAAATGTATTGCCTTCAGTTACATAGATAGATAAACGTGTTTTATTTACATAATTCTCTTATTAATCTACATTATTTACAAAACATCCAATACAGCACCCATTACAGTTATCAGTAATTCTTTTTTAAAATTTTCTTTGGTTTTATCAATTACCGTATGCATTTGGCACTCCCATCTTTCCAAAGGCACAAAATCACTATCGAGTATACAGCCCAAATTATCGGCTAATTTTATCCATTCCTTATACCACCTATTATTTTTGTTTTTTATGCCTTCTAGTATAATTTTATATTTTAAAATTTGTATGATGTAACTTAAATGCAACTGTGAGATAAAAAAGAACAATAGGTCTCTGTCCGTTGCCAAATATCACCTATGAAAGTATTCCACTTGTCAGAAATCATAGCACATAACGGATCCTACCACCAACTGAAACACCCGGTATTTCGCTGATACTGAAACATACTTGCTACTGAACACATTACTCCGGACACTATTATACCCAACTTGCTCGTCTGAACTTTTCCCTTAAAATGTTCATGTAACGATACATTATCCAAAAGTGTCTATTCCAAATATTTCTATTTCCTCATTACCTCTATCTCCTCCCCCTTATATTTTACCTCCATTTATATTTTAATTTGGGCCTTCTCCCTATAGCTTGACTAAAAATCATTATTAAGTATTTTAACACATTCAGATCTAGTTTCCATTTGCCTAAATACTCCAATTTAGCTAATATTTCTCTTATATTTAATGGTGAGTCCTTTTTTTTCTTTAAGTAATAGAAGACCGAAATATAGTTCTTATCATTCCTTTTCATCATTCGTCATCTTAAAGTAAAGTTTTTACAAAACATTTACAAACAACTTACAAGAAAAAGTAATTTTAACTTTAACTTAAACACATTAATTATATATTGTACATTTCATCATATTTATTGCTATATGAAATGAATGGGAAAGTAAATAGAAGTATTATAGTGAACTGAGGAAACACATCATTCGATTCAAGAAAAGGTAGGAAAAAGATATATTAAAAAAAATATATATATTTTATTGCCTAGCTGGTACTAATATAAGTGTGTTTTTATTACTTATACAGCCATAGGTTACCAGAAAAAAATGTGTATTTTTATTCAAGTCATATTTCTTTAATATCTTTCAGGTTGGAACTTGAATTCTGAAAACATTTTCTAAAGGTAGATCTTTTGCATTTCTATGCTTCAGTTATTAGAATTCTTAGAGGGAAAAGGGAGAGGGGCTGCTAGAACTTTAAAGGAAACAACCGGTACCTAACAAAAATTTTTACACTAAATATTCCAGGCCGAAGGTGTGAAAATTTTTCACGTAATCGACTGCATTGTTAGGAATACGTCTTATTTCATCTAGACGTTTTCTAGGAATAGAATCAAAATGATAATAAATTTGTCAAAACGGCAATAAGGCTTCACATTTTTTTTCCTTAATCTCCGATTTTATTAACAAATGACGATTTTCCACACAATTACTTTCACTCACCTATATATGAAATATTTAGTAAGAAGAAGTATTGCGATCGTGAAAAATTTCGAATTCGAGTTTTCAACGGAAATACACGTTTTTAGGGTTCTCTGAGTCCAAATGGTCTGTGCGTGCGTAATATGTGTGTGTTTGTGTTTGTATGTGTTTGTGAAAAACCTCGCTCAAAAACGAAAAGTTGTGAGAAACTGAAATTACGTATTTAAGATAGGTATATGCCTGGGATGTTACCGGAAGTGCCACTTTATACCAACAAGTTTACACTTGTTTAATACTTGTTTTTTATACTATTTTCTCGAAAACGGCTCTAACGATTTTAATGAAACTTGCCTAAAGTCTTTTTCTCAAAGCTCTGTAACCATACATTTATGTAGTGCATCAGCGAGAAAATGCAGAGGAAAAAGTTATGACGTGTGACGAAGTGCCACATTATACCATGGATTTTACACATTTTTACAATTTGATCAAACTCGTTATACTAATGCACAATTAAATGGTCTTTAATAACGCATATGTCTTATCCTAATTGAAATATTCTGACAGGGCTTAAATGCCGAATTTTCAAAATGGCTTCCTCTAAATTACCTTTAATTTTGTTTATTTGGAATAATTAACCATTTCTTATTGCTAGTATTTCCGAAAATAATTATAGTAATATAGATATAATGGAGTCTTATAATCTAATGGAGTGCACTAATGCATAATTTGTTGTAGTTGATAAATTCTACTTTTATATTATTTAATGGAAGAATAAATGTTTCCATGGAAACTAAATGAAATTTCAATAGAAATTAAATGAAAATATTTAAAATTCATCTAAAGCTTAACAACAAAAAGTATATAGTGCACAGAATTGTAATACTAATTGTTTAAAAAAATATTTTATTGTGCTTTGGAAGAAAAGACATAATGAAATGCATGCTGCTGAAAATATTTCAAGTAGTGTTTTGTGAATTCCTTGAAATTATTTTAGAAAATGGATACCTAATTATGATAAGGGTGGTAAGTGATGCGCGCACCAGCTTTTTGAAAATAGATTGTCCCCATTTCTGCCCTCTGGGAGAGCATTTCGAAAAATGTATTGCATATTAACCTTCCTGAAGAAATTCTGTAAATGATATACGAAGGCTGAATTTTGATATATATAGATTGTAACGTTTTCAAATGTATACATTGTTAGATGAACAAGAAACCTGTATCACTGTTAACCATATTTAATGTTCACTTCGTGAAAAGGGAGTACTGATTACTGAATAACGGTTGAATCAAATATTAATTTTTTTTTTTGTGATTAATATTTTTAATAACAATTACACTTAGCCGTAGTTTTTACCTCACCGCAGTTACTTTTTTTTTTTTAAATGTTTTTAGTACCGATGATGCGCCGAATGGGTCGAAACTCACATATAATAAAGAAACTTCCTTTACTAATTCTCTACAGAGTTACCTGTAATTCTTAACTGACAAACATATTTAATTTACGTAACTAACACTAGTATATACTGATCTTATTTTTAATCTTCTAACCTAAATCTATAGCTATATAAACCTCAATAACTATATAATTAATGTGTTTCAAATGTTACTTATGTTAAAGGAGAATATGAGATATTTCAACTTGGCAGAAGAAATCCAATTTTGTGGAGACTTTGGTTTTATTGACAATCGCTGACGATATGAATCATCTAGACATCTTGAACACATGTTGGCAATTTAGTGAGACCAGTTTCCCATCATGAGCACCCCAACCCTTGAGAGATATTGGAAAAGTTTTTCTGTTTTTATAATTTCCTCTATCTGGTTTGGAATAAATTTTCCTTAGTTCGTTAGAATATGTTCATCTTGGGCACTATTGAAAATGCTCTGCCAATATTTTCAGTATTTGTTTTTTGTTTTAGTATGCCATATAACTTCTATGTCTATAAAACAAAATCAATGTCAATCGAATTTACGTTATAAATACCTGATGGTACTCATGCATAGATAATTTTAATTGAATTGTAACTGATTTGTAATAGATATGGTGTATATGATAGCATCATAACCATTTAGTTAATAACAATATAATTAACTAGAAATATATTGTATAATTTATTCATCATTTTTATTGATTGAATATACGTAGTTCCAATGCTTCTATTTGCAAACTTTTTACGCTCAGAATAAAAGCGGAGCTTTATTATTTTCCTTTTTCTTCCTTGCTATATCAATAAAATCCAACCCCAAAGGAGAACAGGAAATTCCTCTCCACCCCTCTTTAATACCATCATCCCCTTCCGTGATTTCTCCCCAAAACGACTGGCTTTCAGTAACAGAGGAAATATTATCTGAAGACGAAGTCGTTGGCGAAGTCTTAGGACAGATGATCATAAAAATAAATATAAAAAGTTATCAATAAAAATAATATTGAAGTTTAAAGTTCTTACTGATCTGGAACATCGAAGATCAAACGGAAACTATGAAGAGAGTATCATTCTTATTTAATTTAGGAGTATCGAAACGTGGTAAAGAATTTAAGAAATTTTTGTTTACAATTTATAGGCCTTATTACCCAATTATTATCCAAACAAGAACAACCACAATATACATTTATACATTAATACATATTGATTACGTTTTATTTTTTTTTTATTGTAAATCGAACATCCATACAAATATTATGCTGTTTCGCATGAAATATATGCACTTTTCAAATAAACTCCTTTTGTACAGGGTTACCATGCAAGAGAAAATAAAATAAATATATCCAGTGACTCACAAAAATATTCTTTATTAATTTAATATAATTTATTCTTCATATAAAATTTATATTTATTTATTTATTTATACTTAATATAAAATTCTTCAAATTATAAAAACTTGATCGTTTTTTTCTTTTCAAATTTTAATGGTTTTTCTGAAATATATACATTGGTATGTATATTTCAGAAAGAAAACAAAAAAAAAAAGATCAAATTTTTATAATCTGAAAAATCTAAGATAAATTACGAAAAATTTTATGAGTCACTATATGTAAACATATTTATAAATTAACACTAATAATAGAGTTTCATTCAATAAAATGAACACTAATACTATTAGTATAATATTAGTGATAATTTTATTGAATGAAACTTCTGCCTTCCACTTCCACATTTACAAACTATTGCAGGAAAATTACCCTTTACACCCACAACTGAAAAACACAATGATAGAAGTTTTAGTGCTAACTGAGTTTGATAAAACAAGCGAAACAGCGGCGAGCTATCAGGAAACAGTTGGAGAGCATAGATCTTAGAATAAACACAGGTCATTAATATAGTGTACGACTTCTGCTTGAGTTGTTGGTCGAGATAAGCAAGACTTAAGCCACCACAAAGCCGATAAGCGAGTAACACGCTATCGTTCAGCTGAGTAACGTTAGCCCGTCAATTATGGTTCACTCTCCTCTTAGGAATACCGTTACGCACTTCTTATCGTTTTATTTTAATGCTTGTTTGGTGTTTTTTAAATTATTTTGTGCCTATGAAGCAAAAAACTCCTTTCGGAACAAGTGTAATCGTTTTTAAAAGCCGTTATTCTTTTTAAATAAAATTGGTGTTCTGGAACTCAAAATCTATAGAATTGAAATCTCTGATATCGTTCTTGAGTATGATAATTTTTCATTCAAGGATGTGACGCAGGTACTGTTTTGTGCTCACTCTCATGCCTAACTCGCCAAATTATTGTCAATCGCTGGTCATTCACTAAGTGTTATTATTGAGCAATACAAATGAAATAAATAACGTTGAAAAAAAAATTCAATTTTTTGTGAATATTGTCATTTTATAAAAAATTCATTGTTTTTGAATTTTGCAACAATTTATTTTTATCTGAGAAAAATCATTGATGGTTTTCACCAACTAAAGTAATATTAAAATAAAAAATGTACTCAAAGAAAAATTAAGCAGTTAATCTAGATTATATCTTCACAACCCTAACTGACATTAAATTTATTAACTTTCCGTGAATGCTGAGAATTATCCTCCTTTGGCTATCATAAAATCCATCTATTGCTTGTCCAAATAATCTATATTATCTTTCATATTGCTAATATAATTTTCTAATTTATTATTATTGTATAAAACCCAATTCAATAATAGACTGATCATAGTCATGAAAAATCCTTCTTTTGATATTGTCAATCAACAAGTATATTTTATTGTTTAATGTTCAGAAATATGTTCAGATGATGGGGGCACATCTGTGAAACGTCGGTATTGTTAGAGTATTGTGATATGAATATAATAAATAATTTCTTGAAAGTTCAATATTGTTCATCCTTTTGATTTGAATAAATTATTTATTTTTTTAGTAATTTGAATTACAGCGCCTATTACTCTCTAGATTAAGGGAGATGAACAAATAAATAAATAATTTAAATTTCATATTTTATTTACATTTTTTTTCTATCAAATCACTCAAAATATATTTAGCGTTGAACCGAAATAGAAACGCTGGAGATGATCATGGAGACCTTGGACAATGGCATTGTCTAACTCAGTAACTTTCGGTTTTGAAGTAGTTTAATGGAGTTTTTATTTATTATATATTCTAAAAACGATTCTTAGTTTTTCAAAGGCCTTTGTTATTTGTCTATACTGACCTGTATCCATGCTTATTTATTTTGGCTATAAGTCGCTAGCCATCCAATCTCTTTTCTAGATAAAACAATTTTTATTTCTCGGACCAAATGTTATGGAAAAGAATGGTTTCGGATCAATCCAGCAATAATCATTACTGCCCAACAAAAGTGGAGTTAATGGATTTATGTGGCCTTGGAGGTCATAAAGTTATTTCTGGAACTGCCCTCCGGAATGGTAAAAGTGAAAGGAAGTGGTGGAGAGGTGGAAGAGACGAGCACGACCCCCCGGGGACAGCTCCCTCAATAGCCCATAGTTCCCACGTCCCGTCGTCAGCGTCGCGAATCGATATGGACCTCCACTGTCTGTCATCGGATAAAGGAAGCTGTGCCATACCGAACAGTCCGGATTAGCTTTTTGTGTCTCGCTTCTGTCATCCTTAGCAATAAGACGTAAGCGAAAAAATGGCTTTTTCACAGTGGCTGACTCATCTTAGTCAATTTCTTAATCGATACTAGCTTGAAAAGGTGCATTAAGTTTCTCGCAGCTTCAGTACAGGAGATTTTTTTTTTTTTTACTGTTGAGTCAAAATTAAATCAATGGTGGAAGTATGGTTGACCGTGGAACTAATTGTTGGAGAAATTGATATTGGTCAGTAGAGAAGAACACACAGATACGAAAACTTATTTAATTAGGTGCCCACATTCTCGAATAGGTTTTAGGCCATCAACATTGCTGAGAAAAATAACAGTGACACTACTAGCAACAGTAATAAAATATGGTAACAATCAGTAATTTAATACTAGATGAAGATACAGGAGTGTAAAAATATATCAAGATAATTATGATAAAAAATATAAGTTGAATAATAAAAAATGACGTTAATCAAAGATAATCTTGATATACTTATGTTACATAGTTGTTAGTTACAGATAGGAGTTTTCATTCGATTATTTTTCAAAGATAATCTTGATATACTTATGTTACATAGTTGTTAGTTACAGATAGGAGTTTTCATTCGATTATTTTTCTCTTATGATTCATTATCTTTCTTTTTCAGATTATTTTAATTTTCATTATTTACATTGTTTATATTATTGATTAACATCTCTTTTCTTACTATTATTTGTTTTATCATAATTATCTTGATGTTTTTTATCCTTCTATATCTTAATTTTTATACTTCTATATCTTTATGCTTGTCTTATATTACTGTTCGTTACCATCTTTTATTACTGTCACTCTTTCTATCTTGTTTTTTTTAGTTCTGAAGATGGCCTGCAACATAAGTCGAAATGTCGGCACACAATTAAATAAGGTTTTTTTATTTGTCTGTTCTTTAATGACTACACCTCCCTCCTCTTCTCAACCAACCTCTACATAATTAAATTAATTTTATTTTATTAAATGAATTAATACTCCACTTGGGCGACTTTGTTCCAAAGTATTTTAGCAGAAATGGATATCTTCTAGATTTCAGGCTATAAGGGTTAACTTTTATTTTCTTGCGGATACGTGTATATATTTATGCCTGCCTAAATAAATCGTTTGCATAAATCTCCAGAAAGAGTGTGGTAGGCACTCTGCTCATAACTCTGGGTCCTCAGTTCGAATCCGGTTGTGCTAAAACGAAAAGAATATTACAAAAAAAAAGTATAGTACAAAAGATATAAAATGAACAGAATAAAGAATATTACTTCTTTAAATTAAAATAAAATAAATTTCAGAATGATTTTATTTTTAAAATATGTAGAAAGAACAACAGTAACACATTTAGGTCGATTTATCACAGTTTTTAACATACGCTATTCTCTTAAATCTGACTTCAACGTTTTTGAAAGCCGATGTCTTGAAGAAAATTTTTAGTTGCTGCGTGTTTTTTTTTTTTAATCTCATTTTTATTCTATAATTCATCGCCTCCTTGAAGATGAATTGTTCTTTTCGATCGATATATGTTTTTATATCGAATAATTTTTATTCATCTTTAAGTTTAAAACTGTCTTTCCATCATACGCAATATTTTAATTTATCTTAATTTATTTATCAGTGTTATTTTATTATGAAAATATTACATAACTTACTCCGTTTTATTTAATTCACAAAAATATAGTCCTTTGAATAGTAGCCTTTTTTTTTATTACCTTATTTGAATTTTTTATGAGCCTTTCATCTTCTGCTCAGATACCCCCATCTGGGTCCTCCGATGGTGATTTTAATACCTCTCATTTAATAAAACCAATTTAATTTTGACTCAATTGAAAAAAATTACCAATGTACACTATAGGCGCCAAGTATATATTTTTTAGGGAATATCGATTATGAATTTTGTAAGATGTCATATGCCGCGAGTTTCAAGACCAGCGATTGTGAAAGGAGGTAATTTTGACGTGATCACGCTCAATCGCCCAGGTTTTTCCTCTACTTAAGGTTACTCACTTTATAGAGGCTGGGTGAGCCCCAGATGGGTCTCCAGACCCCGCAGGGTCGATCCACGGTTGATAACAGAATAAATAGTTATCAGCCGTTCTCGAATCCGTGATCAGGAGAACAGTAACACAGTGCTTTACCACTGAGCTACCACCTACCACCCTAAATATTGAAACAACGGTTGGATATTGTTTACTACTACCACATACGCTTAAAAAAAAATTAAATTATAGTATTTTATTTTGATGTTCTAAAATAAAATCTTTTATTTTTTGTTTTTGTCGACAGGTATCATATATCATGACAACCGAGTGAAATAATTATTAGTTTCATTAGTAAAATAAATCTTAGTTTCATATAGTTTCGCCGACCTCAGTCAACAGTTGCCACCCTTTTCTGACTAGAATTGAAAGGCTTCGATTTAATTCAATGTATCGCCCTAAGGAAAAGATTAATTACCCTGGTTGGTATAAAACAAATATCTCTCAGTGACCAACACGCTCGACTACCAACAGTGGCCTCGTTAAGTTGTGACTTGTTTAAAATTGTATTTATATTTATCCTCTAAAGGGCTTATAAAAATTAAAACGTCTTCTCCAGAATGGACTATTTTCAGTGAATTAAATTAAACGAAATTAGTCTATAATGTTTTTATTTCACGATACCACTTATTAAAATCAATTAAGTAAAAGAAAACATTTGCTTGCTAGAAACAAATATAAATTTAATTTTAGTCATTTACTTTTATTACATTGTTTATTTTCAAAATTGAAAATATTTGGGATTTTAAAATATTTATAATAATTAATTAAAATAGGACAACCATAAATCCCAAGAATAAAATTTTAATAATAAAATTCAAAACAAATTTCATTGAACTACAATATAAATATTGTAACTTTTCGGCCCTTTCTGGTTTTGCCACCATCTTCTCAAAATGAAATAAATTAAGTTTTACAACTCTGGGAAGTACTTGTTAATCGTTTTAATTTTTTTAAAACATTTTTCGAGTCTTTTTTTATATATCCCGGGCAGTTACTTTTAGTAATATCAGTGAATTAAATGATATAAAATAAAAGCACATATGATTTTAAAATATTAATATTTATTTATTAACCTATTCTGATATAATTAACAATATCTGATAAAATTACTTCAAAAAGATTCCTTTCCTTGTGTCGTTGACGCCTCATAAATCCGCACAGAGTCCAACATTGTTCTTCTGGTACCACCTTTAATCTTGTTTCGCCTCTTCTCTGGTAAATTTTCATAGGATAGTCCCGTGAATGTATTCTTTCTTGATGAATTAGACCTTTTTCTCGTAAAAATCGAATCGTTTTTTCAGAACCTTCAAAAAACTCATACAAATGAAATAAAGCCATAACGAATGAGAAATATATCAAGATTAATTTGATCACATGAACAATAATATAAGTATTGTCATGTGTTATTTTAAATTCACTGATATTACTAAAAAGTAACTGTAACTGTGATTATAAAGTAAATGTAACTGTGATAGCCAGTAAAAGTAACTGGTGAGGATATATCAAAAAAGACCCCATTTTCTTCGAAAAACAGTTATTATTTGACTGGTGTGGTTAGATAGTCAATTGGTGTTAACATATTTCTAATTTTAAAAAAATCATTTTTTTTTTTCAATTTTAACTTATTCATCTTTCGCATACAATGATGCTAATATAAATGACAAAGACTATTTAGTAAATTTTCTTCCTAGAGTTGTACCAATTAAATTTCTATTAATTTGAGTACAATGGTGTTTATATTTTAATTATATAAATGAACTACAAAAGTTTGAAAATGGCCCAAACCAAAAAGGGCCGAAACGTCACAAAATAACCAATATGCATAATAACATTTGTTTTTTATTAATAAATTTTTTTTTTAGTGGTCCTATTTTAATTCATGATTAATTAATTATTATAAAAAATTTAATTTTAGGCTATGTTTTGTTTGTTGACAAAACTGTTGATTTACAATTTTTTTTTTCTGATAACACCCCATTTTATCTATGTAATTTGATAGCTCAACGTAATCTGGAGATGTTCACTAATTTAGCTGAAAGCTCAGTAAATGTTTTTAGAAGCAGACAGAGAGAGGGGGGCTTTAGGGCTGAAGGAGGAGGTTGACTACTTCCGCCCAGGTTTTAATCAGTGAAAGGGACAAGATAAAATTGGCCGAATCGCCTCCCTTCCTAGATAGCCTTAAATGAAGCTCGCGACTGTTTATCTCACCTGGTTTCCTACGGGTTTTTCTTTTCCTTTTCCCTTTTCCTCTGCCGCCAATGCCCTTTTTGCTTTATAGACCGAGAGTTTTGAATTATTCGGTGAGGAAAATCTGGTAATTTATCTCGATAACATGCTCCTGTAGCTGGTAAATTGACTTCCCTGGCCGGGGAATGGGAGCAGCTGCCCGCCAATAAAAGCAGCTCTGGGGGTCTAGTCTCGATTAATTGCTGTATTGCCTACTGCTGCCTGTCTGCGCCCCTCATTTCCATTATCCTCTACAAGTTAGAGTTCCTCTTTCCGATTATTTCATCTCCTTTAAGGCCCCATTCGGTATAAAAACCTCTTCCAGTTATGCTTTGTTCCTCTTTAAAATAGAAGTGATGGATGGTCAACTGTATTGATTTAATCTTCATCTGTATAATATTCTTCTATAGAATATAGCATTGGGACTTTCAATCATAACTTTTATTTTATTGGTTTTTAAACTTAAAACTTTTTGTTTATATATTTGTATTTAATATATATAAACTTTTTGTTTATATATGTGTATATATATATATATATATATATATATATATATATATATATATATATATATATATATATATATATATATATATATATATATAAACCTATATACATATGTTTTGTTTTATGATCTGTCTTATATAAGGAAAAAAATAAGATATGCCTACGCAAAAATTTCTGTATAGGGACCGGTCCTAGATAAATATATCTAAAATATAGGTAATTTACGTCTTAATTTTTAAGACCATTATTTGAGTATCTTGCGGCTTTTTAGAGCTGAGCTCCATTCATTTATAATTTCACCGGTTTCAAGAATTTTTTTAAAAATCGAACGAATATTAATGCCTTGAGGATTTCTGCTGCAGAATTCAGCTCTATATAATTTCACTCTTTTCAAGATTTTTTTTCGAAACTGTAGGTAGACTGTTTTTTAATTTATTTATGTATGATAATCTATCTTTATCAATTGAAGAATTTTTTTTTTTTTAATCGGATGCTAATTTTGGTTAACTGAAGCGGAATTCAGCTGGCTATAATTTTTCACTTTTCAAGAAAATTGATGAAAAACGGGTGAAGGATTGACGTGTTCTGAAGTTTTCTAGAGCAGAATATTTAGGCTCTAGGTACTATCTTGAGCAGAATTCAGCGCGTTTTAATTTCACAATTTGATAGAACGTTTTTCATTATCGTGGTCTCTGCAAATGTTTGCTAATGATGTAGAAGTACCTGTGGCAGCTGCTTGGTTCTCTGAGGTTATTGTGTCTTCCGGGATGAAAATTTAACTTATTATAACTTGATGCTTTCAAAAGGCATCGCAAGATCCTAAAATTCTACTGATATCAATCTACTGAAAACCATTAGATTGATCAATTTTAAATATTAAGCTCGAGATTTGAAGTAAAAATTGTCTCCCCAAACTTTTTCTCCAATTTAATCTTCTTCTTCTCTCTCTCTCACAATTTCTTTTTCTTTTGATTTTATTATTTTGATCTTATTTATTTGATTTGAGGACCAAGCCTCCTCCTGCCTTCTCCCCCTCTGCGTATGCTCTTGTACCCATCCATACTATATTTATCACAAAACAAAGAACAATGATTTAAAAAAAAAAATTAAATATTATGTTAATAAATTGAACGAAAACATAACATTAATGATAAAATAAAAACACTGAGATATATTCATATATATTTTCAATATTTACACTCTATGTAAGAGAGTTAGATAGGTTTGATATGAGAAAGGGTGTTAAACAAGGAGGTAGCTTGAGCCCTCTACTGTTCACTACACATCATGGATGAAATTTTGAAGATATGTAAACAACTGACAGCGCGAAGAATTGTAGGGAAATGGAACATGAGGACTATTTTGACACAAGTGATGGGCTTTGCTGACGACATCGTTCTCATATCAGACTCAATAGAAAATCTACTTCAAGCAGTAATGGAATGGGAGGCTCAGCTGGAGAGAAAGGGTATGGTAATTAACTTTGGAAAGAGTAAAGTAATGTATATTGACGGGATCAAGATGAGGTTGAGATTCGTTGCAAGGTAGAGATACTGGAAATGGTAGAGGATTACGCCTATGTATGTACAATAATAAGCAGAAATGGGAATATTGACCGGGAGATTTCCAACAGAATTAAAAAGGCCAATGGAAAAAGGGAGATAAAGAATAATGTCAAAATGGATATTTTTAAAGCTATATACTTTCCTAAACTTATGGGTATGGGAGTGATAGCTGGTTCCCTTTGGACAAACACTTTGGGAGAACTACTGCTGGTGAAAAGAAATATCTTTTTAGAGTGGCTGGCCGAACTATGAGCGACCAGATCAGAAACGAAAAGATAAGAGAGGACCAGGACCTAGGCAGAGTATCACTGAAGGATTCACTAGAAAAAAGATATACAAGATAGTTTGGGCATTTATGTCGGATGAATGACGACTGTGACCTACGAAAATTCATGGAAGCAAGACCGACCCACAGGAAAGTGCTCAAGGGGGGAGACGCTGATTTACATGGATGGACTACATCTACAAGATAGGGCCGAAAAGAGGAATGATCTAAAGGACATGAAGACACCCGGCTCTAGCACTAAAGAAGGCTCTAGCACGGAACCGCAGAATCTCGACCATGGATCGAGGCACCTCCACGCTGAGCGGCGGCGCAAAGGAAGAAGAGGAAGAAGACACCCAGCCAGGGAACTCAAGTGAATTTAAAGTAGGATATCGTAGTGTAGGATCTCCTATTCCAATGAAACTTTTTTCCTTAGAAAATATTAGACACATGCCCGAAGGTTCTTGCCAATGCGCCAAAAAGGTAGAAAGCAACACTGTAGAGCAATGTTTAAATCATGTAAAATATTTTTTTTCTTAGCTCCTCGGGTGCATTGGTAAGAACCCTCGAACATTTGTCTCATATTTTTCTACCTAGTATCAACAAAAAAAGTTTCATTGAAATTGATGATCCCTCGTCCTTAGCCTCCTCCCGTTGTTAGTCTGGCATTTACGTTGCCTAAGGCAGACTTGGGTATAGATAATTTTAAATAGCGAATCACCATTATTTATTATTCATGAATAATGAATAAATTTATTCCAATTTCGAAAATAATACATAATTTTTTTTATTTTGTTCATTTGTAATTTGGGAATTTTGAATGATATTGAGGAGGGGAGTTGCTAGTTGATTCTTTGCATTGTATACCATAGTCCATTAGCACCGTTGTCGTTTTCCTATAATATAAAAAGCTATTATATTTGTAGCAGAATTAATTCCGAGAATCGAAGTGAAATTGGTGTCATGATCATCGCAGCCTAATATCATAATGTGGGTTAACATGCATTCACATCACGCTACGTGGTACACTATTTAACTGTTTTCATTTGCTTGATGAATTACTCCTGTGCAGTTAAACTAATTAATTAATTATATTCTTGAATTTAATTGCATGTATTATGGTGCTAAAAAAATAATTGGTCGCTTAGTGTTAAAAATGGCCACTTAGGTCAGTAGCAACAAGTATCCGGCAGGTGTTGCTCCAATTAAAAACAAGGCATCCTGCATTTGAAACGGGAATTTCACCAGCAATATCGTTAATTTAACAATAGTTAGTTTTGAATATCATCAATAGGCATGGTAGAGTTAAAATAATTTAGTGTTCTTGACTTCAGCTTCCGTGGTGGTTTTATTTTTTAATTCAGGAAGCCAGCAATTTATTATTATTATTTTAAGGAATAAAGAGAAAAAATGTGGCGTAACGAAATTAATTTCTTTGTCTTCAAATTTGCATCCTCACCTGTTCAAAATGTGTTAACACTTTAAAATGTTAACTTTAAAAGTGTTAACACTTATATGTAGAACCCCTTTATTTTCTTAAAAACTATAAATAAGACTTTTTTTTTCCTAGATTTTTTATGATTTGTGAAATCTCTGAAAAGATTCCTTAACTTTTTTTGTATTAAATAATTATTTTACTATCATCACTATTAGTTTTCTATTCCGATAACTTAACTATCGGCATATCATATATATATATATATATATATATATATATATATATATATATATATATATATATATATATATATATATATATATATATATATATATATATATATAACTCTCTGATGCAAGATTCTGAAAGCCTAAAAACCCGTATTCTGTCAAAGTCAAACACATTTTTCTGAAGGATTGACTGGGGTTTAGGTATTAACCCTTTTACGATTCGTTTACTCCTAACATATCAAAATGTGTCGTGAATCGATAACAGCTTGTTAGTGACAATTTTACGGTCCGTATATTGTTGCACTTTAACCTTTTTTTAATTTTAACTTTGAATGGGAAATACTTAATAAAGTAAAGATCTAACGTGGCGTCTTGATTTTTATTCCATCATTAATTATTTATATTAATAAAAATATACTGTTATTAACATTTATAATTACTAGTTTAAAATGTTCATTATCGTTCTCCGTCAAAATAATTAGAGTTAGACTAAATAAGAGGTCATTATTATATCGGCCTAATAGTTGCGTGTTGTTGCCTTTGGACATGTTGGTGCATTGAGTTGCGTGTGAATCGCCACGCACTGTCTTGTCATGAAATGTGTTTAGCAGTTATTGATTCTTAAGGCTAGGCTATTTGATGTCTTGAGATTATGTTATTTGAAACCTACTTTTCAATTTACTGTGTTGTATTGTTTTGTTTTTTTAAATATTCGTATTCATTTTATACAACTGATAATAAAATAGTTATTAAAAAATTAATACTAATTTGAATTATTAAATTCTGTTTACTTAATAACTGCTTAAATTAATGAAACGAACATTTCATAAGAATATTTTGCCAGTCTAAAATCGTCAAATATTTCTTAAGATGTATTATTTATCTTTTCATATTAATAAATAATCGTACAAGTTAAATATTTTATATTATGTAATTACTATTACTTTCGGAAGTTCACATTACTAAATTAAATTTTTTTTTTTTTGTGAAAAAACACACTTCCCTTAATATATCTAAAACTTACGCACGAAAAACCATTCAAAACAGACTGAAAATAACTAACTAAAAGAAAGGATACCGTCCAGAATCAATACAAAACCGTATAGTGGATGAAGGTGCTATGTAGCAAATTTCCAGATATTGATTTCTTTTAATGAATGAAGGTGCTATGTGCTTCGGCTTGTAGCATTAACAATCCAAGATTCTTGGTTTATATCATGATTCCTCAGTGGATTGGATAGTTTATGTCGTTAGATAATTACATAAAAAAAACTTTATAACCATTTTCTCAAAACTATAAAATTATAACATAACACCGTTTACCTACTCATCTCTTCGATTATTAGTTAATTAGTTTTAGCGATTCTATCCATTTTCCATTGGCCCTGCCTTCCGAAATCAAAACCGGATCAACCAAACAATATTCTGCTGTACGTAAGAAAAAAAAAAATCCCATAAATTTTCTTTTGTAGATAGAGTATTGATTATTAAAGTTGGCGTTGGTGGTAATAAACTATATATATATATATATATATATATATATATATATATATATATATATATATATATATATATATATATATATATATATATATCGATCGATTTTTCAAACGATACCTCTGAAGTAAAATTATTTTAATGCAAAATAATTTGATGCTTGATAGGAATATGAGGAAGAACCCGATGCTTGTCATTCCAATCCTCAGCATAAGTCTGAACGTTGTTTGACTGCACTGTCTGTTGGACTGGTGCCATAAATGGGGATACAGGCTTTTCGCATTAGGGGCATTCGTTCTTGTAAAAGCAGACAGTACGTGAACTCGTAAACACATGGCCCCCAGTTGAAGAGGCACAGTTTTTTGCCGCTAACGCAGTGAACGCTCGTGACCCCAACCCTGCGTATCACTAACATCTCACGCAATACTCCGCTTAACATTACCGTTCGTCCTAATGATACCAATTACCATGACTTATGACTCTTAATTGCCGACCGGGGCAAACAGTCACTTGTGCCATGTTTGATTTATCCGACTTGATGGGTCTCAATCTCATTGACGGGAATCGTCAGCGTTAATTAGATTGCTTGTCTCTATGCATTCGGAAGTTTTGAAAGGGTCTTCGAGAACATGAAGATCAAGTTACCTTATCATATCCTGGCAACAAGTTCATTTAGGTCTAGAGGCAACCAAAAAGACATAGTATTTTAAATAAAATCCTTAATGAAAATTATTTTCATTTTTTAAAAAGTTAAGCCTACAATATAAAACTTGAATATAACCTGAAATAACATGTACTCTTTGAACTTAAGGATTAATTAATGTAAATTAATATTACAGTGCAGTTAAATTATAAATTATCTTGTATAATTTATGTCACTTGTTAATTAAGAAACATTTTTGTTATTGTTACTTCAGTAGAAGTCCATAACACAATTCTATTTGACAAAACAATTACAATTACAGTTTTTTTCTTCTCATTTATTTTTCTTTACATTTCTGCTAGATTTTTTTTGTTATTAAAAAAATAATAAATAAATCGTTTCTGCCTAGTTTTGAGGGCAATAATAACCTCCATTATTTAGAGTGTTTAGGGTGATTAATAAAGCAGTACACCTTATTCCTATCTCAATTCTTTAATACCAAATCGCAAAACAGTTGTACAAACCAAAAAACAGTTCCACGTCAATTATATCAGTCAAACAATCAGAAAATAAATTTTGTAAGAGCACAAAAACAACCACGCTGCAACACACCAAAAACACAACAGCTGGCGATAGGTTTCTAATGGATTTACCACTGAAAGATATGAAAAAATTGATTGTAAAGTATTAATATAGAAAATAAACAATAACTCAAAATGCATATCAAATTAATCTAAAGGAGAAATAAAATATAAGAGGTAATTGCGACAGTGGCGAATCCATTTTACGAAGCCTCTTTGCTCTCTGCCAGCTGTGCGGTGATATAAAATAGGTTATAGAACCTCACTCCCGTCACAAGCAGTTTTTTGCTCCTTAAAACAAAAGTACAAAACAATTACTTATTGTATTGGTTGTTTTGATTTTTTAGTATTTAAACAAATATTTGTAATTATATAATTTTAACTTCTAAATAATAAAAAATATCAAATAAATACCTAGTTTTCAGAATGTAAATATTTGATTATAATTTGCTAAATTTATCTTTTATTTTATCTGACCGAAAGGTCTCTCAAATAAAGAATTTTAAAACAATATATAGATAGCTTGGAATAAGAAGTCCATATATTTTTTATAATCTGATTAGATTAATTAAAATAACTAAAAGTAAAAAATAACAATAATTTATTTTGTTTTCTCCTCATAGATGTTTTGAAATTAAATATAACAAACACCATTGTTACAATCGCTACTTTTGTGAGATGTGGCTATATAATGCTCATTAAGCATTCCTACTGCGTAATCATGCACTTCACTAATGCTTTGAGTACGGATGGAATCACAATGAAGCGAATAGAATTTTAGTATGACGAGTTGAGCATCTCTTTTGTATATATTCTATCACGGAGCATTTTAACTTTAAATTGGCTGATGTTCTTTCTTGGAAATCAAAAGCTAGGTTAATATAATTATAGTGTTGACATTTTATTTTCAATAAGTGGAGCTTTTAAACCTCAACAGTATCGTTGGTCCCAATAATACCGACACTTGGGCAAATTTTTTTTATCTCTTTTCAACTCTTAATAATCGAGTTTTATTTTTGGGTATTGATTTTTTTCATCAGTGCTTTATGAAAACCGTGTAGATATCTTCCTTTGGGTGTACTATATCACCGTTATCTGAGTTACTGGCTGTTATTAATTGTTATAATAATAATTATTATTATTATTGTTGAAATCGAAATTTTTAATAATACTATTAATATATTTGCTATGCAAATCGAAACTCCTCACGTCTTTATTACTAGTAATATCATTTTATTCTTGTATTTATTTCATTTTAGATGAATTACATTTATAAAGAAGAAATATTTATTCACTACAGTATAGTTGCACAAAAATTTTTTTTTTCAAATTCCTAAATATCACCTTGTAATTTCATATTTTTGCGTTTGTCAGTAATCGCTGGACATAAACGAAATATTTTCCCCACGAAGTCTTCTTGTTGAATGGATGTCCCGCAGTTGGATCTTTGGATTTTAAGAAGTATACTTTGGCTCAGTTTCGACTGGTTTTTTTTTAATTTTTGTATGACAAGTCGCTCATATTTCTACAGTTTCTGGTATATTATTTGCTATTGTTATTATTATTTTCAAATTTCGCACTCCTCAGTCTATGCTGGGAATATTCACCCACCCGGACGCTTGAGTGAGTCTTGACCTTATCTTGACCATAAGGCTCAGTTTCTGAAATATTAAAAAAAATTCTGACAATCCTGGCTGCCCGTAGTAGCACGGCCTTTTGTACTTCTTCCAGGATATAATCGGTAAGTCCTGATTCTTCTCAGCTTCTAATAGTCTCCTCAGGACCAATCCATTACTGGAAATTATAAATGGCAATATTTGCCTTCTTTTTATGCGATATTGTTGCTTCAGTTCTTCGTAGGGCTGTTAATACTTCTTATCTTCTCTCCAACCACTTTATGCATGTTGTCGTCATTAGAAACTCCTATTTCAACTAGGCCGTCTTTTCCATTCTTCGTAGAACCAGAATACTCGGTTTATTGTTGGGCACTGCACTGTCTGTGATTATTGGGTAATCCTGATAAATAGTGGCTGCTTTATCAGTGAGAATAGACTGCGGAGTACAACGGTAGTAAGGTTTTGATATCTCTGCAAAGTTGTAACTTTTGGCAAAACTTTGGTGAGTTGCTTTTGCCAAATTATTGTGCCTTTCTAGATATTCCTTTCCTGATAATATCGTACAGCCCGTTATTATATTCTGAATGGACTGTATCGCCACATTACAAAGTCGGCATATATCATTAATGTTTTGTTTTAATTTGTTCGTGCGGTATGAGTTAGTTGCGACTCTTTCGTCCTGTATAGCAAACTGAAAACCCTCTGTTTCTAGGAACAGTTTTCCTTTTTTAAGCCATTCAACCGAGGCAGAAAGATTAATTCCTGTTGAAATGAGGGCATTGCAAAACCTACCGTGTAGCTGCTTGCTTCCCCAGTCACTCGTCAGTTCCTCATTGGTGATCGGATTATTATGGCTCCGAGGCAAGATTTAATGAAGTCAGATTTTTATTCATTGTCATAACGGTAGCCACTACTCGCGAATCACTATTGACAATATAATTCCTCAACTGTATCTCCTTATCTCGAAAGATTTTGAAAAGCCTTATTATTATTGTTAAAATCGGAATTGTAAATGATACCATGTGACGAATCAAAGTCCCTCTCCTCTTTGCTACTGGGTAATAATAAAAAAAAAATTAATGAGTAATAATATCATTTTTTTTAATTCATTGTCATCAATTAAATTTATAAAGTATAAACGTTTAACCTCTTATGCATAGGTACAAAAAAATATTATTATTATGCATAATTACATGTTTGCTTATACAAATATATCTGTTTCTGATGATATTGTAATATGTGCATGTAAATCATAGCTATCCTTTGAAGTAAATTACCTAGTCTAAAATCAGTTTATTTAATAAAATCATGTCAAATTCGAGTGCTGAGATATTGTATTTAAATGGCTTCTGTTGTTATAAAAATATTTTAAAAAATATCGTTTAGAAGAAATATTACTCCCAAATGACTTTTCATTATTTCCGTAACTCGAAATATTCGAATATAATCATTCTATTATTCATAAGTTTATATTGATACATAGAGTCGACATTTTATTATTATAAGAACAGATATGTTCGGTACCGGATCGAATTAACGAGGTATAATCTATAACATTTTCTAACATTTATTATAGGATGGTAGGAGGTATGTATTAAAATCCTTTCTGTCTGAAAAAAGAAAGGCATTTTTACAATTTCCCAATGTGAATTTAATTATAAACTCCGGGCAAAAGTCCTTAAAATAATATTTAATTTAGCTGCTGTGAAACAATGTTTTAAGCTATTTCGAATATGTATTGATCAACATTAATAATTGCCTATTAGTTAGTAATTAAATTACCGGAATAAGTTCAGAAAACAACTTAGAACACTTGATGGGTGATGTGAGAACCTTGATGTATGTTAATCCGACACTCCTTTGTCTTGACGTTGTTTATAAGATTTTTGATTTAACGAAATTGGTGTTACTGTTTATATCGATGATATAGTTTAATAGTGTAGAAAGAACTTTTTGAGATATAATAACTAAAATAAACCATTTTCAAGTAAGTTAATTGATAGATATATTATTAACATATTGATGCTATAAGTTTCTCTACTTATTTCACGATATCATAACAAAAATATTGATACAAATATAAAAGATTTCGGATCGAATGGGGAATGGCAGTGAGCTTCTTACACTTTCCGGAAGCCAGAAGACTCTAAGCAAGTAAATCCAATGCCTATATTATTTTACTTTAGTTATTATTTTTCGATATAAATTGAATACCAATATAAATGCTTTCGTTACTGTATCGAATCTAGATATTGGATCGAATGAGAAATTTAGTGTATTGGGGGTGAGGATCAGGCATTCCGAAGTTTAACCAATTCTAAGATAATTTAAAATCATGGTATTACATCCTCATCGAATAAACAAGAGCTGCTGTAAGCCCAGCGAATGAAGTTGTTCGTACGGAGTAGCTCAAACTCTTAATCAGTCTTTGAATATTAATTATGTCAAATCATCATCGAGACAAAGCAGAACTACTACGAGGAGAAGGGTTGCTCCGGAATACCTCCAGCGAAGAAAGCGGACTCGCTAAATATTTCACTGGAGCGTGGGGTGGTTGTATTCCATTAGAAGGTCCAGGTAGGGCTGGAGGAGACGGCAAACAAAATTTTCAAACGTATCTCTGACCACCGCTTGAGGAATACGCTCTCATAACGTCCTCCTAGTGTTTGTTGTCACTCTTCACGTATGAACAGCCAGTCACTGTTCTTCTGATAAGAAACTATTATTATAAGGGTAACCAGCGCTAAACCAGAGGGTACATATCTTAGGGTTCAAACGAAACGTTGATGGGAGGATTGTCTTAATCTGATGGATAACATTTAGGATGATGAGAATATAGTTGACCGTGGAAATATATGTCGGAGAAGCCTGGTTGGGGATGCGATCAATAAAGAAACACAAAAATTAGAAAAAACTTATTATTTTGTATGCCGACGTTTCGGCCTAAGTTTTAAGTCATCATCAGCGCTAAGAAAAAAACAGATAATAATATAGTCAACAACACTGACAATTAATAGTACAATAATAGTAATGAAATATAACAAACAGGGTTTGTAAGACAGTATGATGAAAAAAAAAAGTTTAATGAAAAATAAGTTAATCACAATGTGAATAATAAGGAATAAAGAAAAATATGTTAATAGATAATGAAAATAACGAGATTTAAAATATTGTGAAGATATAGAAAGAAAGATAATGAATGATATGAAAGACATAATAAAATAGATGAAAACTACTAAATATAATTATAACTACTCGAATGAAAATTTAGGAGTATGAAAAGTACATCACGATATTATGTTAATATAAGTAATGAAAATGATGAAAATTACAATATTAATTATAAATGTAAAAAATTAATTAAAATTAAAATAATGTAAAAAGATAGGAGGAAAGGTTATGATTTTTATGTAAGATATAATGACATACATGAAAAAGTGTATGTAAAAAATAACAAAGTAAAATAAAGTTGTTTAAGTTTAAATATAATATAAAGTAATATAATCATAAGTAATTATCATATGTGGAAAAAAAAAAAAAAAAAAAAGAAGAAGATAAAATTTAGGTTCGTCATGCCTTCTTTTTTTTTATCATTGTTTTTATTTATGGTTCATCGCCCAGGATGGTAACTGAAAGCTTTGGATTAAAGCCAAATAAAACCAGATTTTATCTAGACTGCAGTCTGTGTTCAGTTACTCTGTGGTGTTTGGGTAAAGGGGTACAAGCATTTTTTTGTGACAATTTCTTTGTGACAAGTTATATCTTGTTCTTTGTGATAAATTTTATCTTTTTGAAAATGGAAATAAAACAATGAAACAACTATGATAACATTCCATCTTAACACTGTTTCAGTGACTGATATCGTTTTTCTCAAATGCAAAGTTCATTAAAAAGGACAAATTAATTTAAACCCATTGTCACAAAAAATAATAAATTACTTGTACCCCTTTACCAAAACAACACAGAATTGTATTATGAATTAGTCGATAATAACTAAAATTTATTTTGTTGCTTCATCAAGACAACACTAACGTTTCTGATAATAAACAATAACAATGGCTCATCTGATGATTAGATTCTTAAGCATGATAGATCTACGTTTAAATCAACCTACTCAATGACCTCAATAACAACTCTCAATTAATGTAATAACTCCGTTACTCAAACGACTTAATTATTTGGTGGCTTTGATTTTATTCTACTTTAAAAAAAGAATGTATATATTGTTAAAAATTCTATAAATGTAATAAACATTTTTCAATTTCATTGGTATGCCATTCTATTCTGACATTTGCAGAGTTAGTCTAGAACTAACCTAATTGCTGACCCAGTAACCGCCCTTAGATTTTATTACCCTTTGAATTTTTATAATCGCATATTTTTTATAAATAGTAAGATTTATTATAAAACTGCCAACGACTAAAATTATATAAATGTTCACAGACCCTTTATTATTATTTAATAAGATTTCTATGCTTGATATCTAATTTACTAAACATCTCTCCTTTATAACTTCCTCTCTCTAAGGTTAAAAAACAGGATTTATAGTTGTGTCTAAAGTGTTTTTGGGTTAAAATATTCCAAAGAATCAGCAAGTTCTCTGCCGATTGTCATTAAAAACGATATCGCTGAAACGAATTGCAATAAAATGCTTGTTGAAAAAACCGTAGATAAAATACTAATCAACGTAATAATCTGTTTAATATAAAGTCGGTAATCAATTATGTTAAACGATTTTTTTATTATATTCCTTTGTTATTATTTGTTCAACAAATCACAAAATGTTTTGTCCTCGAGCTAGGCAACCCTAAGTGTAAAAGCATAGGGGATTTCTGATAATCTTTTAAGCCTCTAAGCCTACGGTAATGTTCGTTTGAATTGACTGATGTGACCAACTTGTTCACAAAAAAAGGTCGCCATGGTCCACGTCAGCACGGTGAAAAAAAAACCCGTTAAAGCGTATTCAGAACACTGTACGGTACCATTGTCACTGCTATGTCCGCAAGTAAGCATCCCTCGCCTGCAGCGATTTTAAAAGATCAGCCGTAGAAAAAGGTTTTTCTTTTAAATAAATGTTGGGAGGAATTAAAAACGTAACCACGATTTTGTACGTGAGCACATGCACTTGAGATTAATAAAAAATATGGCAACTAGCGGCATTCTTGAACTTAGCATGGCGGCTGTTAAAAAGGTGTTGAATGGAATTCTCCAAGTCTAAATATATAAATTAGAAGAGGGTCAGAAGCGGTGTATCTTCCTTCATGGCCACATTACTACAGTTGTTCGTTGTTTGCACAATTGATTTAATTTGTATACAGATGCGGATCTAGTTGGTTAAATTAAAATTATTAAAAATATTTATTTAATTTCAAGAGAATAAGAATATATTCATTAAATATTTGTTGATTACATGGTCCCAAGCATGTTTATGTCTGTTGTCATCATAGGCATGGTCTAGGATAGATATACGTCGAAATACTATATTAGATACTAGAAATAATAATTATTTAGTCCATGCTACGAAAGGAAATTCCAAAACGTCTAAGATTAAAAAAAAAAAAGAAAAATTAATTGAGTTTGTTCCCAGAGGGCAGATCACTTTCCTGTTCGCTTCACTGGTCACATCTCACAAAAAAATTCAGTCCTCTCTTTGTCTACAAGTTTGTGGTTTTTAATACACTCCGCAGGAATTGTCGTGGATTCTTTTGTTGAGGTTTATTAGTATTGATTCTGTGGACTACTTCCAGATATTTTCGTTTAAATTTGCCCATTCTTATTATCTAAACTAATTGTTTTAATGTAGAAATATAATTGCTAATGTAACTTAACAACTAGCATGTATTTCGTTATTCGTTACGGAAAAAATAAATATATATATTTTATAAAAGGAAATAAAAACCAGTGTACATGGGTATTGAATAAGCGCGATGCCCTTTCACTTATTTTATTGTTCAGGAGACCTTTCATAACCAGATAAAAATACCAAACGGTGGTTAATATAAAAGAAAAATATACTATTTATAAAATATACCCAGATTTTAGTGCAGTAAGTATGAAACGTATGGAATTTATTTTTTACATCCGTCTATGTTTATAGCATATATTTATAGCATTCAGTGCATATAAATACATTATTGCTTCCTATATTAATTTTTTTTCTACAGATAGATTTTATCTTGGTTTTTTCCCATCTTAATGATATATATAGGATCTTATTTAACGGTAGATACGTATCGCACCTTCCTTTGAAACACTCTTCGTCACGGCCAGGTACGCCGTGATACCCGATTCCAGCGTGAAAATCACCCAATGAAAGAGACGGTTACAAGTGGTTTAGTATCCGTCTGGGTATGTCCGCTTTGTACAATTGTTGGACACCTACTCAGAATGTATTTCTTAGGTGATAGTTTATGGAAGGTCACTGATCCTAAAAATAATTAACTTTCAAGTCGTCAATTAAAATACCATGTCTCTAAGTTACATAATATTTCCATATTCTTCTATATATATTTATACTTTGCTCAGGCCTTTTTCTAACCATATTTTGACCTAAAGACATTGTTAGGACAAATTCCAAGGATATATATAATTGTTTCATTAGAATCCTTAGATTTTTTAGAACTCTAGGTGTCCAGAAGATTATTCGTAAATAATCCTAAGGAGTCTAAGTGACAACTGATTACCGATCCCTCTCTTATAATAATAATAATAATAATTAAAAAAAAATCATAAATGAACAAATTTTCCTCTCAAATATTATAATGGTTGAGGGAATAATTTATTTTACTCTCTGAAACTCTTTTGTCACAAAGAAAGGAGGAATTTATTAATTATATATATATTAATTACAAAATCTGACGCTGCTTGATACACGTAAATCTATATGCTATCTTAACAGTCTAATTATATGTAATGCTTTTAATTATACATATCATTCCTAAATGAGATTATCTGACAAGTTCGAGGACATCGTATCTAAAATAGAAAAAAGTCTATTAGTTATCAGAAGGCAGAGGCAGAGGGACGATTAGCTATCAGATGCTCTTCAGACCTTGAAGACTCTTGATGCCGATGGTCTTCGTGCCCTCTTATTTCCTTAGAGTTTACTAGCACATAAACTTCTCCGTCTTTCATCACCCTTCTCTGAGAGTCCGTTAAATTTTTTATGATTGTTGTCTTTAATATTTCTTTGTCGTTGAGTGTTGAGATGTTTAAGAACTTGGGTAAGGGCTGCTCTGAATATATTTTGATGTTCCCTTCTAGGTTCTATACTCACAGTAAACATTTATGTTATCATCCAATAGTCGTCTTAAAAAGAGAGAAACATAATATTTTTATCTTGAGACCGTTTTTTAAAAGCTCTTCTCTTTGATGGAAACATTAGACATTTCTCTTTCCTTTTTTTCGCTAATTTATTTTAAATAATTGTTTTTAAGGATTTATTTTCTGCAAATATTTCTACTCTGGTTAATTTGCATCCCACATTACAGAAGTTGGTCCCTATACAGTCGTTGAGCTCCATTGTTTTTTTTTTGTTTTTTTCGTATTACATGTATATATGTTTATGAGTACGCCAAGAAGGTACTGAATTCATAGTCTGTATGCTGGATGCTGCGATAAAAGAGCATTAAGAAAGGAGTTAAAAAACTGTTTCTGACTTTCGAGTTAAAGTGTAAAATCTTACACTATATATATATATATATATATATATATATATATATATATATATATATATATAAATATATATATATATATGTGTGTGTGTGTGTGCCTGTGTGTATATATACATATATATGTTTATCGGGGGTCAACGAAGGAAAACACACTAATAAGGGAACCTTATTTTTTATTATGCGTCAACGTATCGTCCTAGGTTGAAGGCCTTCATCAGGACTAAATAGACAAACAAGATAAAAACTAATAAGGTACAAAATTTTAGCAGTATAAAATACGTGTATTAGTAGTAAAATGTAGGTAGAAAGATGTATAAAATATCGGAATGAAAAAACAAAAAGTTTGGAAATATGAAAATTTAAAAATATTATCACATAATATTATATTATGTCAAAATATATGAAATGTAAGATATGTTTTGTTTTTTTTTACTGAAAAAAATTAAATATAATGAAAATATATAAAAAAAAGAATAATGAACGATACTAAAATATTATTTAAAAAAAAAGATCTTATTATTATTATTATTATTTTCATGTAACATAAAAATTTGCATATATTTTATTATTCAGATTTTATATTTTTTCATTATAATTCACTTTGCATAATAATTTTCATATTTCTGTTTTTTCCAGGCGATATTTCATGTTTTATGCCGCTGATATTTCATTCTTTATTTATTGATTATTATCTTATTCGTCTATTTAGCTCTGTATTTTTTATAGTAACCAAATAAAAAAGCGATTTATTTTTTTAATTCAAAATAATTAATCTATAAAGATTAAAAATATTCTAAAAATTTTATAAATAAATTTAATATCCAGTTTTATTAAATTACATAAAAAAGTAATGTAACGTTTCGGTCCTCTTTATTCTACCATTTTCAAATAAAGATATTGTTTTAATCTTAAAATTACGATATTGGCAATACTTAAAGGATTTAAAAAATTAATTTTCAATTCTGTATACTTTGACTGATTTGGTTAGACAGTCATTTAATGGTTAAACATAATCTAAAAAATATATAGAAAATATTTATAAAAACAAGATGACTTTAAAATTAACTAAAAATATAATTGAACAAAACATTTAACATGCAGAAGAAGGATTTAAATTGTCTTTTTCGGTTTTTGTACAAAATCAATTACTTTAATCAATTTCTGAAAGTCAGTATTAAATTCAGTATAAATAATGTTTTATGTCATTTTCTTATAGTGGTTAGTATTACATTTCGTAATTTAAATCTATAGGATCTGCTGTATTAACTGCAATCGCAACACACGCATTTAGTAGTATTGCTATTTTAGTAGTAATTAAAACTATGTATATTTCTTGCTATTATCATACATTTAATGAGTACATTAGTTCATTTTTTCAACTAACAAGGTTGTGGATAATTGATCCGATTGTAAAGATCGGATTCAATCCAATCGTACCTTTTTTTTTTTTGTTCTTTTTTTGTGTTTCTTATTGGTGACACTTTTGCTACTTTATTCCGTTCCATAACTTTTTGTTAGATTATTTGAATAAAAGTAAATACGTGTTTTTTGTTTTATTATGGATTAAATGGATGTTTGATTTCATTTCTTATGATTTTAAATATTGATTAAAAATAAGATGATAGTAGAAATGCCAATTCCTCATAAGATGCATTTCATTTTTTTTCTATTTACTACACTAGTATCATGGGATACAAGAATCGAGTGTCGTTCAATATATTTGCATTGTATTTTGCTACGAACTGATAATTTTCATAGTTTGGGAGATTCGCCTTGTCACTGTTGGTTTAGTTTTAGTTTTAATAGCAGCTCTCGATAATCGCGGACGGACAGAAAGGAAGCATATAGAGGAGGATAGACAATGCCAATCACCAGAAGGCACAATGACTCGGCCCCAGTTTTTGTTCCGCAGCGCGGCGTCAATATGGGCGGGCGATCTGGTCCACCGCTCCCAGTACACAGCTGCCGCGGAAACTTATTGGACTGCGGCTGTCATCGCTCTGTCCAACCTCCCTCACTTCTTCTACTAGCCAGCTGGTGAAATCCAAGGCCGGGTCCAACTTCCTTACTCCTGACTTCTAAATCAGAGAAAATCTTATTAGAAAATCAGAAATTTAAGATTGTGAAATTAGAACTTACTTATTTTGAATAGCTTTTGCGTGATCGCTTCCTATTCAATAAAAAAACGTGACTTACTTAAAAAAAAAAATCTAATGTGGACAACACATGACTTTCTTGTACGTCTATTAAACTATAAATCGGTCGCTCAAAAAGTGTTCCTGAATTTGAATACCTACTAGTTTCCGAAGATTGCAAAATCTCAGTCGCGACATCCATCTATTTGCACACACAAACTCTTCTTTCAGAAGGTCTCATTCCGTTATTATACGTCGTGTTCTTATAGTAGATAACAGGTTCCCAAGAGATTTCTTCGTGTTCCCTGACAACATTAGAACTGTCAATGTCACTAGATAAAGCGGTGGAAATCGACGATTTCGACATTTTAAGCGGAAGAATCATCTTAACTTATATCTTATTCTTCTTCTGTAAACTTGTTCAGTTCACAAATGGAGAGGAAAACAATTGTTTTACACTCAATTTTAACACTTAAAACAAGTTATAAAAATGCTTAATTATAGTGGGAAAAATCGCGTTTGTAACCTTTATTACCGAACCATATGATTTCTGTATTTAATTTTAATATAATTTTTGATCTAATTTAAGTTTTATTGTAAAGTACCCCTTTCGGCTCACCAATTTTAACCAAAATCTTGTATATTATTTATATTGATATAAAATTCCTATTTACCAAATTTGAGATGTTTTACATTATACTCGTATTTTAATATAATTTTCAATGAAAATTTATTATGACCTTCAAGTAAAGTACCACTTCCGGTTTCCGAATTTAGACCAAAATCTAGTTACTTATTTAAACAAATATACAAATTATAAGTACTAAATTTGAGAAGTTTTGCATAATATTTTTATGTAATTTTTGATGGAAATCATTTATGACCTGAAGTAAAGTACCACTTCCGGTGATCAAAAAGGGAGGTTCATAACCAAAAGTTTACTGCAATCGTAAATACAAAATTTCAACTTTCTACGACTAATCTTTTTTGAGCTAAGCGAGATACGTACGTACAGACATCACAACGAAACTAGTCAAAATGGATTCAGGGAAGGTCAAAATGGATATTTCCGGTGAAATCTGAAAACAGAATTTCGTGTAAGGAAGTAAGGAAGTAAAACACAACACAAAACTTAAATTTCCTACTTTTCAGTGCGGAACGGACCATGTCCATACGAACTTTTCGTATCGGGCTCTGAATTATGCTGGTCTTTGTCTGGTGGCATATCTCTAATACTACATACATACATACATATATATATATATATATATATATATATATATATATATATATATATATATATATATATATTCTTATGAATGAAGGTATTATGTGCTTATCTTCCTCATGTAACATTACCCAAGATTATATATTGCATATATGCATTAGAGATGGACTCATGAACAGATTCAAAGAGCTCGGTTCCTGATCATTCAAGTTATTTAAAATTTTCGTGTAGTTTATATGTATTATGTAAAGTTTTTAAAGATGACAAAGAAAATATCGCATTATTTTTTGTTTGCCACATCGGTATTTTTCCCCTTTGAAATTCTCACAGAATGATATCCCTCTCTGAAGATAACTTTTGTCCCAGGAGAACGACTGCCAAAGCTGCATCGCCTCGACGGGACTTATGGAATGTGTTCTAGACAAACCAACTGCTGGTAGGGGAAATAAAAACGACGTTCAGTATTTCACTTCTATTTATACAGCTCCCCTTCCTGTTTCCCAGACACTGGCTCTCATTGTAAGTCCGCTGTCTACATTTCATAAAGTAGCCTCAATATCTTCATATGGCATATGGCTTGGATTTATGCCTTTTGTAATGATGCCGTTTTAAGATGATCATTTGTAGCGATTATGCATTATTACTGACAGTTATTGAGCTGTCACGCCAACGATTTTTGAACCTTTTTAATTGGTTATAACCAGTCACCTTTGATACGAGTAGGATAAACGAGTGATGCGAATGATATAAGGCCCCTTGCCTAATAACCATCGATCAACCGTCGACTGAATAACATTGACTCACATTACAGCCGACGTATTGATGTAGTAGAGAGATCGGCCTGAGGCATGAGGACATCTATGAGATTATATGCATGGAGTTGAACAAGCAATGGATACAAAAGATGGATATATTACGGATTCAAACTTAAGGCACAAGAAGTGATTTACATACATAAGAGATTTTTATTTTGAGATAGTATATAGACGTTGGCACCGTTAAGCATCATATGCAACCAAAATCAGTTATGTAATTTTGATTCGATTAGAAACAATATTTTGTCTCATATGTGCTGTGGAAAAGCACTCATGTTTTAAAAAATTGTAACATGATTTAAATTGATCTAAGAGAATTGTTCTATTACTAGTGTTTATCACATTCGATAAAGTTACCGCTTGAAAGCACCTATGTGACACTTCCAAGACAGTCTTTACATTGTTGGCTTCAGTCATTTAAATGTGATAAACATATAGGAATGTTTTTGATTAGTTTATAAAATTATATTTTATTACATTGCTTATAAATCAGTTTTTCATTTTTCCTATAAGATCATGTGTGTTTGCACCCTAAGAGGTTTAACATTGGTCACGACGATATAATTATTGATATTCAGGTGTAATTTAAAGAGAAATTTCTGAAAAGGAACTTTTGAATTTATTATAATTTCATATGATTCTATTCATTTTTTTATTTCGGGCCACAGAATGCTATGTTCAGTTTGTATGTAGCACGGACCTTTTAGCTTATAATTTTAATATATTATATTTATGCTTTAATATTTTGTTACTTAAAATTTTTTTGTCCTTTTTTATTCTTATTATTAATTAAAATTAGAATAAGAATCACATACGATCCAAAAAATTTTTTTTTTTTACCAATATTCTGAAAACTTTCAATTTTTTCTTTTTTCCTTCGACTATGCTATTTCTATTATTTTTTTTTTCTCTCCTTTGAACAACTTCGGGTGATTCATTCTCCTGAAAATTAAGCTACTTCCTTCGTTTGTATTCTTGGCCGAAATTTTTTATGGCTCTGAATATCTTATATATTAAATGGTTTAATTAAATAAGGCTACATGACTAAATGCATATACTTTGGCCTTATTTTATTTATATTGTAGTTTTCGCTAAACCAAATCTTTGTGATAAAAACTTCAAAACAATAATATTATCTACTGAGGGTTCGATATAACATTTATTGCGGTAATTATAGTTTAACTGAATTTTTAAAGGTGTCCATACTTCCATAAGTGACATATACGTGCACACGTTGGCTTCTCTTATTCTATTAGTGTTGGAGCCTTGCAAACATTAAATGGCGTGCCAAATTATAGATCTATTCCAATGTCAAACAAATCAAAACGAAAGATACAGAGCCTTCAAATTTAAAACTCCACTCTATACAAACAGAACTATGGAATTTTAAGTATCTCAAGACAACAAAATTAATAGAGCAAAAAGAAGTTTCAGATCGCACTTTACTTGTTGTGGATAGTGATCCACCATATTTTAAGTTTTGCAATTTTAGCTTGTATATCTAAATATGACCTCTGAAATCTCCGAAATATAACCTCTGAAAGTATGACCGTAATAATCCAAATACGATAATAAAATCAAAATCAACCAAATCGGACTTAAAACATTTTACCTCTGACGCACAGACTTACAATTAATTAATTGTTAAATATCTTGAACGCCTGTGGTCTTCTATTTTTTTTTTTTTTTTTTTTTTTGACGTTGATTCATATGTTATAATAGCTCTGAAATATCATGGAAATTATTTATTGTATAGTAAAATATAAATTAAATCATAACTATGTATATGTGAGATACTTAATGATGAAATATTTATTATATAATTTTCAATGTATTTATGCAATGATTTTTAATGTATTAAAATTAATATATATTTTTCTGTTTCATGCTTACTCAAGGATTGAGATGTAAGTAATATTCTCATTGTCGTAATGTTGATGTTGCATGTAATTTTTTTTAGAACAATTACTGCCCAAGCATTATGGATGCTGAATACTTTATACCCAAATGATTTTTATTTTATTTTATTTGTTTTCAGTTAGACTATTTTATATTGGTCAGACCTTAATGCCCAATAGAGAAAGATTAAAAAAACATATAAATAAAACATCTTTTTGTAAAAATAAACTTATTCTGGCCATATTGCGAAAATCTGGAAATTAAATTTCGAAAAATAAATTATTTCCGCATGTTATACTTGTTTTGTTGAAATTGACGGCTTATTTCGCTATTTGTTTGCTATTATATCATAATTATATTTTTTTATTGCTGTTCTCAATAAATGTTGGTTTAATTTTCTGATTTATAAGACGTGCATATGTGCTGTTATGTGTGCTTGAATACCATTATCATAATTATAGTTAGATGGTATTCCGAGGGCGAACTCGGCACTAATGAAACTAACTTTTGTTTTATTTCTTTACGCTTGGCTTTTATTTACAAAATATTTACTAATATGTACATATATTACAAGATGGTATGATTATCTTGTAATATATGTATATATTAGTAAATATTTTTTAAAAATAAAATCCGAGAGTAAATAAAAAAAAAGTTAGTTTCAACTTAGTAGCGCATGAGTGCGCCTTCGGAATGCCATTGTGTGCACGTTGTAGGTAGGTAGGTATTGCATTTTTATGGGTGCATGTATATCAAAAATTAATTTGGGATATATTTACATCGAATGACAGTTGCATATAATTTATATTTATTGTTCTTACAGATTAGAATGATTTTTTTCATATTCTTTATATAGATGTTATTTAACTTAGAAGTGTCAATTTTCCCGCATCATATACATGTATGTTTAGCTGAAATATCGCGGTTTTTAAGGTTTTGCTCACCTCTACAGCCTCTCTAAATTAAGTTTATGGGTTAAAAATTTGTATGTAACTTCAGTTAATATTAGAGAAATTGAGAATCTCAATTTTTTTTCTCCCACCACCCGAGGTTTTTCGCGTGTTTTTAGGATTCGCGCAACTCTAAGACCGCTCTAAAATATGTTAGAGGGCTGAAAATCTCATAATATTGTGTAGATACATTAAATTCAAAGATTAGTATATTTATGTAATTTATTTTTTCCCTCTCTTTTAATTTTGTGAAAAAACGATCTTAGTGACGAAGCTCTGCTGCTCATGCTTTTTTTTATTAATATAATATTTTTTGTAAAGATTCAGAAAAAAATTCTAAATGAATTATTGAGTTTGCAATAATGTTTTCAATCAAATTGTAGAAATATGATTTTATTATATAATAATAAAATAATATTAACATTAGTTTAAATATATATATATATATATATATATATATATATATATATATATATATATATATATATATATTAATTATATATATTAGCTTATCATAATGACCATAAACAATCTAATGATTCTAGATAAAGACATTATTTTTTCCTTAATCATTTATAGTTAATGACAAAAAACTCATATCATATGGTTCATTAATGATAAAACACCTTTTTCAAAGGATTGTGATGTAACGGTATGGCGTAATTGTGTGGGCTGACAATTTTTTTTTATTTATCAAAAAGCTCCAACCCACGTAGCTTTCCCCTTATTTTAAATATCTTCTTCTTATATTTTAGTTTCTTCTTCTGTTATAATTACATGTTTAAAAAAATTTCCAATTAAAAAATCGGGCTGAGGCTGTGTCTTTCACATACCCTCGGCGTTTTAAAGGTAGAGAATTACTTAAAGTATATATTTTTGGCGGAAGGAAAAATTATTATTAAAATTGAAATTTAGTTATTTAAGTCAATAATTCGTTGTTTTGTTTTTCACGAAACGCTGCTCAGTGAATGAATCAATTCACTCAAAACTGGTCTCCTTTGCTCGCTAAGTGTACTTCTGCCTTAAGTCCAAATCCAAAAATTCTTTTCCAATATCTAATGGTACATTGTTTCTGTTACATGATACCAATTCTCGCTTTCTAGCATTTATAGAAGCGTAGTTGTGAACGTTTAAAAATGGCAACAAAAGCTTCTTAAAATTGTTCTGTCATAACACCTCAGGAACATGATTCTACATTTAGAAAAATTCAATGTGAAGTAAAAAAGATTTAAGCAAAAATAAAAACCTAAAGAAAAGTTCGTTTTAGCAAACATCGAAAAACATATCTGAAGCAAATTAGTGGTACAGAACTCAAAAAAATAAATAAATAATCATCTTACAGATGAAATTTCTACTAGTCCAATTTCGTTCAATTTTATGTTAGTTGGTGATTTGAACATGGATTTTTTTTTTATCTACTGAATAATGAACAGGAATTTTGGTTTAATTATCATTATGATATGAATTTTTTATAATATTTATCATTAAAATTTCAACCTCATCACTTTCTTGTTATTGCCCGAAATACTCAGCAACCTGGACCGCAGTCAAAGTTTAGGATCGAATTTCTTTTTTTTTATTTGATTAATTTTTTTATGATGCTTTTATAAAGCAGGTATGAAAACATCATTTGAAGTTGCCGCTGAAGAATGTATATATTTTTCACAAGTCCTAAAAATCACATCGCATGAAATAAATCTACATCATAAATGGGAGGCATGAAAAATTTCCAAACCAAACATTTTATAAATTGAAATTGAACGGGACCCGCTTTGCTCAAAAACGTGAAAAAGAACTAGATCATGGATTGTACTAATCTGAAAACATAAAAGAACGGTTTTATCCAACTCCAGTACCTACTTAGATAATTATATAATGTGATTTAATTTGAATTTAAGTCAATTTGGAAAGGGTTTAATGTGGTTGGAAAAATAGAATAGGAGAGAAGTAAAACTTTATTCTGGGATTAAGTCACTTAAGAATAACAAATATGAATAAAAAAAATGGATTATTTCTGGCCAAAAACTATTAGATAATAAACAAAAATTTTAAATATGTATATTTAATGTTTTTTTTGGTGTAACAATATATTCTATATTAAAAATAAAACAAAGAAGGGAAAACAAAAAATCATCAATTAAGCATACAAAACACTTGATCATAAAAAAAATATTTATGTCTGTTGTCTAAAAATATTTTTTTAAAATACAGATAATCATATCATAAGAAAAAAAGAAAAATGAAAAACAATAGTTACTTTTTCTGCCCAAAAGTTTAACTTGTCTGTCGAACGGTTTTAATATACTAAAAGAATGCATTAAAAATCTGAAGTGAAATAATCTTAGAAAGGCTGATAATAATATCAATCAATTGCCTGAAAAATCATTGACGATTAATGTTGTGGCATCCATCTCTGCCCCTAAATTTTTAAACAATTTAATCGTTGATTATTTGAATTACCCCCTCTCTCTCCCATTACCCAGGAACCCTGTACTGACGGGACAGTAATGTTCGGGAGCCGATCTAAATAAAGCTTCAGACCGGAAACAGGTCCATTTGTAGCTGCTCGTGCCTTCCTCCGATTGTACTCGCTAGCTTCCGCTCTCACCTGCACGCTACCGATTGGAGGATTTGTGCTACAGTACTTATGTCTTTGTCTAGTTTAAACAATTATTATTTTTGCATCACTGAAATATAATCTAAATTTCTCGAAGTTAGTATATTTATTTTAAGGCCGGGTGGCCACCGGTTACGACGGATTGGAGTGCAGTTGAGTTGAGCGGAGTTGACATGGGATGGCAATAGGAATGGAATTGAGTCAGCTAAGCCAGATTTTGGATATGGCAGTACAAAATGTATGGGCCACCCATACATTTTGCACTGCCATATTTCGGCAGTGCCATATTTCGCAGTTTAACTGTATTATTATTTATTTAATTAGCATTATTTTATAATTTAATTAATAAATTATTTAAAAAATTAAGGAAGTGTGTGATTAATACAAAAACCAAATTTAAAACTGGTTAATTATTTTTGTCGTTTGCCATGCACATTGTTTTTAAAAAAGATTTATAATTTTTCATCATTATTTTATATTTATATTTATGTATTTTATTGAAAGTTGGATATTTTTTTGTAAAAATTAATTGAATGTATTTACATTACGTTATCACAATTATTTAAAATAAATTCTCATGATTATAAGCTATTCTCACTGAGCCCTGACTGGAACATTGTTCGTAAAAATGAATGATTCTCTTTGTTCTAGGAAAACTGCGTGGGACTCTATTTTATCCAGTTTCATTCTATACACAGAATATTGCGGTCTTCTCAAATAGGAACAAACTTATATTTACTTTTGAGTTCTGAGTCGGATGATTCTGATAGTGAATTTATATGTTTCGTGACCAAATTTATCTCCATATTTATCTCTCTATCAACTTTTCTTCGATATCTATTTTGTGTGAGAAAAAATAACTTAAATTACCAACAGTCATTTGCGGCGTATTTTACGGCAATAAGCTATTTCGAGTCGGCAACGTCCCTAGTTAAGGAGAGGATAGCTGAATTTAACTGAAGGGAGAAGCGGGGTCAGCTTGGAAAATGGATCTGGTTGGTTTCGAAACTGCGCCTTACTTATAATTGTTATATTCTAGCATTGTTGTTCTAAATTTCAGTGCAATACTTACAATCACCTACCATCCGGATGAAGCAAATTTTATTTATATCAAATTAGTCAAGTAAGCAAGGTTACCAAATCAGTATATTTTATTCTTTATATTTAAAGTAAATTTAGGTTTTATTTATTAAAAAAAAAAAAAAAAAAAAAAAAAATCCGATTCCTATTCCCCAGTTTTATTTCATTTAGCACTGCAATGTGCTATTAGAAACTGAAGAATGCTATTAGTAATTCGTAGCAGAAAATGTTTGACTTACGGCGCTAAAATGCATGTTACTTGACAGATGAATTTTTGGGTGAAGATGCGGAAACTATCAAATTAAATATGATTCAAATGAATACTGATGATTAATTAAGTCTCGAAATAAATAAGGCTGGAACAAAATATATGGTTAGTTGGTGTAGCTAATCGCGATAATGATTTCGGGAATAAAGATATTGAAGTGAATAAGCTTAAATGCATAATGAAGTTTTAAAATCTATGATCTATTATGTCGAAAAGAAATGGAATTATATATCATTTAGAACCTACTAAATTAAGAATTTACCTAGACTATTCACGGATGGAAAACGTGGTCGTTAAAGGAAAGAGATACGTCTTAGGAATACTCATTTAAAAAAAAAAAAAGAAAAAAAAGAAAGTGCGTAGAACAATTTGGCTCGATGAAGGCTGGGTTGTGAATTCTGGATAATACAGAAGGATTCAATACGCGTAATTGCGTGAAATACAATTGAAGTAATATCTACCTACCAACACAGGTTGGCTATCTGAAATGGATACTGAATTGGGCCTGTAAAGTTGTAAAGCTGGATAATGCTAGAATCAATAAATTTATAATTACTGATGAGGATTGCGTTATGCCTGACCTTGTCGAGATTTATGTTGTGATAGTATTCAATGCGGGTAAGTAAAAATTGTTGATGTATCCGTATCCACCCTCATTTCCTTTTTATCGTAGCTGCACTTCAAATCAAAGTTTATTCAATAACATTTTATGAATAAAATAAAAGTTACTCCTCCTATTGGAATCATTATGTATAGGAGATTTAGATTAGAGAAGGCGTAGGAATCGAATGTGCGTAAAGTAATCATCCATCAAAGGTTTGTAAAAGTATGAAGGTCGACAAAAAAAATATTTTATGTGTTTTTGAATGGAGGATAACGAAAATAAAAAATCTGATCCAGCACTGTATTCAAGAACCATCTTTGGTGTCAGGAAGCAGGTGGGTGTGTCATGCATAGAACTTCGTCAGTTGGAGGCAATTAATGCTTGTCTGTATCGGGTGTTCCGATATTGTTAAGAGAACTATAGGGATTACGTCCAGGCTAAATACGAAATAATATTTAACCTTAAAGAAAAAAAAAATCTAAAATTATGTTAATAAACCTATTTCATTGGAGATATTTTAGTATTCATTGCTTTCATAACTATGCTCTCTTGAAGGAGCTTACGATGACGATGAGGCACCAGTTGTGCTATCTAAAGAGTAAATGACTCCTTTATTTGGTCCAGACTCGACACCAAAAGGGGCCCTAAGAATAGTTCAACAGTTTTCTCCGTACAGCTGCCCGACCCAGGCTGGAAAACATCTTCATTTTCGCCTTCCAAGATTATCTCCAATGTTCCATAACGAATAAAAAAAATTTTTTTATTTTTTACTCCGTTTTTTACGATGTACTGTTTATTTAGTACAAAAGTATAAAATTGATAGGACTTAATTACTTTTTGCTCCAGGAATTATATAAACTTATAAAATATCACTCTCGAGCGGTATATTCGATGTATTTTATTATTTCTATGTTCACATTAAAATCTACGTAGCTTTTACTTAGTCTTCCAATCTAATTTTTCTCTTCTTTTGAAACTACAAATTCGTTTTTTTTCTCTACCTAATTGTTTAAGCTGTCTTTAATATTATGGTTTTAAACTCTATATGAAGCTATTAGTTTCAAAGCCGGTTGAATCTGTTTTCAACAATTTATATTAGATACCAAAAATATTGGATTGTATTGCTTTTGATCTAGGTAGCCACTTGATTTTTATACTGAATTCAGAGGCTTTTGGTTTATACGATTTTGCTAGGTGATTTACTGCATTTAGAAAACCTACACATTCAAACATAATGTTTACTAGGTATATATGTTATCAATTTGATGTTTCCCATAACCAAAAATATTTGATTTAATTAATACATTTTTTATTTCGTTTTTAGAGTGAAAAAAAGTTTTTGAGTGCAAATTTAATAATTTAAGGGGCCAGGCGTTATTGCTTTAAAATAACTTATTATTTCGAAATATTTTTAAAATTTGTAATAATATATTTAATATATTCTTGTTATTTGTAAAATGGTTCTAAATTTTGATTATAACACTATGTGATTTGTTATTCGACTAAAATTCGTGTGGTCGGCTGCCGAGTCAAGATTTTACGGTTTCTTCGATTTATGCTAACACGACCTAACTCCGGAACGAAACTATTGCGAGAATATAAAAATGTATAGCTAGTTTATCATCGAAGGTCTGAATTAATTTTATTCGGCACTTCACGTTATCCTAAAACCAGTTTAGTCCGACAGATGGGCCTGGTAGCTTTGGATAGGCTTGGTCTAGAAGTGTGCTTAACTCATGTTAACCGATCCACTGATTAACTGGGGAATATAAGTGCGTGATCTGTACCAAGTAAATGGAAATAAACTAAGAGTATCTCAGATATGAAATTGGAGGATAAATTTTTTGGTATGGGTGAGCAACAAACTACCAGAAGGCTGAATGTTCGATAAAAGAGGATGAATGTTCGATGAATTGAATAAGGCGTAGACGGGAGGATCGTGTTTGGCCTGATCTTGTAAATTTAAACTACGCCGGGTCCTGTGGAGGAAGTGCCTACATGCTGAAGGCAAAGATTGTTGTTCCATCCACCTTCGAACATTTGTATTTTTAGAAATACTAACTTTGAAAGATTAGTTAATAGTAATATTTGACAGATAAGCTGTTATTTTATTTTAATAAGAAGTATTAACATTTTTAAAACAATTTGCGTGTTTAATACCCATCCGGTTATGTTTTCCTCACAAGTAGAGACGCAGTATAGATGCTTGTTATATAACACTCGATGGGATAAATATCCGAATGATGCATCAGTGAAGCGAGTATTGTTACCCTAATTAAAGACTACAAGAGCTAAAGCTGGTGCTATTATCAGAGGCGGTGCACCTCTTCCGGTGACCTTATTCCGTTGAAATGGAGAGTGCGGGTCTCTTCCTACGACCTGATAATATCGGAATAATAAACGATCGTTGGCCGTGCCTACAGCCGGAGCTGTGGCCGCCGACCGAGTCAGATCGCAATCTGATACCATTATACTCGCTAATTATGTTTGTTTAAATTTGTCATTAATTTAAATAATGCCGTCATTGCGTAGTTGTTGGGACCTCTGACTTCAAACCTAACAGAGAGAGTTATAATTCAACGTTCCTCGAGCAGCATAGGTCGGCGAATTCATCCACTCGAGATTGTGAAGCCGATTTATATATATATATATGATTAACAAAAATTCCTTAGCTATTAGAATATCTGATTTGGACACGGTATGACTTCCTTGTAAGCCTGTTAAACTATAAATCGGTGGCTCAAAAAGTGATTCTGAATTTGGTTACTAGTTTCCGAAGATAGCAGTATCTTAAAAATTACGCTCGGTGTCACGTCTTTTACTATTACAACGCGTCATGGCGTCGGTTACTTATGATGGTACGTATTGCAGTAAAATATACTTCCTCCAAAAAAAATAAAAAAATAATATTCCAGTAAAGTACCACTTTCGGTTGGCCAATTTTAATCGAGTTATATGTATTGACATAAAAATCTTATATACCAAATTTGAGAATTTTAGCAGTCACTAAATAATTTTTTATGAAAGTATACATGACCTTCAAGTAGAATACTACTTCCGGTCCGCCAATTTTAATTAAAATCTATTATGTTATTTTTAAATATATAAGACTTAGATGCCAAACTTGAGAAGTTCTGCATTATATTTTGATGATGAAAATCTATAATGACCTTCAAGGAAAGTACCAGTTCGATTGATCGTGTAGTGACAACTAGATGTTACAACAATCCCAAAATGAACATTTCAACTTTATACGGCTAACTTATAACGTTTTTGAGTTAAGCGAGACACAAACGTACGAACGTGCGTACAGACGTCAAGACATAACTAGTCAAAATGGATTCAGCGGATGATCAAAATGAATATTTTTGTTGAAATCTGAAAACCGCAAAATTTTCGCAATCACAATACTTCCAACGTACAAGCCACTAAAAAGAATCAGAAGAAAAGTTTATAGTAATAGTTAAAAATAACATAATTTTTTAAATTATAATTTATCGCTTTAAAGAATAACAATTTATATAAAATAGTTGTAATACCCTAAATGGAACTCGTAAACTTACCATTTGCAATACAAATTTCATGAAATAGATTATAATCAGGCTTCCGAAATTTGAACTTCGAGGCAGTATAAAATAACTCAAGTCTTCTCGAATACCATTTTAACAATCTGAAATCATCGATTCTCCTAAGTATGCAAAGAATTAAACTCTCCACAAAATATCCATTTTTTTTTCGCGAAATTTGGTTCTTGAATAAAAAAAACATATATCCCAAATAACAAATGACACTAATATATATTTTTATTTTTTATAAAATTCAGAATAACGAATAATTATAGCATTCGTTATTTCTAAATACCAAATAAAAGTAATTTATTCGGTATCATTTTTTTCGAATTTCAAAATAAATTTGCGCGAGTCTGATATTCTTATAACATCTATGGCTTGGTTCTAAAATGGCCAATCAATTTTTTCAGATTTTGTGTTATTTACATCTAAAGTTTAGTAAATTTTTAATTCTAAAAAAGTAGAATCTAAATGAAAAAACAGAAAGATGTTGCATTTTCATTAGATCAGCCAATGTTAATTGGTGTTTTCTAATTAATTTCTAAAAGTGTCAAAGTTGGCATTCACAGAACTAAAAATTTGTATATTGGTCCTTTTAGATCCCAGTTATTAGAATAAATTAGTTTTAAGTTTTCCGTATTTAAGTTAAAACTTGTATATTCATTGGTCGTCAACATTTTTGACAGGAGTAAATAAAAACAAAAATAAAAATAACTTGTTTGTGGTGAATAGCATAATGAAATCTAAGACTACAATAGTATAGTTTGCCAAAGGAAGTAACTGACACAAAAATGTACTTATACCGTTATAAGATAGATAAATGAAGCATAGTCTTGTATTATTATTTGGCGGGGATATATTATTATTTAAACCAAACCAACGAATAAAATGTTTAGGGAAATCAATGGCTCGTTCCATGGCAATACCACTTCCATTCATCTTCGTTTGAACGTAATGTTCTCAATCTATAGTACTGATGGGAATTAGGACGTTCACATATATGTTCATAATTTTATTGTTTTTAGTCTTACTCTTTGAATTTACTTTTATGATTCACATATAAATTAATTTTTTTTTAAATGATAATTTAAAATATAAATATTTCTATTCAACCATTAACATAAAAATATATGTTCATTTATTTTTAATTTTATTAAATAAACTATTGAATAAAGCATAACAATTATGAATCAACCAATCAGATAGCTTTCAATACTAGTCCAACCTAAAAAAAAAAAATTGTCGCTAAAGAAATGCAAATCCGTTCAGAAATTTCGCTCCCCTTCCCTCCCCCCTCCCAAAAAAAAACTAAATTGTGTAAAATGAATAACATTCTAACGAGGATGACCTCTAGTTTTATCCGATAATCCAATAATTAGGAGATATTCAAATATTCAACAAATAAATAATATAAATCCCAATCGAAACCCTTTCAATTATTTCCCGATCCAATCAGGCTCAGGCTTATTTATAGAATGGTGTCAGCCGGTGACCAGCAGTGACCGGTATATTGGGGATATTGCAGATGGGACTGCGGTTTTGGTAACATCAATTAAGGACATACCTTATTAATTTATAATACGATCTGGGTTCGATAAACCGTAAAGGGACGAGGCCAACCAACTCATGATCATTTATTTAGCTAGGTCAGCCATATACTTTTCCTCACAACTATAATTTCGTTATCCGCGTCAGAACCATAATTTGTATAATTATGAATCTACTCAGTAGAAAGCAGGCTGCAAATTATCAATCTGTTATTTTTAATAATTGAAAGGTAGTAGGCTGTTAATTGACAATTATCGTTACATCCATTTAGTAGTAGTTTACAGGATTCTAAATTAAAAGCTATGAAAATAACTGGTTCCTTTTTTCCATTTTCAAAACTAAATATTAAACATTTTTAACTTAAATATACTATTTTTCAGTAATTGATAAATTTGACTGTTGCTGAATTTGTAATCTTAGAAATGGACTGGCTTTATTCCGAAATTTGTTCACAGCTACCTACAATTAGTTTAGCTGTAAAATTATCAGTGCACTAATTGAAACACTGCTAAGTTGTCTGTATTGTTTTGTTTTTTCAGCTGTTGTATCATTTTAGTTGCTAACCTTGTAACTGTTAGCTACATTACAAATTAAAATAGCCTTTTGAACAATTATCTTTCAAATGAGCATCTCGAGTCCTCCAAAAGACCTATAGTTTTTGAACTATCAAAAACTAAACAAAAGTGAACGTATTTCTATGGGAACATGTACAGAATACTTTTAAAAAATATGTGTAGGTTGTCCAATAGGTTGTATACTTTTATAGGTTAATACTAATGCTACTGCTTAGTAATATAGTACTGTCTTAAGGGAATTGAATCATCTTTTAAATGATCATTTACATAATTGGCTATAAAATGCATACTTTTTGAGTTATGCGCAAATAAATATTTATTTTTTTTATAACTTTTTTTCTACTTTTACTCAGGGGTCTACTATATATAGGAAACTTTAGGTAATTTTCATCAAAATTGTTAGAGGTGGTATGGCTTTACAGTCCATAGAAAAATAGTTTTTTTTTGCTATTGTGTTAGTGTTAATTTGGTACGCAGGGAGACGAGACCAGATCATTTAAAAAAAAATTTTTTTTTTACTCAGGATGATTTGAAACGTCCAGATCAATTGAAAACTGCACATCGAAATTTTTACCCCATTTTCCTTGCCTACTAACGGTAAGAAAGTAAAAGGAGTGATACTGCTTCTTAGTTATTTGTAGTAATTTATTTGTTTGTATTCCGATATTTTTCAACTGCTGGTTCGTTTTCGTTGTTAACCTTGGCTAATAACTTAACAGCGCTACCAGACATCAAATGTCTGCAATAAATATTTTTGTTCTAAAATATATATATATATATATATATATATATATATATATATATATATATATATTTTTTTTTTTCATAAATAGATTATTTATTTGAAAACTCATTTATACATGAATGATTAACCACACCATTTATTTAGAAGTACATCAGACATTTCTTAGAAACAAATCAAAAATATCTGATGTGGACAACACATGACTTCCGCCTATTAAACTTTAAATCGATGCCTCAAAAAATGATTCTGAATTTGGGTACTAGTTTCCGAAGATTGCAGTATCTCAAAAACGACACTCGGCGTCGCGACATCCATCTATTGACGCACACACAAACAAATGGGGAGGAAAATTAGTATTTTACACTCAATTTTAACACTTAAAACAAGTAATAAAAATGTTTAATTGGATTGGAAACCAAATTGCGTTTGTAACCTTTATTACCGAAACATATGATTTATGTATTTAATTTAAATATAATTTTTGATGTAAGCTGATTATGACCTTCAAGTAATATTTGTGGCTCACCAATTTTAACCAAAATATAGTAAATACATTCATATCGATATAAAAGACCTATTTAACAAATTTGAGATGTCTTACATTATATTTTAGTATAATTTTTGGTGAAAATCTATTATGACCTTCAAGTAAAGTACCGCTTCCGGTTTTCCAATTTAGACCAACATCTAGTATGATATTTAAATCAATATATAAGTTTCAAATACTAAATTTGAGAAGTTTTGCATTGTATTTTAATATAATTTTTGATGGAAATTAATTATGTTTAATTTAATTAATTAATTAATTTAATTAATTAATTAATTTAATTAATTAATTAATTAACAGTTGTACTAGCTTTGACGTTGTTAATTTTTGCAACAGTCCTAAGAAATCGCCATTAAAGGCGTTAAAACTATTATATTATTTTAGTTCCTTTTTGACGGTATTCTTCTCTTCAACACTATTTGGCCTTTCTGGTTCAGAGGTTGGAAGATTTCAAGTTATTGGACACGTGCGAGGATGCAGAGTAGGCGCCGGATCCCCTCCAGCGATGACCGGCCATCTGGTCGCATCTGTTGCACATAGGCCGCATTGTTTGTCCGCAACTGTCTGCCCAACCGCGCTGAAAACCCTACGACAAACACCGATTTACCACTACATTAGTTTCCATCCTCTGGTTTTACAGACCTCCATTTCGGATTTATATGTTATTTATTACTAAAATAAAATTAAAACATTTGGCATACCTCATAATCATCGGATGCACATGTTAACAACGATACGTTTTTATTTACAAATTACTACTTACATGATTCCGGATACAAACCCTTATGGCCAAACAATTTGTAGAACAATTAATAATTTTTATATAAGTACATTCTTTTGGGCGAACAATTGGAAAACATATACAAAAAACTACAAAAAAATAACATTACATGATTGATTTTTTTGTATGTGTTTTAACGTTTAGCAGATGCTTATTGTAATTACCACGCATCCGTATCAGACTAGGGTTTATTAAATAATAAATGTATTTATATTTTTTTAATCTCTTATCTTTCACTCATTATTTTCATTATTAGTTACTACTTTCATATTTTATCATGCGTTATTATTTAATTAATAACAATTAATAACAAAATTAATTTTGTTTCGCTTAATCGGATTTTATTTCTTGAAATAAGAATTGAGGTTGAAAAGTTTTGGAAATATCGTTGCTACGTTATATTAAACCTCATTTGCTAATTCTTGGTGTAGTTTGATGCACAGATGCAGAGATGAGTTCTCTTTAGTAAGTAAGAAAGGCAGAAAAAGATCGGATATGGAATGGAACGATATGAGAGGTAATATGAATCGTTGGTCTGAGGAATATTTCCCAAATATAACAATTGGTTTAGCCATATTTGAATGATGGGTTAAAATAGAGGATCAGTTGACATCCGCATGATGGTATAGAAGGATCAATCTAATTAGGAATTGATAAATTATTTGCCACTTCTATAATTTTGTTTTATTGAAGACTAGTTTCGAATGTTATCCATTCATCTCCAGTTCAAGGTTTAAATGGATAGATTATAATCATTTAAACCTTGAATTGGAGAAAATGTATAACATTCGAAACTAGTTTTCAATAAAACAAAATTATAGAAGTGGCAAATAATTTATCAATCCCTAATTGAAATAGAGGATATTTTAATATCAACGAATTAAAAGATATTGGATATCAAAACTGTCAGGAAACTGTATGGTGCTAGACACTCAATGCAATGAGAATATTTACCCAAACTAACAGGATTGCTACGTTGTTTGTACAGATTCGTCCTTACGATAGAGTAAAAGATAAACGCAAAGAAATTTCAACTGCTAAGTGCCCACAAATTATAACTAACATAGCTCATCTCAATAACGAAAAGAAAAAACCATTACATCGTTATAAGGACATCCATGTTTGAAGGTTAAAATTAAGAATTTTTTCGCAGGCAGTCTATGATACAGGTTCGGAATTGTCTTACGTGCTATAAAATATTATCTTAAAATTGTTGTTAGCTTTTTTAGTCAAATTCCATTGCATTCGGGAGTTACATTTAATTCATTCAATTAGGAATATACGGTTATATATAGAATGTAAAAAATAAACAATTAAGCCCTACAACGGTTGTCACATTGCTTATGGCTGTCTGGTTTATGAAAATTACCAACAACGATAGCCAACTATACGAGTACAATGTATTTATATGGGTTACATACTGTAAATGCTGTTGTCTTATAGCTATGTCCACATTGTTCGACTTTCGATTGGACATTAAGAACGGGGAGCGTGTAGCATCCGATGTCGAAAGTCTATACAGTGTAGATATAGCTTAAGATTGGTGTTGGGTGATGCTACTTTACCAATGATATGATTATAAAAACATTTTTAATTGTGATTAATAATATGTATTCAGAGGTATGACATCTGAACATTGTTCATTTTGAGTTGCAATGCTCTGGGAAAATACTGTTTGACAAAGTCACCCTTTAATTATATTTTGAGCTACAATTATAGGGACGCCTGCTAGTTCAGCCCCTATAACTGCCCAGGGGTTCTGTATGAGTCAGAGCATTGTCATTAGCGACGTTCGTTAATAAAACTTGTCTTTTTTTCTATTGTGTTTGCTAAATTTATTTTAGAAATGTAAACTAGTTATGCTTATAATAGTGTAAAATATTACATTATGTAAATCTCCATGCCTTCTCATTAAACGACATCCTTGTTTCCTCACTGCATTTTGACCTTTATCAAGACTTACTACAAATAGTCAGCAATTAGTTAAGGAATGCGTTTTTCGTCATCTCTATGGTCACATCTAATCCATATTTTCATTTCTTGTATTCCAACGGTGGTTTATGGTTTGTTAAAAGTGATTAGTTTTTGACGTTTGTTTCATAAACACACTGGCCTATGAGGGCCTCAACCTCGGAAATGTGTGCAGTGGTAAAATCACTATTCAGAAATGAGCATGATGTAGATGGAAGGCATCTGCCGTCATCAGCAGGTATCATCAGCCAAATATTTTTTCAGGAAAAATTATCGAAAAATTCTTAACCCTCCTTGTCACTCGCGTGGAAATAGGGTGTTTTCCAGATAAGATGGACAGCTGAAATATGATGACGGCTAGACTTCCAATCCTTTCATGGCGGCATAATCAAGAGACATGATGCTTGTCGTTGTTGAAGTAACTATGTAAAAAGGCTAACAGGTCCACAATGAATAGTTATGTATTTCCAATCCTAAAACCCCAAAATTTCATATTTTCTGAGCAAAATTCGGAATATCTTTTTATTTTCGAAATTCCTATCATCATATACGACACTCCTTTAGCTATGTCTATACTGTTCGACTTTCGATTCGATATGACGAACGGGGAAGGGAAGTTAGTAATATGCAATGTCGAATCGAAAGTCGAACAATGAGGACATAGCTTTACACCTTCTACAGACATGCAGAAGTTTTATTTAGCATAAAGGCCGGATGGTTAATTTTATGTTAATATTTGACTATCATTTCTTCCATTTTTACTTTCCCTTACCTATATATGAAATATATAGTAAGCGGAAGTATTGCGATCGTGAAAACTTTCGAATTCGCGTTTTCAACGGAAATACACGTTTTAAGGCTCGCTAAGAATAACCAAATCTCGCAAAAAGGTTTGTGTATGTGTGTGCATTTGTCTGTCTGTGTGCGCGTGTGAACAGGCTATCTCAAAATCGAAAAGTCGTACGAAACTGAAACTACGTATTTAAGGCAGGATGTTCCAGTAAGTTATCTTGGGATGTTCCAGCAACGTTTTCGTCAAAATCGATTAACCGGAGGTGCCACTTTATATCTTCGATTTTCACTTTTTTGCAATTTCTCGAAAACGACTCTAACGATTTTGATAAAACTTGCTGAAAGTCTTCTCCTTAAAACCCTTCAACTTTTCATATGTGTAGTACGTCACCGAGGAAATAAACGGAAAAAAGTTATGATGAAAAGAATATTTTATATACACATAACTTAAAAAAAAATGCATTTAATAGTAAATTATGTAAAGAATTATACGAAAGGTAAATATCTAATGAACAAAAAAAAAATCATCAAAATCGGACCAATATTAGCAAAGATACAGCGCCTCGGACTTACTGGAAGTGGCAATTATATCATGGATTTTACACTTTTTTAAAATTTTCTCGTAAACGGAAAAAGGAAACAGCTCTAACTATTTTGATGAAACTTGCCTAGTGTCTTCTCCTTAAAGCCCTTTAACTTTTGATGCATATAGTATATCAATGAAAATTCGAAGAGAAAAAAGTTATAGTGAATAGAAAATTTTATTTGCGCGTAATTCAAAAAGTAAGCATTTTAAGGTAAATTATGTATGAAATAATATGAAAGATAATTAAATTCCCTCAAAACCAAAATAAAAAGTATCTTAATTGGGCCTGCATTAGCAAAGATACAGTGTAATCTCATAAGTACTACAAGACTCTAGATGGAAAGCCGAGCGCGTCCAGAAGGAGACGGAAGCGACCGAACCTCCTCCCACCAAGCCGCCAACCTTTTGTTAACAATGTAACAACCTATAACAATGTATTGTAATTATATAAAAGTATAAATTAATTTAATAATTTCTAATTTTATATTATTCAACGGAAACAAAATTATTCAATGGAAACTAAACCGAAACTTTTAAAATATATTTTCAGCTTGACAATCCCAAAATATTTATTGTACAGAAATGTCGTACAAAAGTAGTTTCAAAAACTAGTTTATTATACTTTTGTGAGGTCAGAGAAGACTTGAAGAGTGCGTTCTGCTGAGTTTATTTCGAATATTGTAAATGTGTATTCATTAAAATTATGTTAAAATGATTATTATTATAGGGTGTTAAGGGAAAGTTGTGTGAAGTGCGCACCACACCAGATTTTTTCATTTAATATGGGAAACTTCTTTAATAAAACTACTATATTCAATAAATAAAATATAAAATTGTTTGTTATAATAAACGTTAGCAGTTTAAACTTGTATGTATAAGTGTCAAGGTCTATACTTCCATTATCACCTCTGATGGATTGTCGGAACTAATTCCGTGAGTTGGCACCTTTGAGTCTGCTATTAAGAACTACCTATACGACTGGAAATTAAGTTGTCAGAAGCCTCTTACCTTAATTATTTCAGATGACTTAAAATGCTTCTGTGTTAAATATTTTCATTCTATGATTGTTTCTCTCTCATTATTTTTTTTGTTGTTCTTTTAAGCAATTAAATTTTATTTTAAATGTTCAAGACCCTTAGTATAACATCCCAGTTTATGTTGGTAGATCGCTTGTATAGTTTTCCTATTTGAGATTTCCCCTATAATACATCTTACTATATCAAGTTATATTAATCTTTCTTCGAGACTGGTTTATCTTCATTTCAGTTGCTACTGAATCATATTTAATCATACTTTTGGGACTGATCGCAACATATTCTCAATCCCTTCAAATAAATTTTTCAAGTGCACCCCTTTCCAGCGATAGTCATTGCCGAATTCATCGAAGTAATGCTATTGTCTTCATCCTCCTCAATGTTTTTCCAACTTCTATTGTTTCATTTTAAATGGTTATATGCGATCCTTAAACAAAGTACCAGTTTCCTGCATTTCATTCCTTTCAAATAGTTATTTCGTCCTATTAAGGATAACTTTGAACTTAAATTTGATGGGCTGTAATAGAGGAAATTGAAATGGAGGCTGCTGAAGGCCTGGATCTACTTTCACGCCCCTACATCCTCTTTTATTATACATTAGCTTTTATAGCTCGTCACCCAGCATTATCCTCTTTGATTAAATATTTCATTTCAATGGCACTGATTCTATAAAGGCTTTCTCTTTAGAGCTTCAGCAAACTCTTCGTTGTTGTATTTTTTTTTTTGTCTTATAGAAGAAAAATGAAATGGATGGAGAATACAATAACAGATTTACTAAGTTTTGTATTAATTTTCGTCTATCCTTATTGTCATTTTGGACTTCAAACCAAATCAAAATATTAGATTAGCCTTTACAATAGCAAAAAAAAAATTAAACTTAAACATACGAAACATAAATTAAATGTTTAGCTTTATTTATTTTTTTTTTTGCTTCATTCACAATTAATCCTATTGTTTACGGCATCATTTATTTTTTTTTTTATTTCTTATTATCCCTGTATGTACAGATGTTTGAGCATACAACTTGACTTATTACAAAAATGATTTTCTTCTACTTCTGTGATGTAGAAGTTGACTTCAAAATCGTGTAGAAATGGTTTTCACAAACAAAAGTGGTTGTGATAAATCACAATGTGAAATTATTAGATTCCTTGATGGCATGGCATGCGTCAAACAAACTTTTAAAATAAACTGCTCTCCTAAAAGTTTATTATTTTTCTTACTCCCACTAGTTCTTCAGATGTTATATATTTGCATTTAAATCTCCGAAGACTTCATGCCTACAGAATCTCGAGTTTGCCTTACCGAATACTGCACTGCTGCAGGAATCTCGTATCGGCGATGGCTTATAAGACGATCTATTAAAAAGACAACGAAATTTTAATTTTTGTATATTTGAGTCGTCTTAAAATGACCAATTTTGCCAGAGGTTTTCGCTGAAATATTTTTTAATAATTACTGTTAAATATCATTTTTTTTTTTAATACAATTTTCAGTTTTTACAGCAAAAATAATCACAAAACATCTAATTAGTCTACAACTATTTAAATTAATTTCGACGAAATTCGTGAGATCACTTTTAATAAACCAACAGTATCAAAAAGGTTTAAGGACCAATAAAGAGAATATATGAAAAATGTTTTGAGATAGAATTTTTTTTTATAATTTCAATGGTACTTATTTTGAAGAACTATGAATTGATGAATAAGTTGGGATTGAGAATCGGAGATATTCATCAGAATTTTTTAAAAATATAAATTATAATTAAGAAATAATATGTTTGACACGTTTGACAAAGGATAACAATATTTTAAAAATTACTGCTAAATGCATCAATTGCAGGACTAATTAACACTGTCTACTAATAATAAAAGTAATCTACGATCGTCACCGTAGTAGAGGAGAAAGGAAAGCACTCAGTGTTGAAGAGGACTTAAGAATGAAGTAGAGCTCCATCAAGTCTAGCATTGATGCTTTGATTGTAAAGCAAAATAAAAAAAATGCTTTCAGCTGAAAAATCTTGATGCTTTTCTTCACAATGTTCAAATTTCTTACTTTTGAGGGATTTTTATTTGCAGAATTTTTGGTGTTGTTATTTCATTATTATGTGAAATTGACAAAATTTGTTATTTTCTTAAGCAAATTTATTGTAATATATATATATATATATATATATATATATATATATATATATATATATATATATATATATATATATTACAGTAATTTTTTCTTGTATATGTCTTTTTTTATTAAATAAACCTTTGTAAATCAGCTTACTATATTTTTTACGAAGACAAATCTTTCATACTAATATCATTAGATCAGGTATGTGGCACCCCCTGTTATCTTAAACTTGACTTAAAGAGTTTGTTTCACCAGTGACTTTAAGTCTGGAAACCCTCCCTAAATTAAACCATGAAGGTTTTTATAAAGTATGTATATGGTTTTGTTAATTGCCAATTGTTATTTACACTCCCTAAAGCTATGTCCGAACTGGTCGATTTTCAATGCGCTTTCGTTTTCGACATTGCTACCTAACACTCTCATCTCTTGAAAATTTGAGTTTTGAGTCCCTTTTATAAATTATTTCTTTATTTTGTTATTTTCACTACCTATTTTATTCGTCGCATTTGTTTTTTTAAACAAATTTCTTTTGTTTTCCGAAACTATCCCAGAACAATATACATATTTTATTTTTATTTTTTTTTTATTGTTTCACATATTTCAGCCATAAAAAATAAAGTTTTGTTTATGATGTCATTTCCATTAGAGAATTAATATAGTTTGCATTACTTTTTGATTTTAATTTATCGAATTTATTAATTAAAAATAGAGAGTAATGGAAAATATGCTAATTCTCTAATGAATATAACAAATAATCGATTGTTTTGGGATAGTTTCGGGATGCAAATGAATTATTAAAAAAAAAAAAAATGTGACGCATGAAATAGATAGTGATAATAATGAAATGTAGAAATAATTTAGAAAAGGAATTATAATTTTCAAGGTTTCTTAAGCACCTTATTATTACGATAGAGATACTTTGTATTCGTTAGGTAGCGATGTCGAAAACGAAAGCGCATTGAAAATCGACCAGTCTGGACATAGCTTTATATTTCTATATTGTTATATACCTTAGTATAGTTAGGTAAGTACCTTAGTACTTGTTAATTACATAAAAAGATTATATTTAGTTTTATGATGTTAAAATATTTTTTTTAAAGTTGATTTCTCGTCATTATTATTTTTTCCTAATTTATAGCCTAGTAAAAAAAAAAAAAAAAAAAAAATTGACTAGAAGCCGAGGATTCCTTGCTGACTTTCATTAAATACTTCAAAGAGCGGCATTGAAGTACTTCTCGAGAAATAAATCCTTTCATTCCCGTTTGGATTTTCGTTTTTGCCTTTCCTAAATCCGGAACACACAAAGCAGGTTAATCTCGGCTTCATTTTTATTCGCTTGTTAATCCGTCAAAGGTCCTCTTCTCTGCGCTAGTTTTTCCCGATTCCAATAAACCTTGTTTTTAATCAAAGTTGAGGGTAGGCTGCTATCTTTACAGAATTTCCCCGAATTAAAGTAAACTTCATTCATTGATGAAAGTTCCTTCGATAATTATTTTTGGTTTCAGTTTTAATTGTGAACGTCGACAACATTTGAAGAATAGGAAGAATACAATTTTGAAATAAAAGATTAAGGGTGTGGTCAGAACTAAAACACGTTGTATTGAAATTTGGTGTATAATGTGTACCGACGTTTCGACTTAGTTGTTGGCCTTCATCTGAACTATATAATGAAATTAAATTGGGGAATATCCAAAAAACAAATAGTATGCATGAAAATTAAAACATAAAAACGAAAATAAGAAGAATACAGAAAGTTAGTATACAATAAATCAGAAAATTGAAATATAAAAACGAAAGAGAAGTGGATATATCAGATGAGGTGAAAAAACCTCTAACTGGAAAATGTTCAGACATTTTATTTGAAATTGACTCCCACTTCTATTGCATTCAATTTCAGATAATTTAATTCAAAGGGGACCGCTGGAATTATACCCATATTTATCGGACATCCCCAAAACTCCCATAATCGTGTTCTAGGTTTTATGAAACGGATTTAAAATGCACCCTCTCCCCTCCCCTCCCCTCATGACCTTCGATCCAGTGCAAAACTCTGTTATAAATATATAATTTGGGAATAAGTAAGGATCGTTTGTCAGTTTTGTGATTGGCTGTTAACTTGATTCAGAAAGGAGTCATTTGTTGAGGTTGGAATCAAAGGATTGATTTGAAAGGATAAAGCGTGCTCAGAATGTTTTGAATGCTATCAGAAAGAATAGGGACAATAAGGAAGGGATCTACATAAGAAAATTGAGGGTGGTTGTGGAAAGCTAAGGGACGGAAGAACAGTGGTGAAAATCATCTTTTATGAATCCTGAAATATTTCTCAGAATAAATGTTTAGGGAAAGCAGACGGTTAGCTTTGGATTGTGAAAAACCGAATGGGATGAGAGAATAATCATAAGACATTTAGGCAGTTTAGAAACGACCTATTGTTCAAATACAACTCGCCTAACCTGATCTTGACCAGTTTTTTTTTGTTCTGATATAAATCAACTGTATGATTTTTTTTTTGGTAGTCTTGATTAGTTGACTGCTCACCAGATTTTTTTTTGTTTAGATAACAATTTTTTATATCGTAACTTTTACAGCGTAATTCAAAGCTTTGGGTATACGGAACGAATACAAGCTAACAAAACACTAATAGCCGTTTATTAGATTTTGTTAAAATTAAAATGATTAAATTTAATTAAAATCGACTATATCAATTACATTCATATATCTATTATATTTTATTACTACCGCGAATTTTTTTTTTGGATTTTGGGAGGGCATAAGATTACTTGATTGATAAAATCTGAATCGTTCTTACTGGATTTACTTCGTATTCGGTATAGGTAAGATATTATGGAAAATAGACATCCGGAGACATTATATATTTATTTTATACTTTAGGATGCTCGACAAGGCACGGCCTGTCTGGGCAATAACCACTGGCAATAGTGTCTGCTTTACGATCCTGGCTTCGCTCTGAACCGTTATTCAAATCATTGTACCCTTCTTTACGGCCACTGATATGGCTACATTTAATATTATCTGTCTCTAAACATTTGAAGTGTAAGTAAACTTTACTACGGTGCTCTTTTGAAATTCTTGAATGACTTTATTTTCAGGATACCTTAGTGTCTGTGCTCATCTCCTTTATCTGTTTATTATGGTTCATTTTATTTGCTATTTTCTGCTATTTAAACATCTATTTTATACTTAAACGAATATATTTAAATTTTTATTAAATTTGGCGTTTCTGTTAGAAGTTTCTGTTGAAAAGTACTATTCATGATTTAATTAAAAAAATTAATATATTTTATACATCTTTTTTTTTTAAACATATTTAAGAATATATAGAGAAATAAAACAAGTAAGTCACTCTTATTTTTTTAAATGGGTCAAAATGAAAAACTGCATTTTTCCAAAGCGTTAGAATGTAGAAAAAATTACGAGAGTCAAGAAATATTATTCATTGAAGTTTTATCCATAGCGTAAAACTATGGCCCGTTTCTCCCTCTCCCCGCATTTTAACGCCCTGGCAGAACGCACAATTTCATTCTGATCCTTTTTTTTAAAGTGACACGTTTTTTTCTCCCTCTGCCTCTCCACTTTATTAAAAATGGCCCCACCAATTTTCAATGATACATTTTGGAATAGAGTTCCATGTTTTAAGCCGATCGTTAAGACAAAATCTTGAAAATTGTTGAAAACCTTGTTTTCTCTTTACAAATTATTCTTTAATGATTATAAAATAATCAAAATAAATAAATAATAAAAATTATTCAAAATATCTTTTTCAATTAAAATACGGATTTATTAATCACATAATGATAAAACATTATCTGTTGTAATTTCATTGCATGATGCTTATTACTGAATTAATCTTACTAATAATATCCATAAATGTCCATATTAATAAATTTAAAATCAAATATACACTTTCAATTCTTATATTTTCTAATAGTATACTACAAGAAGGCTTTACCAACTTTGTAAATGTTGGGTATTCAAATTTAATTATTCGTATATATTGGTTAAACTTTTATACTTTTATAATCTAATCTTATTATAAGTAGGCAAAATAGCATCTATTCATTAAATAATATCACAATTCCGTAACCGCTTGTATTTTTGCCCTTGCGATATATATGAAAGCCATTAAATTTAAGCTTGACATTTTTTATTTAACAATATTTTAAACTAGGATGTTCATTGCGACAAAAGTTGGCCGTTGCGGTGAGTTTAAATATATCAGTAGTAACGGTTAACAGTAATGATTGGCCGTCATTCCACACCGCTACGATGGGCATACCTGCGAAAGTCTACCTTTAAAAGGTGTTTAATTTAGTTTGATTCACACCCTATCCTCAGCTAATACTACCAACTTCTTGGCAAGCTTGTAAATTTGATATTTCTTCATCACCTGGACACAATAAGTGGAAGTTTAGGGAAGTTTTTTACAGAGACCCTTCCTTCCATATTGGCTCTTATTTAATTTTAATTAAAGTAGAAAATTCGAATTTAAAAAAATAGCTTATGCCTTGATCAGTGTAGATGAATTCTCTGATTTTTTTTTTATATAGATGTAATTATATGTAATAAGATGGAGCCCAATTATTCACTGTCACTATCAACTGTTTCAAAGTATTTTAAAATTTTGGAAATATATTCTTCTTATGTTAAACGCTGTAGCATCTCAGTAAAGTAATTCTGAATGGTAAATACACGGTGTTTATGAATACCCACGTGAACTTTATTCTGAGGAGTTTTTGAGAGACTGTCAATGGTGGCTCTGAAAGAGTTCCCCACTCGAGAGGACACTATCGCAACAGAAAGTTATCTATTCAACCCTCGCTTTCTTTATATTCACGTCTCTCCCTTTGCGAGCACTCTATTTTCTGTCTTTTCAGTCCTCGCTGTTACAATGTTTTACGGAGTTGAGAAGCATGCTAAGATTGTGCTGAAGTTCCAAAATTGTTTCATGTACATAAAGTAAATAATATGCGATGAGAAATCCTCATTCACCCTCGTAGGTTTTTCTGCAAATTCATAGTATTGCTAATATACTGTTCCATTTTCAGTCTGTTATGTAATTGATGTACGCAGTTGTCTCGTCAAAGCCCGTGAGTTACCTTAAATATAAAAATCCAAAATAATTATTTATTTACGTACTTTGAATGCACCGTTCATAAATGAAATATTCTTCCCAACAGTTGGTCGCATCCAATGATAGGACATTGATGATACCAGCCGTCTATAAATAATAGCGAAACAAAGTCAATAACATGGACCAATGGCATCTTCGTCTCGTTTAGGAGCCCTCCCTCGACCAATAACAGGCACTCCATCACCGCTCCTCATCCCCATCGTTGTTAGAGCTAATCCCTCGACCCTTAGGCCCAGCGTGCGTCTTGGCCAATGTAGGGGCCTGGTGATTGATATTTGGCAATGAGTCACCCAAGTATCGCGTCAAACTGTTTCTATAAATGACGAATTGATTTATCAGTAAAATAAGCGGATTGTAAGATACTTATTTCTGTTAGGGATTGATAAATCATTTGCCACTTCTATAAATTTGTTTTATTGAAAACTAGTTTCGAATGTTATACATTCATCCTCAGTTCAAGGTTTAAATGGATTATATCAAACAGAAAAGTTTGTACTGATTCCTTCTCGGATTGTACTAACAAGTGATAACTATTTATAGAAGTGGCAAATAATTTATCAATCGCTAATTAGATTGATCCTTCTATACCATCATGCGGATGTCAACTACTTATTTCTGTATGGGGGGAGGGGGGAATTTTGTCAACGTGAAACATGTTTTTTGGTAATTTACCATCGTCAAATGCTTGAAACATATAAAATATGTGTCGCAACTAATATATGCAATGTGATGTAAATTAGTTCGAATATTAATCTTCTGTAACTACTCTGTATCTGCATTTATTCAATTCCATAGGTTATCGATATACGTGCAAACGTAACTGAAAACTTTGTATAGCGCGAGTTCTTAATGGGGCTCAAAGTGCTGTTACTCTGGTGAATGTTTACAATTTAACATTTTCCGCTGATTGATTCATTATTTATTTATCTACTCTTTGAGGGTAACTTGATGTTACAAAGTAGAATCGCTATCAGCGCTATACAAATGTCCATGATTAAATACCATTTGTTAATGAGTGATTACCTATGGGACCATTCTCAAAAAATGATCAAATCAGAGATTTTTTTTCCTTTCAGGATTGAATGTTTAAATAACGATTCATAAAAAATCTGCAATAATCTTGACTTAATCTTGAATAAAATACAATCCCAAACAGCTTTTCAGGATCGTTATTTATTTAATTAAAAATAAGTAACGAAATTGTTGAATTGACGGAATTACATCATGACTTTGAAAGAATTATTTCATTAATTTTAGTTCTGGAAGAGAGGATTACGGTAGTAATAAAGAATTTATTCGATCCATAACTATGATAATATTTAACTTCCCTAAAGTCGTATTTTATACTCTCAGGATACTTACTATTTGAGGGACAAGATACTAAAGATGTCGAAGTCGGCTTCGGACACCGTTAGAGAATTACATTTTGAGGCTTTAGACATCTTTTTGCATAAAATAATTTAACTAACAGTTTTGAAACCAAATGGAAAAAAAAAACGAAAATAGTTATATCAATCTACTTATATTTTTTTCATAAGTGGCAGATTTGAGCCGATTAGGCTTTTTTTTGAGAATGGCTATATGAAATTAATATAATATCCACTAACTAAAACTCTGACATAAGATATCTTAACTCCAAAAATTAAATTTTAAAAGATAAGATATTTTTTATTTTGTTCTATCGTTTCATAATGTAAATTGGTAATAACCAATTTTTTTATTTTCTAGCTTGGCTATTATAGATAGAGATAGGTTACTTTTGCATCAAATTTGGAGAGAGTATAGTTCTGCTCTGAACCGGCGATTTATACTATCAGTTTACAAATCATATGTTTTTTCTTCATCCAAATTCATGCTTGTAGTGGCTCTCGATCCTCAGCTATATATATATATATATATATATATATATATATATATATATATATTGTATTTTTTCGTTTATTAAAAAGGCATGTAAAGCTCCAATCTTGATGAATTGTAAAAAAAAAAATCTGTTTATTGATACATCTTTTTCGAATTTTCGCTATTAATTATTTTTTTCTACTCGTCAGTCGTGCGTGTTTTTGCATTCTGGTATTTCATCACGCACTATAATAAGTTGTTATCTTGGCACGCTAGAAATGTTGCCAAGTCCCACTCCGCCTCAGTTATGCGTGGCATGAGATTTTGTAATTTACGCTACCCTCGTTTGGGAATGCTATTTAGATAAAATAGGCATTAATCATTTACATTCCTCTAATTTCCTTTCGTTCTGTTTTATTACTGGCCGCCGTTGTGAAACAAACGGGTGGAATTTTATCGTATGTTGTATTGAAGAAGAAAAGTTTTTTTTTTCCCCGGTCATCGTGGGAGCGTGTATAGCCAATTTAATTGGTAATTAATGTCATACTCTAATTACTGCGTCGTGGGAAACATACTTTTTTCGTCGTTAAATCATTTTTGATTTATAAATTTAACTCTTTTTAAGTCTATGAATAAACTGTTATTTACTCTTATTTTATTTACAGCAGTAATACAGAGGGTTGTATTTATTAAACGATATTTATTCATTTTAAATATTTTTAAGACAAGTTTTCTCAAGATTAGTCGAATCATTTAAACATTTCTTTACCATGTCATTATAAATATTTGAACTGTAAACATTTAATCTTCGCAGTATGAAATTAACGTGTAGTAAGAAAAAAAATTATTTAGTAATCATTAAAAAGGTAAACTTAATTATAAGATTATGTTTATTTTGATTAGGAGCTTAACAATTGCATCTATTTCTTCCCGATCATATATCGTTCTTATTATTATATATTCTTATTATTATTATATTTTATATATTGCATGCTACAGATATTTATATATATACCAAATATACGATATATATATATCGTATATTTGGGCCCGTGTTCCTTGATTGATAGGAAGACTAAACTTCCTGTTAGTTTCGTTTTATTCATATATTGAACTTACATTCTTTCATTTTGTCCAGTCATTAAGACCATCCATTGTGTTGTTTTTCAAAAGTATTACAGTGTTTCGAATTTAGAAAATGTAGGAAACTAAAGTGATATATCATTTAAAATATTAACTTTCTTATATATCTATATATAGAATTTAAGATATATCTTGATTACATGAAGGTTAATGTTTTGAAAAGATGACAATATTTAAATATTTTCCATTGTGATTTTCTGACTGATGATGATGATGTTTAACAGTTTAGTAAATCGAGAAATAAATCGTTGTTATTACTTCGGTTATACTTTATTTGCGTGTGTTGTATAAATGTGTTGCACTGCATTGCAACCATTATCATTACCTATGAATAGTTTTCTTTCATAATGACATCATTAGTACTGATATATGCATTAAAATTTTGTGTTTGTATAAACTTTTAAGCAAATGTTATCTATCAAGGCCTGCTTATTATTGAAGTGAACGGAAAGTACTCCTGTATTGAATTGAACTGTGCAGAGTGATGGATTCTAAATTTGTTATTACTCCTATACTTTATTTCATTGTGCCGCTATTTTCGTTTATGCAATAAAATGTATTGAATTGAATAGGGGAGAGGGTCCCGAGATTTGCATTGCCTAGAGGCCCATGTTATTGGCCTCTAGGCAATGCAAATCTTTATCCGGCTCTGGCCGTAAGCTGAAATACACTTACATATACTTACGTATCGAGTATTCATATACAGCGTACTTTAAACGATGAATATGGCTTGTTTATTTCCGCATAAATATGTTTATTGATTAATACAAACACACACAAAAAAAGGAGCAAATTATGTACTAAATTTAATATTAAAAATATTATCGGTATGTTTTATTTCTTGTGTGGTGGTACTCTTAGTAATTGAATTCTTTCTTTCTCTTATTTATTGGCTGCAGTAAGGCATAAATATCGTCCTCGTTTTTTGAAAAAGGCGTAAGCGCCATTTAGCAAACTTTACTTGAAACACATGAAACGCTTATTCCCCGAATAGCAATATATGTATTTTATTCTTTATGGTGTACCTTAAGAGTTTATTAAGATGACAAAACTTTTATAATTACAATATATTTTTAAGAATTCTTGCACTTGACAAGTCCAGAGTGACCGCAGAGATACGTTAATATATGGTTCTTAAGTCATCAATAGTGCATTTTTAGACGATTTCCAATTTTTTTTTCTCGATATATCGTGAGCGGTAATTGATAGGTGTGGCGTTTACGTCCCATAATAAATTGAAGCCTAAATTTCAAATTTTTGGCGCTAAAGCCTTTCTCAAAAAACAACATCGATATAATTGTTTGTAATCAGCATTCAATATTTCCTTTCGGTCGAGTACCTTTTATGCCCTTATAAGATATTTCTCATTGAACAAGTGCTTGTCCAAAATAAAAAGTATCTTATGCTCAGCCGAGTCACGGTCATGTCGCATCAAGGTTTCCTTGTCATTATTATCCACTTGCGATCGATATAGTTTAATCATTGTGAAATGAGGCTCCACTTTATTGTCACTAAAGTTCTACCTAAATTGCTGGCTTTAATGATAGTTGTTACCGATATCTCACAAGGAATCTTCGGCTACGTCAAAGTTTGTAGCGAGTTGACAGCGACAGGTTTCTTAGCCTCTAATCCTCAGGTAATGGTGAACTAAAGCAAACATCAATACGGTAGCTCTCAGCTCCTCTACTTTACCCTTCGCCCTTCAGATAAACGGTCTTCTTTCTGTTCCTAATAAGATTTCCCTCAAGCAGAAGTCAACGACTCGCTATTTCAATAATCCTATGGGGTATTGATGACTTTATCGAATTTAAGAGAAATTTAAAGAAATTAATCAAATTTAAGAAATGTCTTAATAGTAGCACTGAAAATAATATTTTCCAGCAACAGAAATTTATGTGAAGTTTTTATTTTCACTTGAGCCGAGTGCTTTCTTGTATCATTCCATTCCATTTTATACCATCTAGCGCCGCTATTTCATTCAAATAGTTTTTCTTCAACTCTATTCATCGAATTTTCTGTTAATTCGTTTTTTTCTAGCTCAATGAAAAGTAAAGTTATTTTAAAACTCTTATAATCCAATACTTTATAATTATTATTTTTTTTGCTTTTTGTCTTAGTAGTTTAACTTCCGTATGGATTTGCAACTGTTTATTTTTCAGTCTTTGTAGCTGGTCTGATTATCTCTGCTAGTTTTAGCAAGCTCTTAATCCACTTTTGGCTTCGATTTTCTTTAAATGCATGTTTTAATTGTTTCATCCAATTTTACTTTGAATAAAAATGAAAACAGACTAACGTTTTCACCGCCATAATTACTCAATCGGCAACTGATGAAATTTGAGCTCAAGGTCTGTCTTCCATTGTTTAATATATTAGCATTGGTTCGGATGTGGTAATTTAAAGTTAATTTTATTCAGTATAAAATATTCTAAGCCTGTGCAAATTCTGGTCAATGTTTGTATTGTGGAATGGCGAATGATTATCTGAAATGGTATAATGTGCATGAAAACAAGAATCAAGAAACATTTGTCTTAATGATTGTACAATTTTTCTTGCTACAAGTTTGCTTAAACTGCGTGCTATTCTTTGTGCTTTACTCGAAATTTGATAATTAAAATTTCTTTATTACCTTTCCAGATACGGACAACCAGAGGGTTATCATCCACATTAAAGATGTCAACGACGAATCCCCTTACTTCATCAACAGGCCATTGCCGATGCAAGCGGTGGTTCAGCTCAACGCGCCACCGAACACTCCCGTCTTCACATTACAGGCCAGGGATCCCGACACGGATCACAACATCCACTACTTCATCGTCAGGGATAGGAGTAAGTTACAATAAGTGGGATTTAAGTAAAATTAATAATAGTAACAATACCCTTTTTTAGTAAAAAATTTACATTTTCAACAGATTCTTCTTAATTATTGGCATTGGATGTAGTTTGATTTTCCTTATTCTTAGTTTAGATTTTTTTATCTTTATTTTTTTTTTTTTAAGACAAATAATGTACACAAAAAAATATTAAATTATTCATTTAAAACTTTTTAATCTTACTTACTTAACATTATGAGTAGAATTATTTAGTTTCAAAATTTAAGTATTTATTTTTTTTTATAGAATGTAGGTTTAATATATATATATATATATATATATATATATATATATATATATATATATATATATATATATATATATATATATATATATTAGTGATATTTTATTATATATATAATAAATAAATTAGCTGTGGGGTTAACTTGTAATTTAGAATTCGCGTACGTAAGACGAACAAACATTTTTAAAGTGCGGAATCAATCTTACGCGGTTATATTATATAGACCAAATTACATCAGAAAAAAATCTTTTCGGGTCCCTGGAATCTAACCATTTTTTTTATATTATTCAGATAGAGGTGTCAGCCACTAAACTGCAGAGTATAGTTTGTAAAATATTCATACACTTATTCAGTGTCTATATTTGAAGTATTTTCTCTTGAAACTTTTGTAGTTCAGGCGCGATAGTTTATTTTTTTAAATAAATTTCCAATGGACTTTCTAAACGTGAAAATTAAGAGAAAATAGTTGAAACACATTGTAAATGTAGTAGATAGAATCGGTATGAATTAAAACCTGGTGAAAAAAAATTCATAAACTTGCAATCTTTGTTTGAGAAAAATATTTAGTACGCAATAGAGTTTTAAAAAAACAAACAAAAATGAGTTTAAACAATTGAATTCGGCCCATAACTTTTCGAAAAAAAAAAAACCTTGAAATTTACCCATTTTTGGACATTTAATTACAAGCCTTGTTATCGTAATAGGAGCATGCTTGGGGAATAATATTGTGGCTTTTAGTGTTGCCTAAGTGCAATAAAAATTTCATGCAAAAATAATATCAACTTTTCGTGGAAATTAATTAAGTTTCCAAAAGTGGCCATGCTTCAAAAATATACATAACAAAGAGCGCTCAGTGAGACGAAAAAAATAAAACTTTGAGCAGTTGAAATCTGTCAACGTATACTAATATATGCATATACTGTTAATGATTTATTACATATACTTAATTAATTACATATACCATACTGTCAACATAATAATAAGTTATTATTATTTTTGCATGCAATTTTTATTGCATGTAGGCCACAATATAATTCCTCAAACATGTTCCTACGACTACTCAAAACCTGTAATTAAATGTCCAAAAATTGACATATTTCTGGAGATTTCTAATTTTTGTTTTTGCAAAAAGATGTTGACCGACTTCAATTGTTTAAAATTCATTTTTGTTTGTTTTTTTGAAACGCTATAACGTACTACTTTTTTATTTTTCTGAAACGCAATTTTTTTCCATCTTAGACGTAAAAAAATAACATTTTCAGACTAGATTATTTTTCAAATGCGCATCTGGAATGTTCCTGGAGATGTAACGTTTTCGAGACATCAAATAACTAACTGCAGGTAATGCCGAATACTTTATAAAACATGTCTAGCAAGTTCAGAAAAGAAATTAAGCGCAGAATAATGGCGGGCAATAGAGCCTAATATGCAAAACTGAAACTTCTCAAGTCTCAACGTCTTAGTCTAATTAGGGGTGCCCAACCTTTTTATAACGCGTGCCACAATCAAAGATTCCGCATATTGAGGCATGCCACAAATATACCTCCACCCCCTCTTACCATACCCTGCCAACTACACATTAATTATTTCTATGTAGTATAGATTATACGAATATAGTATAATATATTCGAAAGTATCTGTATAAATGCAAGTAGTCCAATATTGGCAGGACATGTATCAGAATGGAGGGTGAAATAGTACAGAGGAAGATGTTGGAGGCGCACATCCGTGGAAAAAGAAGAAGGGGAAGTGGAGGATGGATCCAAGGGACTCCGGGAGGCCGAAGGTTATCTCGGGAAGTTTGTCTATAAAGTGCAATACGCTATATATCAGCTGATACTAGTCCGATTTCGATAATTTTTTTTTTTTTTAAAGAAATTATATTACCTTTCGACTTTCTTGGTGTTTTCTCTAGTATCTGGAAATGCGTCGTACAGAAATATGTTTCTTGTACAAAATTAAAGCTGATAATATTTCCTTAAAGAATAATTATATTCATGTACTTTGTATCTGTTATAATTTTCGAGATAATCGCTATAAATGACCTAGTTACGAGGGTATAAAGCCTCTAATCTGCCGCTATTTTAAATCGTAAAGGCAGATTGTAATGTCGAGTTCCGAGTATCACCCATAAGTGATCTGTGACTCTACCAATCAAAAGATAATAAAATTCTTTTCATAACAAAGAAAACCGTGCCTTCTAAATTTACTTTTTTCCGAGTTTATTAGCGAATCATGAGATCCACATTATCCACTGCCTTTTGGTGGTAGACTTTGCATTTGTCCAAGAAAATTTTTTTATAACCCTCCGTTAGCATTTGAGATTTTGCATTTCAAGATACATAGAATCCAAATATCGAATAAAAAAAAATCCGTCCGTCCGTCGCCCGCGGCTTTTTTCGGAGATTAATGAACTAATATTCTTGAGATTTGGATCCAAAGTCACAAATCACCCTAGAATGATCATCAGAACTCGACATTACAATCCGCCTTTTCGTTTAAAAATGGCGGCCGATTAGAGATTTTATAGCGGTGTTATCACAAAAACTATAACAGATACAAAGAAAATGAATATTAAAATTCTGATAGGAAATATTATCAGCTTTAATTTCGGATAGAGCGCATTTTTCTGGACGGCGCATCGTTTTCGAGGTATTAGTGAAAAACCGAATAAAGAGCCTAATGCATCTCCTTGTTTTTGTTATGGTAAATCGAAAGGTAATAAAATTCCATTTATCGGACCAGTATTAGCTGAGATATTGTGTATTGAAGTTTTTTGACTAACTGGGAGGCGATATAGGCCAGCTTACGCATAGGCTTATGGACTTTCAATTGCAGACACCCAGCTTCCTCGTATCTCTCTCCACTTCATCCTTTCTTGGATCCATCCTCCACTTCCATCTGCTTCTTGGTCTTCCCCTTCTTATTTTCCCACTGATGTGCATCTCCAACATTTTCCTTTGTACCATTTTACCCTCCATTCTGATGCATGTCCTCCTTATCTTACCCTACTTGCTTTGATACAATTACTTTCGAACACTCATATAGTAGTTCACGGCTATCATCTTGGTACAAACATTAAGTTTCCGCTCCATAGGCCCATAATTTTCATTTCGTTGCCTTAGACAACAGTTGAAACTTCAGAAGATTCAGTTTTGCGTAGTAAGCTCTTTTTCTCACTATTATTCTGTTATTAATTTCTTTTCTCCATGCTTTTCTCCAGGTGCCCATTTGGAAGATAATCTAGTAGCCTGGAAAATTTGTTTTTTCACATCAAAGAAGTGAAAAATTTTTATTTGAGAAAAAAAAAAGGTAGTGCGTAATGGCGTTTAAAAAAAACAAACAAAAATGAGTTTTAAACGATTGAAGTCGGTCAACAACTTTACGCAAAAGAAAATTAAAAACCACGAGATATGCTGCCATTTACAATTATAGGCCTTGTCATTTTCGTAGGAACATTTCCCGGAACCTCAACCGGATGCTCATTTGAAAGACAATATAGTTGTTTGGACATTATAAACGAAAGTCGTGTTCATGGACACACGAGATATTTTTTAAGTATAACTATTTGGAAGTAATAAACTATTGTATAATAATATGCAGGAGGGGTTAAGATTTTTTTTTTCGTGGTCGACTACGTATAATAAGATATATTATTAAAAATAATAAACAAATATATATATATATATATATATATATATATATATATATATATATATATATATATGTGTGTGTGTGTGTGTGTGTGTGTGTATGTATCTATGTGGTTCATTGTGCATTAGAAGAGAGGCACTCTTTTTTTTTCATCTAATTTCTAAAAGTTTTGTTAATCAACTGTAAATCTTTTATTACGTTTTAATTAACTAAAAATGTTTCTATCTCCGCTATTTTCCGTCAATTCTCAGGTATCATTTCCTTAAAAGGTATGATTAAAATGAAAGGAAAAGATCTGACTCTTTCCTTATTCAAATACTGGATTTTATTCAGTCTAAAGGTTCTTTGTGGATTTCTTAGGGATAATCAGAGATGGGTTTCCCATTTAAATGGGCTATATTTCCAATGATTAGGTTGCTATATTGATTTTAATTCTACTCAGGGTCATATTTCATCCATTCTCATCCTCCCCAATTTCCCTGCAAATGGTCATGGAACACAAACTGGCCAACTCGCCTACAATTCAGTAGCTCTAGAATCGAGCAGAAGGGGTCTAAGTTGATTTTTTTAAGTTGTAATTGCTCATAATGTACTAATGTAAAATACTTTATTATTATTTTTTTTTAGAACACTTAAATCCAAATTATTGATCTGTGTTAAAATAATTTCTTATCTGGGCATTTCTTGAAGTGCACAAGGTTTACCGAATCGGATTTATAATTGTTAGGAGTTTGACCTAATTGCTTCTCCCTTTTATTTTCTCATAATTTTTCCCCCAAATTCTTAATAATTAATTTATTTTAATTATTTCTTTTTTTTTAGGGTCTCCTGATTTAAAAAAGTAATTATTAAAATAAAATCGTTCTATCGTTATTGTTGCCCATTATTTAAAAGGACCTCTCTTAAGGAATTCACTACTGATGATTTTTTTTGGTGATGTAGCGAATAGTTCAAAGTCCTGAGGAAAGTTGTGAGTTTTCAGGTGATATCCTCCATGTTAGTAAAAATAATAAACATAAATATATATGAACGAACATAAATAATATAAATAAACATAAATAATAATGAAGGAATTAGAAAGATAAAAGTATTATCATTTTTAGAATGCCAGCTTGAAATCGTGTTGGTTTAGTATTTAATTCTCTTCATAAGGCAGACTACAATTTATGAAACTCTTTATTGAAATAATTACGGTATATATTTATTTTGTTATAATTTATTTTTTTACTACTAGCTCAATCTAGTACCAATTCATTACCATAGATTTAATATTTCAAATATATTTTCTATTTAAACAAATGTAGATATTATAATTTTCAATAACACCCATGCACTTTGTTGAAGTTATCTAATTATCAACATTCCTAAGTGCTTGCCGAAAAAATATAATATTTTTAATGCGCATTATTTATCTTTAAAAATTTATAATCTTGATTTTTTTTTTTAAATCCGAGACGATTTTTGTTACGAAACTTTGAAATTGTTGGATACAATTTTTTCTCTAAAATAAAAAAAATGCCATTATCTAAAATTGGTATTATATTTCATATTTATATTTATTAAAGATTTTTCCACGTTGGACTGACCCTCAGAAGGGATTTGGGCTAAGGATTCAGGGAAATAAACTAAGGCAACATATCCTAACAAATTTCTAATTTCTGTTTCTGAAAAATATTTCGATAAAGCGTCAATAAAAAAAAACAACTATAAATTATACGTACCATTCATATACGAAGACAAACAAAATTCCTGAATCTGCTTATGACCAGTTTTGATTCACTCGATTCATTATCATTCGATGGATTGATTATATTTTGACAAGATGTAACTCCGCTACCGATGGGCTGGTCATATAGCAAGGATGACACCAAGCCAGATATTTCAAAAAATCCTGGACGAAAGAAAACCAGAAGAGTAGGGTGGATGCGATGGTGTGTCAACCAGTTCGATATACTGGGTATCTGGAATACATAACTGGAAGGCAAAGCAGCCAAAATATGTAGCGTCACGATAGAAAAAGTAACTCCGCTATTAACGAGTTTTTCTCTTATACTATTTATAATAATTATTACCCAGACAATATTGTATTTTAAGGTTAATTGTAACTGAAACCGTATCCCAGTCCATATCTTACAAAACCCATTTATTGGCATATTAAATTTAGTATATCAGGACTCGAACCGAGTGCTTTCAGAGTAGGAAGCAAATGCCCAAACGAGGCACACTAATTTCCTAAATTTTACTTTTTATATTAATTAATATTTAATAATATTTTTTTCTTACTGATTGATTTTTAACGAGGTTTGTCATTAAGTTCAAAATTAGATAGTTTTTATTCTATTCGTAAACCGCTCATTTCTCTGTTTCTAAATCTAAAATTTAATAACACAACAACCAATAATATCATAAATATGATTGATCGGAAATTTTTTCTACTCTTGTCTTTTTCTAAAATTATAAACATGTTCATGGAAATGGAATGTCATTATTAGTTGTTTTTTTCGCACTCTTTTTAACTAATTAACGACAGTTTATCATGCAGCAGTTAGTGGCTAATAATTTTACTATGCACACCCTGCAGTACTGGTTGCATGCAACTATTTTTTTGTGTGAAAGTAAAATTTTGTAATTATGAGACATTTCTGTTATGAAATTGCAAATACCATTTAAAACAAATTACTTTTTATCGCGTTTCTTCTGATTAAGACAATCAAAAACAGTTGAGAACATAAATTAGTAATTTAGTTTTCTGAGTATGTTGACTCAGACATCAACTCATATTCGCGTCCAACTCATTACCCGACTATTCATCCAGTTACTAGGAACCATTTTTTTTAACATTTCTGAAAGAGCTGGTATATTTTCAACAATTATCTCATTTGATAAAAGTGAAATGTATAAGTACATTACAAAATTTTTATTTCTATATTATTCAATTATCAATATCCTGACAAGAATATTTTTAATATTTACAGTTGATTTTTCTCCAACTTTACATGAAAACAAATCAACTCAATTATTAAATAAATCTTTATTCATTCCTCTTTCCTCAATTATTATTTATTGTTAAAAACGTATATATATATTTTTAACGCTTTTCTAGTTAATTATCTTTAAAATATGAACCTTTGATGATTTTTTTTTTTCAATTAACATGGAAACCTAAAAAAGTCCAACAAACAAATAAAAAAAGAAAAGAAAATTCTTTGAAGTCTTTCTCTCCCCTCCCCTCTCTCTGTCTTTCTCTTTCTTGATAACAATTAGCTTTTAATTGGTTTAATGATTTGTTTTATTTTTTTAATGCTTAAAAAAATGACATACTTCACCATCATTCGAGTACATTGAAACATCTATAACAAGAATTCATGTATATGCGTTAGATAAGAAATTATATGAATAACGATGTTTTTCTTTTTGTGATTAATAATATTATTTTTTGTTTTTATAAGCAGAAACACCCAAAAATGTTTTATTTTGTTAAACACATTAGTTGGAGTATCATATCGACCATTAATTAGAGTAGTTAACGGTTGAGATTATACTCTCTAATAAATAAATAAATTATACAATATGCTAATTAATTTATTATTTTATTTTCTCATTGAAACTATATGTTGTTTATTTTAATTTAATTTTTGAATTACGTTTTGTTTTCATTTTTTTTTGCTCTTAACTTAAAACATTATTTTCGATATTTTATACATTTTAAATTTCTCAGGGCCTAAAAAAAATATTTGAAAAAAAGGAGTTCTGTTGTTAATTGTTTACTTGTTTTTAGAGACCTCTCAGTCTCCTAAACTTTTTTTTTAGGAGTTTTTTTTTACTGGGTCAAGGTAACTTTAGATAAGTCTTTAAATGTATTTGAAACATAATACCTGCCACTCATGCTGGTATAAAATACCCAAAAGCTATTTTTGCTACAATTTTTGAGATTTTCGCAAATCTTTTCTCAAATCTAATACTTATGGAATGATAATGAGTAAACATTTTTAGCAGAATTCAGTGGTTGGCTGATGCACATATCGACGTGTTTTTAAAAAAAATACGTAAACGCCATTTAGCAAGCTTTACAGAAAACACATGAAACGATTTTTCCACAAATAACAATACATATTTTTTAAATTTATTCTTTATTGTCTACAGTTTATAGAGTTTATTAGATACATAGAGTTTATTAAGATGGCAAAATCTTTATAATTATAATATATTTTTAAGTTTTCTAGCACTGGTTGAGGCCAGAGTGACGGCTAAAAGTCTTCAGTTTTGTTGCTCACGACATCAATAGTTCATTTTTAGACCATTTTCAATATATTTTTTTTCGATATATCCTCAGCGGGAATCGGTAGAGGTTGTGTTTACCTCCCATAATAAGTTGAAACCTAAATTCGAATTTTTTGGCGTTTAAGTCTTTTTCAAAAAACGACCTCGATATGATGAATCACGTAAGGAAATTATTTTTATTTATTATTACGGCAAATGATTGTTATTTGAAATCAAAACTAATTAAAAATTCACGCTTAAGTAAATCGCATCAAAAACTAAACCTTGAAAGAACGTATTAATCAAGTTGACGCATCAATCTGTTGGATTTATGGATTCCGGCAATAATAAGTGCTTCTGCAACTGACAGCTCTCCGATTGTGAAAATGAAATTGATGGAGGACTAAGTTGGAAACCATTTACTATTGTACCTAATTCACAATCAACGACATTCAACACAAGTTGAAGGTTGAGTTGAACGGATTATTAACAATAGGTTTATTATTCTCGACATATTTATGTAATTGTTTGAGATAGAAATGCTTTATTTTCAAGCCATACTGCCGGAATGCATTAGTGTGTTTACTACATGCTTAGCTTTCCTATCTTCTTGTTACATGATATAATATAAATGCAATTTTTTCCTTTTCAAAAATAATTTATTATTCTTGGCATGTATATACATTTTTTCTTCAATGCTAGTTGGAAATAAGCTGATCGTTCTGTCGTTTCAGATAATGCTGTTAAAGTTCATGAATCAGTTTATATCTGAGTTAGTAACAAATTTTCATTTTCGATTATTTTCATATTCTGTTCTGTTGTTTTCTTATCAAATTATTTATTTTTTTATTTATTTACCTCATATTTGACGGTAGTATTATTTGTTTTCCTTCTATATATTTTTTAGAATAAATTTTATTCCTCTAAATTATTTTTTCTTAAAATAATGTTCTGTTTTTCTTATTGTATTTTTAGGTTCAAATCAGGTGTACTTCCTATCTACCAATAGTATTAAGCATTTTTGAATAGATAATAGGTACTTTTGAATAGGTAATAGAGAAGAGTGCAACTTCCGTTTATTGATTTATTTGCTAAATCTCATTAATTAGTTTCGGATTTAATAATTTGCCCCATCTTGAGAAATTATTACTGCAATACATCACATTTTAATTATTAATCTTTAGCCAAAAATTAGTTTGTTATTATTATTTAATAATTAATTTAACAATTTAAATTATTTATCTTAGAATTTTATTCAAATCAATGCCTATGTATTCACATACATGCCATCCATGTCATCCCTAAAATTGGCTTTTCATGAAATACAACTAGATACTTAGCGGGTGAATGTCCTCTTATGTGATTCTAATCGTTTTGTTTGTTCAGCTGGTGGTAGGTTTGAAGTGGACGAGAGATCGGGTGTCGCCCGCACCAGAGGAACCGATCCCTTCCAGCTTGACATGGAGTACGTCCTGTACGTTAAGGCTGAGGACCAGAACGGTAGGGTCGATGAACGGAGGTACCAGTCCACTCCAGAAGAACGGTTGTCCATCGTTGGCGGTAAGAGGGCTCCTCAGTTCTACATGCCTAACTACGAAGCCGAAATACCAGAGAACCAGAAGAAAGACTCCGAGTAAGTACATTATTTATTACTCAAGTTGAGAGAAATTCAGTGATTGGACATACATGATTGATTGGACCGTGCAAACTCTGGGCTTCTCCCCGTCACGCGATGCTAACTTACTAACTTTATTGAGAGTTTGGTTGATCATATCTTTAAAAGCATGGTTTATAATTTGAGGAAAGTTCTTGAGATTTTTTTTCAATGACTGTTTCATAATTGTAATTCATTGCTAACACAATATATACAAAAAAAAATTTCATAAATAGATGAAAAAAAACAAACCTTGTTTGGACTAAACAGAAGTCAATTTTTAAACTACATCGCATTTAAAGAAAAAAAATTCCAAATGTGTAGTTTTTTGTGTTCAGCAGTTAAGATGGATGAATTCATTCAAGTATAGTAAAGTATAAGATTAAAACAGAATAAATATTTTGTATTAATTAATGCATTGATATAAATGATTCTGTTACCGTTTGACATTATTATTTTTATTTCTTTTCCTTCATCCTTAGTCTAATGCTCTCATAGTCACGTCTCTGGTATCTGCCGGTGTAATATCACTGGTCTTACACCCGTGATGAGTTGCCTCCAGCAGACCGACGGGTCTCAATTGCCCTGGGAAGGGTTCTTGGTCTCCGGCGGGCACTCACCTATTAATAGTCCCATATGGAGTGCAGAGAATATATTCTTGTTTTCTAGAAATACGTTCGAAACTTTATTTTTTGAAGTTGTGATTCAGTTAATCACCACTTTTCTTCCCATCTTGCCCATATTCGGTTAATCATAAATTTCCCCTGCTCTCTGCTGTTTTTGTAAAAAAAGTTTTGGCCTTGCATAGATCGTCTTAACGTACTGAATAGGCAGCATGGTCAACCCTTTCATTTTCTACTGTGAACACATATAAAACAATAAATTTCTTCTTTTGATGTAGCCTCCACCATTTATCTCGAATCTCCCTGATAAGTGCATTAGTAGGCTGAGGATTTTGAATGACAGAGAATCTATTACTGTGGCTAGATCATTAGTGCTAATATTTTATGTCAGGTTCAGAGTTTTTCTAATTGCTGTAGCTTCAGCAGAAAATATTGCACGGTATCTAGACAACTTACACAAGAGCTGGAGTATATATTATTTTTATAGAAAAAATCTGGCAGTATATCAAATATGAACTTTTTTTAAATTTATCTTACACCCTCTTGATATTTTTGGCATTTGGTGCCGTGCAGAACAATTAATAATGGATAGTCAGAAAGATTTCTTTTTTTCTGTTATTGCTACTTGTAAAACTGTAGAATTATTTTAATGTATTACATCCATGCCCAAATGGGCAGTAAGTACCAGCTAAGAGGAAACTTGGGGGAGATTGAGAACACCGATTTTATGCAGTGGGCTCCATGACCTATAATCGAATAAAGCTGCGTGTGATTGCGCGCTCTATGGCGTGATGTTTCAATTGTTTACCAGTTTAATAGGTCATATAGTAATGCGTTATATAGTTTTTTTATATTGGATTTAATTGGAATGTTCCATAAAGAAATATAAAAATCCATATTTAATACTGCCCAAGCCATCCTCATACTGTTGGCCAAGTTTTATGTAATCCATACCTATTTAGGTTTTGAGAACCGTTCCTGCAGGCAGTGCTATCCTAAAGTAGCGACACAGAAGCCGACGGATAAAGAAGACAGATGAAAAGAGCAGACAGACAATGGTGGCTAATTGCCGCGTGCGGTCCAGCTCCACCTGATCCGTCTTAATTTATGCGTCTACTCCATCGTCATTATATCGCGTCCTATATAGTTGTTGGGACTGCTTCGTTCCTCATTTTTAAATATTTAAAGACATTTTAAAATACATTAATCTCTTAAACTAATAAATACACCAATAATAGATAAATATAATATAAATATATAAAAATTAATATTTAATATAAATATAATAAATAAACTTGACAATTTAAATAACATTAACCGAATAATATTCCCTGTTTACATACTATTTATGATTTTTAAAAATATGTAAACTTTGACAATAGTAATGAAAAATACGTTTGTTTACTTATACATAATTTTAAAACAGGCTAAACATTTTATGGAGCAGCACCTCCAATAATTTTATCTACAAGCTGCCACTGTACTAAATTCTACTGAAGTAACCGCATCATTTGATGCAGTCCCGAACTCCAGTTCATAATTTGATCCATAATAGTCTTTAGTATAATCAATGCTTATTTATTTTGTCGAGTAGTTAACTCATTTCGTTTTCCATTAGCATGTCATAAGCCTACTTATCAAAACAGAATCAATTTGATTAAGAATAAAATTAATAAAAAAATTATATATTTTTCTTTTTAGAGGATCGTTTTATCTTGGTATAGGTACTGTCTGGTGGCATTGTTTGGAACATGGTGGATTCTGGAAATGGCACAACGCTCCAGAAGTCCATCTCCATTGATAACTTTATTCTTCCTTTTTTGCTATTACCCATGTTTCTGATGCATATAGACTGACACTTTCCATGAAGGAATGAAAAAGCCTCTTTTTTTTTTCTTTTTTTAAGACTAACATGCTTATTCGGTGACACTGATTTTAAGGTTTCAATTATCTTCCTTCCTGTTTTAATTTTATTCATTATATCTTTCTAGGAGCTTCCATCTTGTGCAAGCCACCTGTTTAGATGCTTAGATTTTAAGATGTTTGGGTTCTTATTATTTCCCAGTTACCAAAGGATAGAGCTCTTACATGAAATGCCACGTACTCTGTGTTTTTTTCTTGTTCACCTCCATTATTTTTTTAGTTGTTCCTGTATTTAATAAAATAAAAGATGCGAATTTCATTACCTAATTTTTAATCACACATAGATTCTTAATAAACGAAAATAATTATTATCACATTGTGCCTACTTAAAATATGATACTTACTATAGAAACAGAAAGATTTTGAATTAAAACACAATAAGGGTCCAAAAAAAAAAGAAATAATACACATATTTGGTACCAATTTACAGATCGACATACATATTATCCTGTGGCTCCTCCTTAGCTAATGGTTCTTTGGATAAATCAGTTTTTCCCCATTTTATTATCATTGTCTTCCATACAGGTATGGGTGGTTTGTAAAAACTTCTATTGTCATCAGTGAGTCAACTTTTAAAAGCATTGTAACACTTCGCTCAGTGCAGTGAAATTCCCAGTTTTTTATATTTAATAAATATTGTTTACACCCGTTTTAGAAACATGTGTAAGTATATAAACTAATTATAAATAATAGCTTTAAAAAAAGTTCATGTGTGTGCGGTTACCTTGATATTATTCTCACTTTAGACTGCTGTAAGTAGGAATGCTGGACAGCCGTCAATAGGAATTTATAACAAACTTTTCAATTCCTTTTTTTTAATTGGCTATTCACAAAGCCTAATGAACCCCTTTCCAGAGGGAATCCCTTTGAAAGCATTCTGGGTTAATCAGAAAAGGCATTTATTTTGAGAAGTGATGGTGTTTTCATCCAATGTGAAATAAATTAAATAAATTAAATTAAACATATTTGTGGTTTTATTCAGGTTAAGTAAAGGTTCAAATAAAATAAAGGACTATATTTTATTTATGTTTTAAAATTATGAAAATGATTGTTTTATGCTTCTGGTTACGTTTGAGCTGCATAGATTGAAAATACATATACACTTAGATTAAAATTAGAATTAGAAAAATACCTTATTCTGAGACTATGTCCCTTAAGAATAGCATAATGCCCAAAAAACAAGAATCATATCATTCTAAAAGACATTTTAAAATACATTAACCACTTAAAATAATAAATAAACTAATAATACATAAATATAATATAAATATAAATTATATATAAATATTTATAATAAAAAAATGTAATTTATGATATAAATATAATAAATAAACCAGACATTTTAAAATACACTAACCCAATAACATTCCTTTTTTACATACTATTTATCATTAAAAAAAATGTAATCATTAACATTTAATTAATCATACGTTTGTTTATTTTTACATAATTTTAAAACAGGCTAAACATTTTAGGGAGCAGCACCCTCACCAATTTTATCTACAAGCTGCCACTGTACTACCTAAATTCTGCTGAAATACAATAATAATAACATTTAGTTTTGAATGCGCTAAATATTATTTATAATTCATCAGTAATTACGTAATAAATCTAGTAGCACTAGAGTCTCTATGAATCAAACTTGGACGTTCCATAAAGAAATTTAGATGTATATAAAAATTCTAATTAATCACTACTGACTGTATACGGCATGCTATAAAACAATAATTACATTTTTAGGATTGAAGGAATTTTTCAGAGTTCAAGAAATAAATTTAATGATCAAATTGATGACATAATATTTACAATTTTACTTTAGAAATTGTACAAATTATGCATTTAATTATTGTTTATTAAAATTTGTATATAAACATAATTCATATAGCTAAAAATTAAAAATATGATGCATAGAAATTTTTGGTCAAAATTATTATCATTGAAGCTTAAAATAAAGAAATTATTGTTAGAAAATTGTAATTTATTCATTCATATTGGTTGATCAAATTGAGGTATGACAGGAATTCCTTAAATATATTCCCACTATTGAGATCTAATATAGCAAATTATGTGTAATATTTTAGTATCATTAATTTTAATTAAATAATTAAATATGCTTTTAGCATTTACTTTGTCTTATAGATGACCATAATGCTATAACTTATTTTTTCAGCATCATTTCGGTGAAAGCTAAATCTTTTGCTGATCGTGAGATTCGATACACTTTAAAAGCACAAGGACAAGGCGCTGGAACTTTTAATATTGGTCCAACATCTGGTGTTGTAAAGCTAGCGAAGGAATTGGACTTTGAAGACTTGAGACAACCTCATGTTTATTCTTTAGTTGTTACTGCCACTGAAGACTCAGGCGGTTTTTCCACCTCTGTAGAGGTAAGCATTTCTATCATTTTTATTTGTATTGAACTGTGGTTTGTTTATATGAATTAATGCTTAGTATAATTGCCACAAATTTTATTTTTTTACTAATTCATTATATTTATATTTGTTCTAATGGAAATGCATATCTTTGAATACCTTGTTCAATTTTCATTTAATCAATTACTACTATTCACATATGTTCTATTATTATTCTTTATTATAACAATATTTTCTATACGAGTATTGATACAATTAGTTGTACTGCATAGGAGAAAGCGGGGATACAGTGCACTTTTTTTTAACAAACCTCATTAACCACCTTAGATTAATTTTAATTTTACATTTTAAAATCAAGAAGGTATTTTTTACTAGCTAAAACTCTTACCTTGGCACAGCATGCTAATGGATTTTCATCTTTGATGTGCTCAATTTGTAACAGTTAAAATATGCAAGTACTCAAAGTGTCCAATTTATCCGCAATGGTGGGATTACATTGGACGGAGACGGGGTTATTTTATACTGAACAAAAAAATGTGAAACAATATGAATAACATCAATTATTTATAAGAATTTGAAAAAGTAAAGTAAAATAAACATAAATCACAATTGAGATGAAAAAGAACAAATGATATTAAAAGAACGAATAAAAAATAATATTTTTATGCTATGATAATCATAATTTTTACTATAGACACTTATTTATGAAAAGTGTTTATTGCAGAAAATCACAACAAAAAAATAATTTCTCCTAAATAGCAATAATGGACTGGTCTCTAAATATGAATAGGGTTAACAAAAATAAATATAAATAGTTGCTAAGTGAAAAAAATTGTTTTATATCTATAAATAAGTTTAATTATTAATTAAATCTGAATTATAATATAAGAAGGCATTCAAGGGTATACACTATACCCTTGTTCAAAGCAGCCCCAACCACTAACCAATATAACCTCCAAGCATCTTTTCAAACAAATCATAACTCACTTTCTTGCACTATAAATGTAACAATGTCTTCTAACATCAGTGCGTAATTAAAAAAAAAAATGCTACAAATATATAAAACTCTACCTACATTTTCGGGTTGAAACAGAGACTGACACATTCTGAGCCATTGGGTCCACTTTAGTTTGGAAAACATTGACAGGGAAGTTCAAGTTCCTTAAGGAAATAATTTGGGAAATACAAACGTGTCCAATGTTACCCCACGTTCAATGAATCCTAGGTTTCCTCTAGTAATATATATATAATATATAGATATATATGATTACTATAACAATTTTTTATTTTCAGCTCACCATTCGTGTTACTGATGTTAATGATAATTCACCTAAATTTGAACTACCAGATTATCAGGCTCACAATGTAGATGAAGATATCCCTCTCGGCACATCTATACTTAAAGTAAAAGCAACTGATGCTGACTCTGGTGCCAATGCTGAAATTGAATACCAAGTTTCAGATGACCATTTTGCTGTTGATTCAAGTGGCATTGTAAGCAATAACAAACAACTTGATGCTGATAATAATAATGCTTACTATGAATTTATTGTCACTGCCAAAGATAAAGGTAAATTATTTTTAACTATTTTTTAAATTATTGCTGTTACCTCTAACAGTCATTGTGACCTACTTATGTTTTTAAACTATAAGTTGTAATATATAACTGCCACACCTTATAGGAAGGGATAAGAAGAAGCAGAAGCCATAATTCTTTGAATTTAAATAACATAGTCACTTTCATTTGTGTGATCTTGCAACCCTTTTTTACTTTTGAATATCTAATTGTTGCCTCAACAATGTAACATGTAGGCATTGTAATGGAGCAACCTACCAACCCTCAAAAAAATCAATTTGAGATAAATAGAAATGAAAGTTTTCTCTTAAAATTAATTTCTTTATTTTAATTTTAGTTCAGTTTTCACTTATTATTCATTTTCATTAATTCCTTCATTTGCTTAAATTCAGCTTTTAGCCAAAAGCAAATTTGTTTCAATTTGATTGATAATACTTACTATTTAGTTGAACTAACCTAAACATGGTTAGCAGAAAACTTCGAAGTGAGTTGGATGCGTTCTGCTAAGACTAAATAATTTCAAAATGATGTGGCTTGGTTGATGGTCAGTTTGACTTGTATTATGCTAAGTAAAGCTTGATTGGTTCGAATGATGAATTTAGTTCAATTATGTCATTTTGTGGGTTGGCAGATTATTGCAAAACACTGATCATTTATAGTAAATATGAGCTCCAAGTTCTTGAACCTTAAGTGAACAAATAATAATCAATTGTCGGTTAAGAATCTTTCCATTCCATCTTTATTTTCTTGTACTTGTCTCCTGCAATATTTTCTTATATCTTTTGCGTTTCAATTTTTTTACTTATACATTCTATTTCCTAATTTTCTAGATATTTCTTGATTTTTTGCTTTTAATTATCTAAATGGGTCATTTTTTACTTGTCAGCTTCAATTGATTCTCCTTTCTGACTTAGTTGATAACTTGATCTACTTTTCCATTTACTAAAATTCTGTAATGAGATAGAACCAAGATAAAACTACAGTTTTTCTGGATTCCACATCATCTGTTCATTAAACCCAGTTGTGGATCTAGACTTCGTGGGGCCCTGGGTAAAAGTATATTGCGATATGGAATACCATCCAAGAGTAAGGGGTAGTCTGGAGACCCCCTAAATTTATGTATTTATTCATATATATTCTATTAGCCATTTATTTAATTGTTCTATGGTGCAGTCGCCCCCTTTGCCCTTTCCCTGGATCTGCCAGTGATTAAATCCCATACAATAGAATTTTTTGCAACTATCTTTCGATGGCCGTCAAAATACTGAGAGTCAATTGCTGTGACTCAAGTCTATTCAAAGCCTCCAATCAGGAATAGGGTCATCCTAATGTATAGTGGTTTGCTCACTAAAAATGAAGAATTCTCCTGGCAGATTAGGCATCAACTTTTTGATTTTACTTATAGTTTTATATATATTTGATGCATAAAATATTAAAACATTTATGTTATTTCAATGACTTAAAGAAAAGAATCTTGATTTTCTATTAGGAGTTTTTCTCTGTAAGTCTGTAAGTATTTAATCATGTATTTCAAATTTCAGGAGAACCAGCTAAAACGGGGACAGCAACTGTAAGAATATATACAAAAAATAAAAACGATGAAGAGCCAAAATTTTCTCAGCAAGTATATACTCCCAATGTTGATGAAAATGCTGGTCCAAATACACTTGTAACAACTGTGGTAGCGTCTGATAAAGACGGTGACAATGTCAGGTATGGAATATTCACATTAAATCTATAACTTACCTGTTGGCAATTATATAAAACTAATTGTGCCCTGTGGTTTCAACTGCCTTAAATTTGGATTAATCCCTAAAATACAAATAACATTTAAAATAATAACCTGCAATACTTGGTTCAGTCTCTTTTCTAACAAACATTTTAAAAAGGAATAAGGTTAAAACGACAGTATAATTTCACATTTTCATACTTTTTTTTTCCCTTACCCTCCCATTTTATTTCATATTCATTAAAAAGTTTGTGTATTTAACTTGCTTCCATGGGTATGAAGTTGTCATGACAATGAAACCTATACAAGTTGGACATTTTTTCTCTTGGCACTTTATTTATGGTTACTGCTTCCACCAGTATGAAGTTGTCATGACAACGACATCTACACAAACTGGACATTTTTCCTCTTGGCCTTTTATTTACAGTTACTGCTCTGTTCCTACTAGTTACTGCTCTGTAGTATAATATTATAAATCCTAAAGTCTTCCTCAATAAACTGTCTAACGTAACAGAATTTTTCAAATCGGACTAGTAGTTCCTGAAATTTCAGTGATCAAACTCTTCAGCTTTTATATATTAATATAGTATAGATGTATCTTTCCATTATTGAATTCGTCAAAAAAAGTGTTTTGTTTTAAGCAATGAGAAATAAAAATAATACCTGTGAGAGCTTGTCACCTAATTTTATTCTTCTTCTTCTTTATTAGCTCTACAGTCCTGGATGGACTGTGGCTTCTCTAACAATACGTTGCCAATCTTCCCTTTGCGCCTCCATCCTGTGACCTTAAGGTCCTCTTCTACATCATGTAGCCATCGCCTGTGCGATCGACCACGTCTTCTAGTTCCGATGACAGTGCCATTTAACATCTTGATTGGCATTCTGTTCTCTGGCATTCTATTCTCGGGCATTCTAACTACATGGCCTAACCATTCAATCCGGTGGGACTAAATAAATTGTATGATGTTGGCATCTTGAAAAAGCGAGTAAAGCTCAGTATTCTTTCGAAGCCTCCATGCACCACTGTCCATTACTGGCCCATAAATTTTCCGCAGCATCTTGCGCTCTTATGCCCTGAGGTTGTTGCTAATAATGGTTGTCAACGTCCAGGTTTCTGCCCCATAAGTCAAGATTGGTCTGATCAATGTTTTGTACAGTCTTATGTTAGTAGCTCTTGATAAGAGAGAGCTTCTAAACAGTTTTAAGTTCCCATAATATGCCCAGTTAGCTGCCATTAATCTTTTATTTACCTCTTCATCAAATTTGTTTTCATTTGGTTTTCATTGGTTTCATTTAGTTCAGAGCCTAAATAAGTAAACCTCTTCAATTTCTCAAAAGAACATCCATCAATATCCAACGATGAGTTATTATGATTGCTTTCGCTGGTAGTCATATATTTTATTTTAACCTCATTAATAATGAGGCCCATTTCCTTACTTTTATTATTCAAATTAATAATTGTTTCTTTGAGCGATGCAATATTCCGCGCAACCAAGCATATATCGTCGGCATAAGCACATAACTGTATAGAGGAGTAAAGGATATTACTTGTAGTTTTTAAATCTATAACAACCTTGTGAAGGGCGAGATTAAATAATGAGGCAGATAGAGCATCCCCCTGCCTCACGCCAGCTGTTATGGGAAACTCTCGACTTACATTACCACCTATGCACACCTTCCCCTCACTGTTACTTAGGGTCATACCTATATGCCTGATCAGTTTTTGAGGGATATGAAAATCTTTTAAGGCTTCCATAATTTTGGCTCTATTGACACTATCAATAGCCTGTCAAAAATCTTTAAATAGGAGATTTTGTCAGGTCTATTTTGTATTCCCAACACTTTTCGAGGACCTGCTCATAACAAATATTTGATCAGTGGTGCCTTTTCCATGGCGGAAATCACTCTGGTAATCTAATAAGATCTTTTCGGAGAAGAGGTTAGGTTTTCTCAGAAATATGGTAGATACTACTTTGTATGCAACTGCCAAAAGAGATAGGCCTCGGTAGTTACTGCATTGCAATTTGTCACTCTTTTTATGAATAGGGCATATGAGGCTAGTTGCCCAGCTTTTTGGCATACTTTCACTTTCCCATATGGCTAGTACAAGAGCGTATATTTTCATTCGCATTATTTCCCCACAGTTTTTAAAGAACTCTGCTACAAGAGAGTCATTACCAGGTGCCCTGTTAGTTTTCAAATGTTCTACTGCGTCCTTAAAATCTTCCATATCTGCCGGCTCTATATCATTTTCTTCGCTTCTTGAGACTGCATTGGAATCGGTTTCTTGATTTTCTGAGCAAAAAATTTCACTAAAATGTTCAACCCATCTTTTCGTAACCTTTTCCTTTCCTTCTATAATGCTGCCACTTTTATCTTTATATGTTACAGTTTTTGCCTGGAATCCTCTATTCATGTATTTTACAGCTTCGTAAAATTTTCTGGCTTCGTTACCCTCTGTTAAACTTTCAATTTTTTCCACCTGCTCCTTTAATAAGCATCGTTTTTTATCTCTCAACATCCTTTTGGCTCTCCGACGAGCTGAGTGGTAGTCTGCTGTACTTTGTCGGGTGGCGTGTTGCAACATAGTAATTCTCTTCTCATTCCTAGTCTTTAGTACTTCCCGATACTCCTCATCAAACCATTCCTCTCTTCGCGTTCTCACCCTTTCACCCCGAACTTCATCAGCCGTTTCTTTCATCACCTTACCGATTCTGCTCCATTTTATCTCTATATCTGCTTCTTCCTCAAATTTTCTCAATTCTTCAGCCATCTTTCGATCACCCATCTCCCTGAATTCTCGAACCACGCCGGGATCGTTGAATTTATCCAGATTCCAACCATTCTTTTTGTGCAAATTCCCTTGATTAACAGATACCAGGCGCTCTTTCAATTTAATTTTCACTAAAAAGTGATCAGAGTCATTTTGTATACCTAATAGTGATACCTAATTTTATAGGAGTAGTTAATTTTTTTTTTTTAGGTTACATATCGTCAGTCACATTCTGAAACCGTTATCTTCCAAATCCCAACTTTTCAGCGCACAAAAGAAATTTAAAATGTCAAATTTTCATCATATTGAGATATGTTGTTTTGAAAATAGTAATTACCAACAAGTAATATACAATCGAGTAGACAAAATTAACAATTAATTGTTAATCGAAACGTTTTGTATTTTCATGGTTTCACATTCAGACTGACAATATATAAGTTTTTACAATATGTTCTTTTTTAAAGACATCGATATCTTTCAGTATCAGTTCATTTTTTACACCCATTCAGGGATTATTTTATTTGGCTACATAGTTGCAATATTAACATTGAATTTATGTAATATATTATATAGTCACCTTATTTTCTATGAGTGTTTCTTCTTTTCTTATGCATGTGTTACAGTTAAAATAGATGTTTTTAAATAATTATAGATATTTTAGATGTTTTAAATTAATTTTATTTAAAAAAAAATTATAATAATAAAAAATAAAATTGAGATAAAGTTCTAATTGACATAAATATAGAAGAGCAAAAACCTAACAAGAGACATAAATTACGTACTATAAACAATTGGAAAATTCTAAAACACAAAGCCTTAAGTCTGTAAAATACCGGCAACCAACTAACCAGTCAACGTTTCGCCAATTCAGGCATAATCAGGAAATACACCAAAAATCACATCTATGAAGATCAAATACAGCACATCTCCGTAACGACTTTCTGGACGGTTAATGTGAGATGTGCTGTATTTGATCTTCATAGATGTGATTTTTGTGTATGTTCTAATTGATTTTGAGTTCTATTCGAATCTGGATTGAATTATTAGTATACAGAACTTTTAACTTGTCATATTGACCGATTCTATAAATCTAGTGTAGTTTCAGAAAGTTCTTTATTGGGTCTCAATATTTCATTGTTTACCCATCATAATTATATGTAATTGTATATATGTATATTGTATATTGTATATATGTAATTGCATAACAATTTAATGAGCACAGTTGAGTATCTGAGCTCCAAAAGGTAATACGTATATATGCCAAGTTTTTTAAATTAATATTTAAAATCTAATAAGTTTCGGAAGATTTCTTTTTTTTATTAGTTTATTGTATATATAGATGCTTGTATAAAGCTATAACATACAACTACTTCGAATTCAGAGACAAATATACCTGTTTCAGTTTGAAAAAGGCAAACACAAACATCTCACGATTTTCTCAAAATCATCATTTCCGACATCATCTTTTGGAACTGACCTTCTCAATCATTTAAATATTTTCATTGTGTCAGAGAATGAAATTTTTAATAATCCATTTTATTATATTACTATGTTTTTACTCTCTAAAATATTAATTGGATCAATAAGTCATCGTGGATTAATTGTTGTTTAAGCAATTCTTTTTTTTTCTTCTTATAATTAAGGCATCATACACAAACACATACACACAAGTAAAATTGAGGGTTAAAACCCTTGACATTTTAATAGTTAGAACATCATTTTAAAATTATTGATTTCCTTATATACTCTTTTTCATGAGTGATTTTTTATGTTATTTACTTTTATGTGCACCTTTACTCCCGTTTCTGAATCATGAGTTTTTGTAATCACTGCTGTCTTTGTCCTGCTATGTCCTGGCTTCATTTAATTTATTTTTTAGTTGGAAATCGACTATCAACTTGGCTTATAACCCTTCAATCGAATGAATTTAAACTTCTCAAATATTTTAATGTAAAGTTAAGATTTTGTAGAAATAAAAACTATTTTCTTGTCCTGTTGGTTTAAACATGCAATCCCATGTTTGCTCACTTAGCCTTTATTTTCTTGTTGGTGTTTATCGCTATTTTATTTGTTTCAAATAGTCATTTGTATTTTATTTTACTTTACTCTTTACAGTTGGTAAATTTCTGAAAAATTGTGAAAGTAACTCTATCTTCTTTACACTTTAACATCTTACATGTTTCTTAGTTTTTTTAAAATAAGAAATATGTAGTTGATTGTAGTAAATCTAGTATTTTTCTGAGATAATAATAATTTATTTAATTTAGATGTGAGTTCTTGTTTAAGTATTTGCAGAAAATAATAATGAAACAATTCTTTTATCATCTAATTAAGGAGATTTTTGGTCCAACTTCTGATTGCAACCAGCCAAACTTCTATCCTCAAACCACTCAGTTCCACCATTCCCCTAGTTCAAGAAAATAGTTTTAAACAACTTTATGTTTAAACTTGTTACTCAAATAATAATATTTGATTACATATTTTATCTTTCCCCCCAAGGTTCGGATTTGTTGGTGGTACGACATCATCTGGCCAGTTTGTGATAGAAGAAATTACTGGTGTAATTCGACTCCATGGAAAAGCAATATCATTAGACCGGGACAAGTACGAGTTGAACGTTACTGCTATGGACGATGGTTCCTGTTGTGTTAACGGAGCTCAAACTGTCCACACATCTACTGCAGTTGTTGTTGTTTTTATTACTGATGTTAACGACAACAAACCTGTTTTTAAGGAATGTGGCACATATGCTCCACAAGTTGAAGAAGGCGCTCCTAATGGAAGTCCAGTTATTAAAGTATGAACATTTTTTATACAATTTTATGATCTTTGATCATTTATTTCTCTTTGAATAATATTTATTATCTATTTAGGTACATGCCACTGATGAAGATAAAGGTGTGAATGGCCAAGTGAAATATTCTATTGTACAACAGCCGAATCAAAAAGGAACGAAATTCACAGTCGATGAGGAAACTGGAGAAGTTACAACTAACAAGGTTTGTAATGCTTTTATTAATTTCATTTAGGCCTTGTTTGTTTTTGTTTAATCTTTGTTTTCTTTATTCAAATTTTTATTTTTATAGGTTTTTGACAGAGAAGGTGATGATGGGAAGTTCGTATCTGTAACAGTCAAAGCCACTGATCAAGGTGATCCATCATTAGAAGGAGTCTGTTCTTTTACAGTTGAAATAACAGACGTTAATGATAACCCACCTCTGTTTGACAGACAGGTTAGTTATTAATATAAAATCTGTAAATTCTACATAAGTTGCTAACTTATTCTTCAAGCCCATAGAGAGCATTATATTATGTACAATAATTTTGGAACACTGACTTGAAAATTTAATTTCTAACAAGGATTTTATAATCAAAACAGTTTTTGAAGGTTGTCCATATATGGACTATAATTTTTTTCTCTATGTATCTGAGAAAATAATAACTAAAATAGTTTAATTTCATTCTAAAAACTTTATTTCCAAACTGGAAGTCTTCCAGTAATAATTACCATTAGCCCCCTCTTTCCACAACTACTTGGAATTTTAATTAATGATTTTGTTTATTTTCGTTTTTTAACTATGTATTTAAATTTTAAAAAATACCAAAAAATTTTACAGAAAAAGTTTCACAAGTGAATTGAGCTAAATAATTAGAAAAAAAGTTATGACATGGTTTATACAAGTTATATCATGTTTAAAAATAAATAAATAATAAAATAAAATAAAATTAGTTACAATATTGACAACAACAGAAAAAATTAAAAAAGATCACTTTTTTGGACTTAAAAAATCCAAAAATGTATAAATAAAATGACCTATAGAAAAACATTTTTTATTTCATCATCATTTCTTTATCTCAAGTAAATGAGAAAGTAAATTCCATTTATGAAAAGAGCATTCTGATAGATAATTTTGTTTTATCTTTTTTTTTCAGAAATATGTTGAAAATGTCAAACAGGATGCCAGCATCGGCACTAACATCCTCCGTGTCTCAGCATCTGATGAAGATGCAGACAATAATGGTGCCATAGTTTATACTCTAAGCGCACCTTCTAATCCTAATGATCTTGAATATTTTGAAATTCAACCTGAATCAGGTTGGATCGTGCTGAAGAAGCCTCTTGATGTAAGTTTTCTTCTTAGTTCCCTTTCCTTCATCCTTTTCGTTATTAATTCCTGAAATACTAATCTAAAAGAATGAATGTAATTTTATTTTCTGATTCATTATCTCAGTTATATACCATTTGTTTTAAATATCAATTACTTCAACAACTCTTGACTTCGTGTAATACTTATCTTATTTATTAATGTAAAAATACATTTTTTACTGGCAAAACATGAATTGGGGAACTTATTTTTGTTTCCTTTATTGATTAATTTGTTGTTTTTTTAACTTATTAACTCTTGTTTGTAGAAGTAGCACATATCAGTGCTTTGTTTAAGTTCATCAATATATGGACTGCATGCATAGTGTGAGAATCATTTATTGATTCAATAAATGTATGGAAAAAGATTTTTTTTTTCCTTCAATAACTCTCCAGGTTTATTAGTTCTCTATCAATTTTTTAAAAATGGATTTGATAATTTAGAGTTGTTGATGTACTCCTCTTAAATTGTTTGCACTTGTAAATATAAATGATAAAGATATACTTTTCATATTTCTTCTGGCTTTTTTTAAAATAAATTATTTAGAGAGCACATTAATTTATGTTGCTCAAGGGGTAGGCGTGACCTAAATGGTCAGATGCCCCTTTCTTTCTTATGAAAATGAGTTTTGTTTGTACGGCACCTTATTGATTATTAATTTATTATTAATCACATTCTTTGCCAGGAGCACTCAATGCACTGTTTTTCTTTATTCATTCCTTCTTCAAATTACAATTACCTAAACCCTGAAGAAGTGAGAAAAAAAATTGCGCAGGAATGTTTTTGTATTTTGTATTCTACTGCGCATTTTTTTTTTTGCCCCACACACAATCACATGACTTTTTTTAATGCCTGTTGATGATTTTTGATTTTGGAATGATTTTTTGAGTGGGTAATATTACCCCAAATGTCTGGAAATATTTTGTGATTTTTTGAATATTTTTGAAGGTGACTGAACTAACCATTTTTTAAAACTATTATGGCTCTCTTTTTGTGTGTTTTTTTTTCTCATCCTTTTACAGGAGGAGATAAAAGAAAGAGAGAGAAAGAGGGAGGATGGTGTGTTTTGGGTGATGTTTTTGACCTCGCTTCAGCTCTCCGCCTCTCTTAATTCTACTTTAACCGAATAACCAAATGTGACATTTTTCCGTTCCATGTGTATGGGGCGAATGCGGACGGCAATTTGCAAAGAGTTTTTTCCCATTTTTTATTTTTATTTTTGAATATGGAAATAAAGTGCGGACATTTTTTTTTTTTCCGCGCTCCCTTTCTTTAATATCCTTCCTTATTATCACTAACCTCTAACCAATGATCCTGATTAATTTTTTTAATTTTTTTTTATTTTACTGCATCATGTCGCATGTGTGCTTTACATTTAATTTAACCACTAAGCCTTGTTTCAGTTTTTAATTTTAATTTTTTTCCCAAACCATCCTATAAACCAAGGTTTTTATTCATTTTATTTAATTGCACTATTTCTGTTTTGCTGAATCTCTTTTACCTTCTCAACGCCAAGGGATGTTTTCCAGTAAGTAGGTAAACTGTCATCTAACCTTTTGTATGTTTTAGAGGCTAACCCTCAGAAGTAGTTAACTCGCTTGAAGAATTAAAAAGAATTATCTGTGAAATTGATTTGTTCATAGCATAGCTCCTTTGTGAATGAGCCTTAGTATACTTTTATATGTTATCGTTTAAAACACAGGAGACATGTATTTCCACAGTTAACTGGAATTCCAAAGGGAATACTATAATTCATTGCCAGTTTTTATTTTAAATTTACTTATTTGGTGTATATTTATGTAATATCCATTTTATTTTATTTTTATATTATTTACTGATTGTATAAAAAATCTTTGTTTAGTATATTTTTTTTTCTCAACAATAATGAGGTATCCTGTTTTTCTGTAGTTTTTTTGTTCATTACTTTGGAAGATTCCCAAATTAGATAACCCATGAAAAGCTTGTTGAATAAATATGTCAATGCTTGTAATAATACTCTATAGTGTTACAGTTATGTTGCTGACCTTATTACCTAGAAATTAGTAGAAAAAATGTGAGTTATTTAAAGAAGTCTTTAGTTAATATTTGTTTTAATTTTGCCTTTAATTGGTAACTTGCAATTTTCAAATTTTTTAAGCACAAAGTGTTTATAAATACCGTACTTGAAAAATAATAATTACTTTAATTTAATTACAATTTCATCTGAAAAGATTATTGAATTTTAATTCCGCTTAATGCAAATTATTGTTTCTTGGTGAAAAATTTTCAAAGCTAATTTATTTGAAAAATCTTGTTATGGTCTTATCAATAGAGTGCCTTAAGAAGAATGATGGAGCCTTGTCTATTAAAAAGTGTAGCAGGTAATATTTTTTAATTGCTTAATTTTTTTTTATCTTTGTTTTCAGTGGGGATAACACTCCAATGCGGTCCTGTTTACTAATTATTTTTATTCAGCTGCTAATAACTCATAAGAATAGAAAATAATAATTCAGCCTTTTCATCTGAAATCAATTGAAAAAAATCAATTGTGTAAACTAACCACCTAAAAAAAGCAGTTGTTTTGTATATAATTTTGATATGTACATCTTTGTTTAGATTTCAAATATAATTTAACATCTGTTTTAATTAAAATTGTTCTTCCAACTAGTAACTGATTCCGAATGCTTCAAAACATTTTCGATCAATCTCCCGGGTTTTGACACCAATGTTTCGCCGGTTGATTCAAATTAATTAGACTAAATTAATGTGCCGGATAAGGGCACCTAGAGTATTAGGAGCATAGGTAAGGGTTCTAAATCTCACAATAAACATGAATCTTAATGAACATGAATATATTGACTTAATGAAATTAAAGAAAAACATAGAATAATAAAGTAATGAAATTGAACCATTAGAAACAAAGGCTTGCTTGCTAAATTAATACTATCTCTTAACTTCTAACCTGAACACACTAATAATTTAAATCGATACTGCGTCCACTTAAACATAACCAGGACATTATCTTAATGTCGAAAAGGATATTTACTCAATATCAAAGATATTTTTATCAGGTAACTTTCCATTGATGTGTAATAACTGATTAGTTTAATAAACACCAATTATCACACTCTACTTCAATGCCCACACTATCACTGCCCAGTTTTCCTTAAAGAAAATCAGCTGCAGCGGCTTAGGAGCAATTATAATAATTCCTTATAAGGTACAACTCACAGAAGATGGCCGTATAGGCGCTATCAATCATGTAGCTAGGACAGATAGCTCATCTTCCACTTAGGTATCTGAGCGAGACGGATCTTGGCCAATAGAAGAGCGAGGAACAGAGGTCCGGTTTGCGCAGAGACCTTAGAACTGGATCGAAGCATTTTACCAGTTGATCGAAAATGTTTCAATGCATTCTAATTTAGCTACTTGTTGAGAAAGTGAAATCATTTAAATTAAAAGAGATAATATATATAACATTTGAAACACAATCAAAGATGGACCTATATATAAAACTTATATACAAATCAGCTGCATTCAGGAGACTACTTTAGACGTTTGATTTTTTTTTCCTTCCAGTTGCACCTGTATGAGACGAAACGGCTAAACTATTCTTTTCTTATGAGTTGTTAGCGGCTGAACAATTTGTATTATATAATTTAGCAGATATATATATGTTGTATTATTTAGGTTTCTTAAACTGCCAAATTTTTTTTCAATGTATCTTTAAAATAATTCTACATATAAGCATTAAATTATTGGGTGCACATTACACATTGCCTGGGAAATGATCAAAAGTAATATTAATTTGAAGGATTACTTTCACTTCTTTTTATTACATATATGTATATATATATATATATATATATATATATATATATATATATATATATATATATATATATATATATATATATATGTTAGATGAAACAAGACATACGTAAGCAGCCATTTAGTTGCCTATGTATTATCAGAGCTAACTAGAAAAATAATACCATATCTTTTTTTTAGGATCCCTACAGTCTTTTTTGCAATTTTATGAATCCCAAACATTTTCAAAGTGGTAGTTTGTGTCATTTATTTATAATACTTCACTACCATTACTTACTTGGAGAACTTAAAAATGTAGTTTTATTTAGTAATACTTTACTTTTTAATTTGTAACTTCTTCTTTACTGGTGCTAAAATCCATGAAGAATTGTTATCTCTTTCCCTTGGAGCCACCAGTTTTTTCTGATTTGAATTTGATTGCATGATTTCCATAAAAGTCCTTTGTGCCTGATGTGTTTTTTTATCTTACTTTTTTTTCTCTTTCTTAAGGTTTGAAGATCAGACCCCGTTATACAATACAATTTCAAAAACTTCTATTATTTGTTATTATGATACTTAGCAATTTGTATTTACTAGATAAAAACATTTTCATACTGTTTACATACCTGAAGAGAATATTTTAATGGATTGAATGCAAATGCATATAAAAAATATTGATTGTATAAAATATGCCTATTTATACTTATCTTTTGGTATAGTATCAATTTATGTTTCTTATTTTTTTTCCAACAATTGACTCATGGAAATCTCATTCAAAGAATTTGCTTTCAAGGTTTGTCTGGTTGTATCACATGAAATGTTAATTTAGGGATAATGTTAATGCTAATGTGGGACGTTTTTCAAAAAAGGTGTAAGTGCCATTCAGCAAACTTTAGAGGAAACACATGTAACGTTTTTTCCCCAAATAACAAATTTTGTTTTTCAATTTTATTCTTTACAGTAGGAGTTTATTAAGGTGGCAAAACTTTTATAATTACAATATATATTTAAGATTTCTAGCACTGGTCAAGGCCAGAGTGATGACTGAGAGTCGTCAGTATTTGATGCTTCAGTCTTCAATAGTCGATTTTTAGAAATTTTTTTTTCTAACAATATTGTGAGTGGGAATCGATAGAGGTGGTGTTTATGTTCCATAATAAATTGAAACCTAAATTTCAAATTTTTGACACTTCAGCCTTTTTTCGAAAAACGATGTTGATATACATAATGTATTCTTCTAAATAAAATTTATAAGTTTTTAGAAAACAAAAAAATAATGTATAGAGAATATTAGCTTATTTTTGTTTTATTTTAGCTTAGTTTATTGAAGTTTAATAAATTCTATGCAAGTGTATAAACATTTTCATAATTTTTATATTTATAATTCTTAAATGTTTGTTATTTTAAAAGTAAAGAAATTTACTAATTTTTGAACTCGAAAGACTGAATGTATTTAGTAAATTATTTATTTCCAGGAGCATATATTTTTATTTATTATTATTATTATTTTTTTTTTTTTTTTTAGAGTTTCTATATTAAAACTAATCCTCACAAGGCTGTTAGCATCTAAATAGTTCATATTTCATATCACAATTACATATACTTATTCTCATTTAAATGTAAAATATTATTATTATTTTTGAAGGAGCTGCTGTTGTTCATTTTAAGAAATAACTAATAATAAAAATATATTTGTTACAAAAAGCCTTTAATAAAAACTTATTAGGAATGATGATTTTTTTTTAAAATTTACCAAATGAAAATTATAATAATAAATTACATTTTCTTTGGATTGTCCATTTCTTGAAATCATTTATCTAAATAACTAAAATAATTAATTATTTACTTTTAAAAATCCTACAAATTTAAATTCAGAGTTGAAAACAATCTGCAACTTTTCTTCAGCTTTCCAGTACATCGGTTCCTGCCAATGTTATTTTTTCTTTCTCTATTTTAGGTAATACATTGCTTGTACAAGGTATATATATTTTTGATTTAAGGTTTTTGAGGATTTGATGAATTATTTAAAAATTAATGTGCATGTAGTAATAAATACAGTTTTTTTTTTTAAAACAATAACTTCTAACAGTTATAATATAGAGTGATAAAAGTAAATATTAAAAATCCATTTAAGTTGAAGTTGTATATAGTTTATTTGTACATAAGAAATTGTTTGAATTAGGGAAAATTGTAAATAAGTAGGATTGTTTGATGTAGGCTGCTTCACTTGAGCTATGCTATGAGCATTTCTCAAAGAAAAAAAAAGTAAATCATAAAAAAAAAATCTTAGTTGCTTATTAAAAAAAAATGAAACATTGCGCTATCAATATTTACTTGTTACTTCAATTATTATACTCTTTCTGTTCCTTTTTTTTTCTTTATGTTATTTTATTTTTTATTATTTATCTTTCTCTGCTGTGTATAACGTTGAGGTGGGAGGCCTCTAGGTGTTGTGATTCGCTCTTGTGTATGGTTTTATAGCGTGAGCGATACCGTCTCCGGGTGAAAGCCTCTGATCGAGGAGAACCTCCAACAACAGCGGACGTCGATGTTGAGTTAGACGTCGTTGACAGGAACAATAAACCTCCCCTCTGGGACAGGTCTGTCTATGGGCCCTTCCGTGAATTGGAAAATGTCACTGTTGGTACTGTGGTTGCTTCGGTCAAAGCCAGGTTTGTACAATATAAGCAAAAAACAAGGTCTATAATTTACATTTTTAAAAATAGAAAAGTGTAACTGACAGAGATGTGAGTGAGGTCAAACAAGAGCCCATTAAATCTCCTCCTCATCCCTTCCTCTCATTCAGAGAAAGGCAAACTGTCATTTTTAAGACGATGCTTCTTTATATCTGAAATGGTTTAAGTCATCTGAATTTATTTATTGCATCAATTATTGAATAATTTTTTGATTTGCCTGTCTCTGGATTATTTCCAAGTCAAAAATATCCATTTTTCCCTACCAACCTTATAGCGGGAGACATACAAACTGGAGGCCAAGGCCCAAGACAAGGGCTTTCCACAACTATCTCGATCGGTCGAGGTACAGATAGATGTCGTCGACCGTGCTAACAACCCTCCAATCTGGGATCATGTTGTGTACGGCCCAATCTACATCAAGGAGAACATGAATGTTGGGGCCAAAGTTGTCTCAATCAAAGCAAGGTCGGTTCAAACTACCTCCGACAGCTTTTTGTATTTTTTTTTTTTCATTTTTAAATTAACATTTTGGGTTTTTTACGCACGCTTTCCTCCCAGTTTCCAGATACCAATGGGCATTATCCCATGCACGAAGGTGTATGCTCCTCACCTGTCTGTTATGTAGCGTTTAGTTTATTGTATACTTTGTTTTATGTCCTTGTTTTATCTCATTATTCACTAAATTATTTTTCTTGTTTTATTTATTTATCTAACTCAGGCTAACATTCAAGTATTAAAGATTCATAAGTATCAAATTATATTGATTTTTTAGTTAATATAAATGAAACAAGAAAAATAAATCATTTAATTAATTTTGGATTAATACCATATGAAATTTAAATAACATTGTTGCTAAAACTAAAATCTATCCATCACATTTGCAAACAACATGCATCTTTGGGTGGTGGAAGCACCAAATTGTTCACATTTAACTTTAAAGCATCTGTTCAAGAAGTGCCTTTGAGATACTTAATTGAGTTACTTTCATCAAATTAAACTTTATCTGATATATCTTTTTCCTTCTAGTTATATTATTTTATCAATTATAATTAAATAGTGAAATATTCTTTTTATAGCAATTGAATAATTGATATAAAATTAATTATCCCCAATGGGGAACCTTTTCCTTTGGAGAGGCTTCAAATTATGACAGTGCTATATACATTATATGCTGTTTCAAATTATGCCAATGCTACTGCCTATTCAATATTTAATGGGTTATTAATTTATTAAAAAAATCCAGTTTCTATGTTTTAGTCAATGAGAGTTTACAAATTAAAAAGTTTAAAATAATTACGAGAAATTATCTTGTTTATTTAATTAATTAATTATTAATTGTACTATTAAAAATTTATAGATTATGAGTTAAATAAACATAATGAGCATTTACCTTTATCATATTTAAATATTTTTCATTATAAAGCAGTTTCCTTTATATTATAAATATATTTTGTTGAAAGCTTATATATTAAATGGTAAAACTATCGAATACCTTCTGGCGAATTATAGCACACAGTTATTTGATAATTAGCAATCGATTTATATCTTTTATTAGTTGTACTACATATAATTAATTAGATGAAAACTTTGAGTCCTGCAACGGTAACGTAACCTACTAGTTACCATTTGTTACTAAGGATGATCATGAACTGTTTCTATTAAAAATAAGATAAGGTCAACAGTAATATGTTCCAGTCTGAGCTGACAAAACTATTGGAAATTTCTTTATCTCTAGAGCAAACGTATATTGCCCGTTACGATTTACATAAATGTATTGAAAAATCTAAACTCAATTTTAAGACTTTTTTAACTTCGTGTAGATCGCAGCCATCAACTTTTGCTCCCTATGCTCGCAAAATGATGAAGAAACCCCAAATGAGGTCTTTGTTGGCAGAGATTGGAAATAAAAGGGCTTAATCCACAATTGTAACAAATGTTTTGTATGCCTAAAACGCTGTGTTATTGCCATTATTAATTTAGAATTAATTGTTCTGGTACAGTGAAAGTTAACAAACTTCACTATCAATTTTATATAGTCTGCAACTAAAACTATAATTTGTTCCGTATACAAGAGAGGAGAGGGGGAATGTGGTAACAGTATACAAGGGAGTTGACAATGGTTTAAAGAGAAATAAACTGAGGAAATCTAATGTTTCCAAGTCGTATGCAATTTAAAAAAAATAATTTAGTTAAAATATGTATAATATATGTAATATATTATGAATATGAAATTCACTCGCAACCAACAATAGTGGGATGTATTGTGGACAGGATTTTAATCAGGATAAAAACATAGTATCATTTCAACTTTTAAATTTCAAAGGCTCTTCTTGGAACTGTCTTATTGCATCATATTTAAGTTGTAAATTATTGTAAATATATAAACTATCGATGTAAAATGTTTTTAAAAAATACATAAGTTTAGGCTACTTTTGGAATAATAAGGTAATTACCAAGGTATAGATAGATAGTTTTTGTTTTGTTTGTTTTAAAGTGTCGCATGACTTTTTTTTTTAATTTTTTTTTTCATAACAATAGAAAAATAGCTTATAAAATTTAAGCCACTCTTTATAATTATAAAAGACAAACATATGCATGAGCCTATTTTTATCTTATATTCCAAGGAGCTAACAAAACTTTTTTATTCCAAATGGGTCATTCCTCATCATTTTGTAAATTTAATTAATGTTTTGCAACTTAAAGCATCTATTGTTAAAGTCAGGCTCTCATTCTGTATCTTTTGAAGCATTAATAATTTTATTGCTATATTTATATTTTGTGCACTATACAATAAGTAGACTTTAGGCGGGCTATCTAAAATATTTAAATTTAGTTGATGGCGATTAGTTGAATGTATAATTAAAATTTTTAGATTCCCTATTAATACTTTTTAATATAGTTTTACTAATAATTGTGGTTTCTATTGTTTTGTAATACATATACACATTTGTGTTACGCATAGTTATTTTGAATGTGTTTCTAATTTTAATTAATACTTGAAATACATTTTTTTTTCTAAGCTGTTTGTCCCATAAAACTAAAATAAGTGGCATTATTGGCAAAAATATAAAATAACCTCATTCATTCTTGTATTTTTGTTTCAAGACAAAATTAGATTAGTCACTTTAGTTTTACGCTACTGAGATTAAATGAATATTTTGTAATAAAAATTAAAATTCACATGACTTCCCACAAACTTGGTATTTTTTTTTTTTAAATGCAATTTGAGTAATGTCTCATTTACATTTTTATGTAAAATGTTTGTATGTTATGGCATCCTAAATGTTTTACATTTTAACGTATCACTCTTAAAATTTTCTAACTTTTTCATTTAAAATCAGTTAAAATTCTTTTATTGTGGAATGGCCCATATTGTTTTTTTTTAAGATAAGCTTATTTTACATTTTTACATGTGCAGTTGACTCTCGATAACTCAAATTCTTTAATAACCCTAATTTTTTCCCGTTTACTTGATAAAAACTTGTTTCAATTAAAAAATAAAATTAAAATAATGCAATGTAGACCAAAATTATTTTAAAAATTACCTCTATTATGGCACAGTACTTTAGTTAGTCGAACTTTCTGATTTAATCTCATTTAAACAAAGGTGCCAAAACATTTGTGTTTTTTCACTTCTTGGTTTTTTCCATGGTTGTTAATCTAAATTTTATTATGTTTATAGATTACTCAATACAGACAATTTTTAAAATGGTTATATTTTAAAACATTAACACACCTATTTTAATAATATAAATTTAACTGCTGTATGAAAATACATTTATTTTACTTTTGTATCCGAGTCTCGTTATTTTATTTAAAACCTCTATCTCAAATAAAAATATTATCCTATAACTAAATTTCCTAAATATTTTTAACCGTACATAACTTGAAGTGATTTTTCATTTCCTCAAATTGTGAGTTATTTAGCGTTAACTGAATATTTATTTTACATTTTTTTTTTTTTTATTGTTTTATTTTAGAGCATGCATTTTTTAAAGTAATTATATTGTTATGAAAAAATAAGTTACAATTCCTTCCATAATTTTTAGAAATTCTTATTTTTTTTTTAATGCATTTTACCTAAATATTAATTTAAAAAAAAAAAAATTAAAATTTAATTTAGTTGAATGAATATTCAAAAAGGGTTAAGCTATATTTTATATATTTATAAAAATGGTTTATTATTGCTGGAGATGGGATATATTTGTTTTTTTATATTTTCAGTTAAGGATATTTCCTTTCATTTTCCATCATTTATACTTGTTTTGTTTCTACCATTTTAAACTTTTTTGAATTTACTTGTGTGCCTCAACTTTTATATTTTTGTACATATTGGGGCTGTTTTAGCTTTTTAATATTATCCCATTTATAATTTATTATTAATTTAATAGTTGCAAGGTTTTGGTGAAACATAGCCATACAACTATTTTTCGATTTTTTTAATGATTCAACGAATTTTTTTTCGGTCTAATAGTATATGGTTTGATTTTATTATTCTTTATGATATAATAGTATTCTTTTATTTTTATCAAAATCTGCTGCTAGGATGACGGAAGCTGGAAAGATAGTTGAAATTTAAAAAAGAAAAAAATGATACAAATAAAAGAAGAATAATCAGTTCACAATTTCTAATTATAAGTTTGTTGTTGAGTTACTGTGTTTGAACATTCGTGTATATCTGCAACCACACAGCCATAAATATCAATATTGTTCTTATTGTTATTTGATAATATTGCGCAACTAATTTGTGAATTATAAAATAATTCTATTGCCATGGAAAAAGCAAAAGCTCTAAAAGGAAAGATAATCACAGCATGACATAGCGTTGGTGCACATGCATTAAAAAATTAGAAATATACAATAAATTAATCAGAGAAACTATTCAAATTAAATAATTAATAAAAAGATCCTATGGGATCAAAATAATATATAATTATTTAATATTTCAGACAAAAATCTTTATCAGAAATATTTAGAAATTAGAGTGTTCATCCACATGGTGAAATAATGTAGATAGATATAAGCACTGAATTAGGTTGGGTGGAAATAACTTCTTTTAAATATGCTCTAGTGACATCAATAGGTATGGAATCTGATTTTTAGTTGGTAAAAAAAAAAAAAAAAAAAAGCAATTGTTTTAAAATAATATCAAAATTCTTGTATTTATTAATTTTTTCCATAACAAATTAAATTAAATATACATATTTGTATTTATTAATTAGTCCCTATCTCTAATTAGTATGAGTTTTTAATATAATAAGGTGATATTTGTTTGTAATACTATATTAAAAAAAAATGTAAATTAATTTTTATGTTTAACTTTATATCTAATATATATTTTTGCTATAAATCTTTTGAAAGGGATTGTTCTGAACAGGAATTATGGTTTTAGAGCAATTCCTTTTTATTTTTGTTGATACAAATAATAAGAGGAATCATTTAAAACTACCAGCTGAAGCTTTTTCCCAGCTAAAAAAATATATATTACATTTAGCAACCATAGTTTATGCCTTTGCATGTTTGTTGCCATGAATCTGTATACCAATTAATTTTATTGTTATATTTAGTTCTAGAATATATCTAGTATGTTTTTAAGGCCGATGGATGAATAATAATTATAATGTAAAATCTATAAATATCTTTTCTGATTGTTTATTTATATAATTTTAATATTTAAAAGATTATGTTATTCACAACTGTTATTCAGTACTCATTTTATTGCATTTAATTTATAGTTCTGGAATTGAAGGCAATCCAACTGTATTCTATCGGTTAATGCCTGGATCAACAGCACAGACAAACAAGTTCCATACTTTTTACCTCCAGCAGCGATCAGATAATGGTTATACTTGGGCTGATATTAAAGTTAATCATCCGTTAGACTATGAAACCATTAAGGAATATAATCTCACCATCAGAGTTGAGGTAAGATTATTTTTTTCAATTTTTTAATTAGACAAATCTATAAATCTTAAATATCAGATTAAATATCTATAAATATTAGATAAAGAGAATAAATCTAATTAGATGTATGTCCTTCATGAACTGATGATTACTGTCTTTCAATATCACAAGAAACTCATCGTTAAATAATTTTCAGCTACTTGGATGTTTTACCATTCGGGCTGGGTTCGTAATTATGAGCTCCTATAATATGGGATCCTTAGAAGTAACTTAATGTTATCTTTAGTCGCTACTGTTTACCACCTTTTTGGTTTTACTGACTGAGTGGTTCATCGGAGATTTTGACTAACAAAACTTGAGATGCTATCAAAGGGCCTTCTGCAACAATAGCTGCGGCAATATTATAACTTTATTATATGAAAATATGGACGAATAGTATTAGCTATTTTTGGATTTTGTTTCTTTTACCTATAAGCCTTCGTTTCTCTCAATTTTTGTTAATACTTTATTCTCTCAATTCTCTCAAATAATAGCTTGGAAAAAAAGATCGGTCTAATAAATTAAATATCAAATAAAATAAAACCATGAATGAAAAAAATAATTGTTATTAAATGATATTTATTTGATAGTTGACGCTGATTCTTAAAATGACATCCATTTTTTTCTGTAATGCAGTGTTATGTTAATAAAAGACTTGTTTTTAATCACTGTGCTATGACATTTCTGTTAAATGCTTTCATTTTTCATTTTCATACTTATCTCAAAGGAAAAAATTAAATAAGTTATTCGTGAGAGATTTCATTAACATTATTTTTTTCTGTACTGTTCTGTAAGATGTAACTATTACATAAGTTATATCACTTATAATATACTTTATAATAGGTATAATTTATTAAATACTGCATTACGTTAGCTATGCATCCTCCTGTTTGTTTTTTAGAACAATGGAGCTCAACAATTAGCCTCTGAGGCGACTGTTTTTATAATGCTGGAAGATGTTAACGATGAAATCCCTTTGTTCACTGAGAGAGAACAAGAAACAGTTTTAGAAGGAGAACCAATAGGAACTAAAGTTACACAAGTCAATGCTATTGACAAAGATGGTACCTTTCCAAACAATCAGGTAAGATTTTTCTTATTTATTTAGGTTTAGGTTTGTTAAATAAATAAACTAGGAAATCTTCATTTCTTCTATTTCCAATAATGTATTGAAAACTAAATTTTTTCTTTAAATTTATTACATTGTTCAATAAAAAGTCATTAAAATTTTTTAATTTTAATTTTATTATTGAATCTTAATATTTTGTACAATCCTCTCCTTTTTGGCCTTCAGGTGTATTACTTTATTGTCGATTCACCTAGAAATGAAGGAAAGGATTTTTTCGAAATTAACATGCAGACAGGAGAAGTTTTCACAAAAGTCGTTTTCGATCGTGAGAAGCAGGGAGCCTATGCATTGGAAGTGGAAGCCCGAGATGGAGCACCATCTGCGAGGCCCAACTCAGGCCAGGACCCAAATTCAGGTTAGTAAATTTTATAACTTCTACAGAATCTTGAATAAATTTCTGGATTCCAATGGTGTCTGCATTCCTAAACCTTTGAAACTATTCAAGTTGTTATTTCATACCATTTCGTAATAAATAACAACAATAATCTATCAACTATAATCAAACATCAACTATAAATATCAACAATAATCAAATTAAGTAAAAATATAATAGTCCAGATTACAGTCCTGTAGGAAAATTTGAGTAGGGAATTTTTTTTTCAGGAATGTTTAGTAGGTGTCCTAGTTAGTATTTGAGTGGGCATCCGCCATCTCGTACATTTTGCAGCTATGATGGCTATCACTCAATCAGAGAACTACTCATATATCTGTTAATAATAGATAGATTTTCATGAAAATATGACCAGTATGTTGTGATTACTATTTGTAAGGTGAATAGAACAGTCTTTTAAATGCCACCATAAATAAATAACAATTTAAAACAAAAAATTATTAATTTTCTATTACTACATACTACCATAATATTTGATCGATTTGCATGAAACCTGCACTTTTTATACTAATTTATCCTTTATGGACCAAATGGAAGGGGTATTTGGGATTAAATAATGGATGAAAATACTAAAAGCGTGTAATTTTGAGGTATTAATTATTATGTTTATTTTTTTGGCTGAGGTACAAGTGAAAATTGAGTCAGTATGTTGTTATCACTAATTCTGAGGTGAATAAAACTTTATTCTAAATAACCACTACTAATAAACAACAATTAATTTAAATAATTGGGTTTTGTTAATTTAGCATTATTTTCTATTTATACATGCATACATGATATCTTGAATACAACCAGTGATTATATTGGAACATGTTCAGATTATCTAAAAAGGATTCTTACAATTTGAGATATCCCCTTACAACCACACCTGCAAAAGGAACAACAGGCACTTCATCTTCCCTACAAATGCAAGAGGATTTGTCATACCTTAAGCAATTACCTGCTCCAATGAAATCTGGGGGATATTTTTGCAAATTCTTTTCTGCCACTAAATCGTCTTCTATTACCAAAAAACCAAATTCACATGGATATCAGCTAACCACCCCTTGTGTAACATCAATACAGTGTTGCTAAAGATATATGTAGAAATAAGATCACAACTAATGGTCCTTAGAACTTCTGACTGTAGGCAGAAAAACTTCAATGTCTATATTCTTTGTATGATAATACAGCTATAATTCAAATTTTTATTTAATTCAACATCTTATGACAGTACCAGCGACTATAGCTTGTGTTGTAGTGCATGTCAGGACCTGCTTTATAGTGGATGTAATGTATTCTAGAAAAAAAAAGTTATGACAAATGAAAATAAAACCTTTGGCATAGCAGTTTCTGCCAAGTTTTTTGCAGAGCAATTTTTTCATCATATAATAGGAGCATTAGAAAGAACTGTGGTAGAGTCGATTATGTTTTTGACAGTATCACAAACTATCATCGAAAAAGCCTGAGAGTCTACAGTGACCAGGTAACAGTATTGTTATAAATATCACCCACATACCTGAAGACTTTCCATTACCACTACTAAGGATATAATAATACTCTACTAATACTTTCTGAGAATCATCACGGAACACACTGAACTTCATTAAGTTATCATAGCCAATACAGTGAGAACTTCTTTGGCTTGAACACCATGCAGTACCAACCTGTGTTAGTGCCTTTTATGGTGATGAAGAAATGGTATCATTCAACTGTACATCTGTGAAAATTGAAAGGGAAGTAAACAACCCAGAATTAAATTTTTTGACAGTAAAGGCAGCAAGCTTTAGAATGCTTTTTCAGTGATAGAAGGTGATTTGGTGCCAAAAAAAGAACTTACAAAAATATCCCATTAATATTATGACTGTAGCATGTAATTGTTTTAAGTGTATCAAATTCTCTTACATTTATAGAGAAAATGAAGTGACCTGTTGCTCCTTGTTAGTTGAGATAGTTAGGGGATAGAATCTAAGATAATTTAAACATGTTCTAACATATATCTGTATATATACAGAAATAGAAATTAACAAAAAAATTATTGTTATTTATTATTAGTTACTATTTAAAATACAGTTCTATTCACCTTTGAATTAGTAATAGCAACATACTGACCCAATTGTCACTTGTAGCTACCTCAAAAAAAAATAAAAATAATAATTAATACCTCAAAATTCCACACTTTGAGTATTTGCATCCATCAGTTGGATCAAATACCCCTTCCATTTGGCCCATAAAGGATAAATAGGTATATGAAGTGCAGGTTTCAGGCAAATCAATCAAATATTATCGTAGATATGTAGTAATAGAAAATTAATAATTTTTTGTTTTAAATTGTTATTTATTTATGGTGACATTTGAAAGACTGTTCTATTCACCTTACAAATAGTAATCACAACATACTGGTCATATTTTCATGAAAATCTATCAATTATTAACAGATATATGAGCAGTTCTCTGATTGAGCAACCTCCGTCATTGATGATGACATATCCCAAAAACTTACGAGATGGTTGATATCCACCCGAGTTCAAAATACTTACTACACCTACTAAATATTCTCAAAAAAAATTCTCCCTACTCTAATTTTCCTACAGGACTACTGTAGTCAGGTCCTGGTTTATAACCAGGTTTGTTTTGTTTTTTTAATGTTTAGTTAAAAAAGTATTTAAATAGATTTATATTTATTATAAACATTTTTTAAATAATAAAATTTACAATGTCACTATGATTAATAAAGATAATTTATTTAGTAGCCATTGAGGACCAAAACTAGAAATTATAATTTGAGTGCATTAATACATGTCTATTTTTATTTTTAAAGAAACAAAAGTTCTTTGTTTTATTTTTTATTGAATTAATTTATTTAAAAAACAAGTAATATTTTAATTTACTAACCAAAGCTTTTTCCTTAAAAGCATGCACCACTAATGTAGTTGTAGAATTAGTTTAAATCCATGAAGAGATCAACTAATTCTGCTATGGCTAATCATTTATTATTTTAATTATATTAATTAATATATTATTTTTTTTAAAATTTATTCTTTTATTTTATAACATGGTTTGAAAGATTTGAATATTTTATTATAGTTATCTATTTTATCTTCTAAAAACACTGATTACTCTAAAGAATATTTGTCTAATTTAAAGTCTTAAATTGGTAGTATCTTTATTTGATTTTTTTAATTTTTATTTTATTTATTTATATTTCATTTAATTTTCAAGTATTATTCCGTACAATTTTATTCCGTTTTAAATATGACATTGAGAAACTATTTGAGTTGATAGATAAAGAAAATAAGTTATGACTTGACTCACACACATCCACAAAAAATTAAAATAAGCTGAAAAAATGTTTTCTGATAGCATTTTTGTGAGGAGTTAACTAAAAGCCACTTAGAAATACTTAATTGAAGTCACCTAAGAACTTTGATAAAAAGGAGTATTCAAATAATTTTTTTTAGTTGATATTTTAATGGCAATACATGCTTTTTATTTTATTTCTATGGAGTACTGTGCAGATTAGTTCCTAAGAGGAGAACTATAGTGGTTCCAGACTTTTATCTTTATCCATGAATGATATTCACTCTACTGAACTTAGTTAACAATTTATTTAATTTTGTTTTGCAATATTTTATTCTGTAAACTTATATTGAAATGGAGAACTAGTTTATTTTTTTAGTTATTATTATTGTATTTGTTCGTAGTAATACAAAATTTTTTTTTTGTTTTAAATCATTTCGCTCAGTTATTCTTTAGGAAACTGACTACTAAGCCTATTAGTAATGTTATTATTTTCACTACTATTTTACTGGTTTCAGAAGTTAAATTACTAGTTTGATAGGTAATCTAGCCAGGATTTTGGCTTGGTATTTTGTAGGCTCTGTGCAAATTAAATTTCGGATTTTATTTTCAAGACTCATTATTTTGTGTGCACAGGTGGGGTTTTGGATCAGAGATTCTCCTCTGTCTTGAATAAAAAGTCAATGGAAAATAAACTGGGTTGCCCCTTTGTAGCTTAATGAAGCCCCTCTGTTGGTTTTACTGATTGGGTTATTGGTTTATTATAACCAGAAAATACCCAGTTCTACTCTTGCTGAGCTATGGGATTCGTTTATTTTTTACTGAATTCTGAAATTTTATACAGCCTTCTTTCCTTACGGTAACTGATTAATTAGGATCGTATTTGAAAATGTTGTTTTACTATCAAGTTTTGCTTTAAAATATGAAGATTTTATAAATTTGATGTAAATACTTTTTTTACTATGGAGTGATCATATTATTGATTAACTATTATGGATAATATTTTATCTGTTTGTTTCTATTTCTGGTTTAACGTCCTTATTTAACTGTTGGGAAGGAAGGGCGGGTTATCTTTACAGATTATTAACTGATTGTTGCCAGAGTGGGAATCTCGAATTTTCTAACGTGGGTCTTCTACTAAATAAAATTCAACCCGCATTTGAATTATTACCGCTTTCAAACGAGTATGCCTCCAACACAGAGACTAAATCGTATTGAATAACGCCAAATACTATTGCTATTTTATTTACAAATATATTGCTCTTTTCATTTTACGAAGGAAACATTGTAATTTTCTGAAAACAAATTTGTAGTAGACGCTTTAATTATTACTTGAAGTTCTTACAAGTTTTTTTACATGGTAAAATTTCAGAAAATTAATCATAAGCGGGGACTTTGCTACAACAATTTATTGGAGAGGATAAAATCTAGAATTTCTCAACAATTTTGTCCATTTCTTAACCATATTATGAAATATTGTAATTTTTTCCTAACTCTTTTGAATTTGAACTTTTCACTTACCTGTTGCGAATGTTGAGACTAGACAACAATATTTTTTTTTTCTATTCAAACGCACCATGCAACAATTAAATCTCAATTTCTTAACTCAAAAGGTATTACTAGTTTTACTGGTATTAATAGTATTATGCTACTCAAAGGTAATTATTTGAATAAAATGTTTTTCCACAGTTCTCAGTTTGAAGTAGGTTCTCAAATTTGAAATTTCTCTACTTTTTGGAATTTCAAACTATTGGAGGGGGTGTCATCCCCTTACCTCTCCCATGGCGATGTCCCTGACCATAAGAAAGGATTTATTTAGTTGCCAATATTTTCATCTCCATATCTCGATGCTTGACAATTGTTACTGATACAGATGTGATTACTAACACAAAGAAAGTTAAATTTATGATATTCATCATTTATCTCCTATATATGTATTAATGAGATTTCATATATTTCTTAGCGATCATATCTACAAAATTATCGGAAACACGTTAAAAACGAGAACCAATTTTATCGTTACAATTATTCATATTTACCTAACTTCCAGTTTTAGTGAACTTTGCAATAAGCGTCGGAATCCTTACTAACTTTTGTATTTAGATCACATAATAAATCGTATTCTACGTCCAAAACTAAATTTTTACGATTATTAAAGAATCTTGTCTTAAAGTTTTGGAAAACTGTTAGAGTTTCTTGTCCATTAAAATAAACGTTTATTCGTTTTCCCCTCTTTATACTCCTTGGGCTATTTAGCTTATTCTACTTTTGTACCGTATTTAGGGTGAAAATTAAAAAAATAAATAATAAAGATTTATCTTTAGGTTTTTGTATTTCAAGGCAATGTAGAATCTTCCTTCTCAGGTCACTCACAAACATTAAAAAAAAAAAAATTGATAATAATAAAAGTAAAGGAAAGGAAACTGTTTTCTTGTTGAGAAAGATTAATAGTTTTTGTTTTTAATGCATTCATTGGCCCCAACCAACTCCGTTTAAATGAGCAAAAGGTGTTCCCTTGTTCGCCTTTTACTCTAATCCACGGGGGAAATAAAAACTAATGGTTTTCCTTTATCTTTTAAAGTCGAGGGGTGGAATTATGAGCGCTGCTTCTTAAAATTTTCCAATTTACAGTTTTTTGTTATCTAACAACTTCCGTTCCGTGTAGATCGAGAGAAAAAAAATATTAATCCTTCGTATAAAGCACCTTTCAAATTTTCTTATCATAATGTATTCAATATTTTTTTGAAGTTTAACTTTAAAATATAGATTAGGAAAAGGAAGTGATTTTTAACGATTTCGTCACTTCTTCATGAACCTAAGTGCGTCAGTATTTCGATGGATAATTGATTCTCCTTCTATGGCGCAAATTTCTTCGGCGGCTCTCTTTGCGCCAACATCTTTTTTCCAGTAATGTCTCAAAAGATTGCGAATCAGGATTTTTTCTTTTGACAGTGCACGTGCGTTTGAAAAATGTAAACGACTCCATAAAGCCAACTCAAGTCACAAGGAATTAAAGGATTTTTCAAAATAAACATTGACATAAATAGTAGGAACAAAAACATTCTTATATGATTAATTAAGAGAGTTAGAATTTAGGGTTGTGTTCATGCACCTAGGGTTGTAGCAACCTAGTAAATACGTGATGATAAATGAACTAAAGTCACTTACCACCTGTACATTAGTGAAATGAGATGATTGTTAATCAGGTTCTTAACATGTGGACAAAACGATAATTGTATACTCACTTCTCAAATATGAACATAGTTTGCAGTGTCTCTAACTCCAATCCCAAATCACAGTTTTTTCATCACCGCTTCCATGAATCTTTTTTTAGCAATCGATTCTAAATACATCTATTTTAAAGTAACTTATAATAAATTGTTCTTTTAAGTTTTAATCTTAATAAAATGAACTTGGATGATTTTTCAAAATATCTCAAAAAAGCCATTGGACTTTAAAAATGCTGGAGATCTCCTAGGCATTGAGAACACTGAATGAAGTGAATGAAGCAAAGTCAGATGAATCCATGATAAGCTGAATTTCAATAGATCAACTATCGAGTACATACATATCACCGTTCTCATTTAAAATAGTACATAAACAATAACTATTTTAAAATATCACATCATTTACTTTATTAAAATATATTACGAAAGATAAAGAAACATTACGTACCAACATGATTGGCTTTTAGCCTAGATCGGCTTGCTGAAATAATCTGACCAGTTTACCCGAATTATGATTTTGAAAGTAAATGAAGTTGCGGTAACATACATGAGTTCTTCATACATTTGGAAGTATTAAAAAAATCTAAACAAATACCTTCCTATTTTCCTGAAAAATTCAACAACCTGTACCATATTACTGTAAAATAAAAAAATGCTTATGATTTATTTATTTTAAATGATCTATTTTTTATATGTCGGGAACACAGTGTTTCATCTAAGTTTAATTTGAAATCATTTAAAAAATTTGGCCTGAAGTAGTTGGAAGATATTAGGAGGGCGAAGGGATTCGATTATTTAATGCGTATTGTCAGGAAAATGCCACTTCAAAGATCGAGTATTCTGAAATGTGGTAATAGCGTGAGACTCCGAAAATTAATCTGGAAAACAGTTTAGTTCATTTACCTTTTTAGCCTGGTTTCTTGTTCATCAGAGATACCATCGCAAACCATTCAACCGTTGGTTGAAAAAAGAAATGATGAGCGAGACAAGGAATATGCCAGAGTAATACAATTGTTTTGGGATAGATATTGTTTGAGATATTTGGAAAATGTGATCTTTTCAGTAAAGGGTCTGATCGAATACGGCTACAAGATTTTTTGAGGGAGGAACAATTCTTAATTTGGGTGTTTAGAAAAAAAAAAAACTAGAAAAGAAAGGGATCTTTTTCTTAGCTGTATTGGAGAATCTATAAAATATCGTTCTATAGTTATAGGTGAGTATCGTATGGACAAATGCGAGGAAACTCAAAATTGACGGACGGATTCATAAAGCCAGACAAATCGCGAAGGCGAGGAAGTATTATATCGCTGAAATAAAGGGCGGTGTGATTGGGAAAAGTAGCGAGATAGCTGGTCTAAGTAGTGGCACTCAATCAACCCAGTGGCGTGCCACCTCATCCATTACAGACCTCAGCCACCCATTGAATTTCCACAACCTCTTCCATTCCTTTGTTGACCGAACCAAGCGATATTCTCTAGCGGTCACCGAGACAAATATTTTAACCCATCCTTTACTGCGGTCGACGGGACGCTGCTGATATCACAATAAGTTAACTGTAGGGAAATCCTATACCAGTGTGCAAGAGAATCAAAGAAAAGTTTACTGGTCTCAATTATATATTCATCTATGTGGAATAACATGATCCCACATTCCTAGAGCAGTAACAGTGACATGATGCTTAGTGAAAGTTTTTTGAATCTTATTTTTTCCCCTGAAATAGTGGGGCTTTTTTTTTTTTAACAATTTTTGTTTATTGAATTTCGGAATATTTGTGGTTACCATATTCTGAGCTATAGCTAAATTTCAAAAGAAAATGTAGACGATTGTTGCACCCAATATCTTTTTGATATCATCTCAAAATAACGAGATAAAAATATAATGAAAATATGAAGAAAACATTTTTCGAAATTTGTCCGTTATATATAAGTGCTGCCTGAGAATCATAAATACATTGAAATTATGATTCTTAGCACTTGGTTGGTGTTAACATAAAAAACTATTGTTATTTGTGATATAATATATTGATAAAAAACTATTGTTATTTGTGATATAATATATTGATAAAAAACTATTGTTATTTGTGATATAATATATTGATAAAAAACTATTGTTATTTGTGATATAATATATTGATAAAAAACTATTGTTATTTGTGATATAATATATTGATTAGTCAAGCCAATGCTAATCACATAAACGAAAGATGATGATGATGTTTATGATGAAGAGGAACAACCTGCCTTAGGCAATGAGTATCTGGAAACACTTCAAAGTACCGCAGGCACTCCGACCTCCTTCCTCTCTCCCTCGCCATTTAATAGGCATCATTAAAACTTTTAATCATTTCTCGTTTGTGCCATTTTATTTAATTGAGCGATAGGGTCGTGGAGGCTCTATCAGCCTGTTTCAACGTTTGTTTTCCTTTCAGAACTTTTAAATTACAAGTAACGAGTATATCAACGCTTCCAGTACCGTAATTAGTTTCTTAACGAATGCGTTATTAAAAAAATACGCTATCTATGCATATTTTCTATTTTTAACGTAATTAGTAATGCTATAAATGTATATACACACATTTTTTTTTAAGGTTAGAGAAAAACGTTTCAGAAGACTATGTGTGATTCCTACTCCTTCAAAATCCACCTCCCTATTTATCTTTATTACCACGCGGGATTGCTGTCACTCATTACTTCGCGGGAGAGGGGAGCAGGATGGCAATAAGCCTACCTCTTCTTTGGACTAGCCTCTTATGTCTCGCTCCTGTGCTCTATGATGCTTACAGATTCGCGCTCCACAGTGTGAATGACCACTCCAGCTCTCCTGCTTGGCCATCATTAGAGCGACTAGGTTTTCCGGAATTGAATGCTGTCCAAGGTTCCTGTCTAGCTCTTTCTTTTCTTAAGGAAAACACGAACATCAGAAGAACGCATGTTCCACAGTTTCATTCATAAGGACGCAAGTACGATGATTGCTCCTCTAGCTTGATGCGGACTAAGTAGGCTCTGAAGCAATCTTGCCCAGCTAGCATTTGGGTTATGCTTTCGCCAGTCTCCCGATGTTTCCGGGATATTCATGCTATAATATCAGTAATCAGATGGTGAGTCCATCTTACAAGTGACAAGGCATTCCAGTGCCTCTGCCATCTTTCAAGATTATGATTTCTCTCTTGTTCTGCTGCAGTCGTCCAGTGAGCATTTGAATCTTCTTGTCTTCGTCGGATTATCCGGTTTCGTTCATCCTCCAGAAGGTCAACCGGAGGCGTGTTGGCGATGACGCACACTGCGTCGTAGGACATTGTGAGAAACGCTCGAGCGACTCGCAGGGCACTTCTTCAATTCACACTGATAACCTTACGAACATATCATTACACTAGTATGGCTTCTCTCCAAATCTGTGCTGCGTAGTAAAACTGGTTACACTAACCAGAAGCCTTTTCCGACTTTCCTTAAGGCCATCAATATTTTGTTTAATCCGAGCCTTGATTTACCATTTATTATATATATATTGTATATATATATATATATATATATATATATATATATATATATATTATGTATATATTATTTAGATATATTTTATTGCTTATTCGTAATTTAATTATAAGTTGCACATCACCTGTTCTACATGTCATGTGTGACTGTAAGACTTAGTTTCTCAGTTATTCTATTCTACACTCCTCGTCAAAAGTACTGCAACACCTATGAAACTCCAGTTTAACAAGTTTGTTTATGAAGGATGCTAGTAAATATTATACTACGGATTAGTGGGAATCTAGGGAGGATAATAGCAGTATTAAAAGTAGGATTAGGCATGATGATAAGAGATATTCTGGATTTATCGATTTTGTAAGGTTGTAAAGGATTACTCCATTGTCCCAGGGACTCAGTTACATACCGATACAGAACTCCCAGGGACGGACTTCTTTTTTTTCAAGTTGTGAACATGGACAATCGCAGAGCCATAGCGTATGAGAATTCAGTGCGAATTGTCACTCTTTCGCAGGAAGGGCTCTCACTTCGCCAAATTTCGCGAAGACTTGGAATCTACCATTCCACGGTGTCCAGGTGCCTGAAAAGGTACCGAGAAACTGGTCGTGACTCAAGAAGACCTGTTGAAGGGCGGCCAAGGGTCACGGACCGGAATGACGACCGTTTTTTGAGACTTCAGGCTTTGCGACAGAGAGCTTCTACGGCTACAGCACTACAGAGGCTTATTGCTGTTGTCCGCCAGCTCATTTCGATAAGAAGATTACCCTGTTAATCATTGCTATTTAATCAGCTTACAATTGCCTTTGATGTTCCCTTGCATTGTTTCCCCGAGTAATCCCACAACGAACTCTTTGATAATACATAATGGATGGTACTTTGGAGAGTCTTCAACCTCTGCCATAGAATTTGGGGTATGGGCGTGTTACCACACGCTCAATCGGGACCAATAACCTTTGTTTTATACAAGAAAAGTTAGTGGTCTACGGTACTCTATGCGTTCATTCACATCCTTGTTTTTATACATTACTTCAAGGTAAGATAAGAAAACTATTCTAATTTTGTAAAATCTCTTTAAGTTTAAAAGAGAATAAAGGGATAGTCACATATCAGCTAGAAGTAGAGACCGGATTTGCGTGTTGTAAAAATCTTGAAAATGTGCGGTATAAAACTATTGTAAATACTAAAACAAAATATGTAAAACAGTGCATTTAGAACTCAAAATGTGTATATAATGCCTTAAAAATGCAAAAGTCATATTTTTGTTTAATTTATGATATTAATACCTGCATGATCGTTTATCTTGTCATGTGTTAGTGTTACAGCCTCTAATTAAAATTACGTGTAACGTGAGAAAAAAAACTAATTATAATATAAAAATAAATTATGATTTATCTAAATATAGATGAAAAAGAAATTTATTTGATAAATTTAACATTATATATTATTAAGAAAAATAAAATTAAAAGCAATGAATATTTACTGATATACCTACCTAATATGCTTACTTAAAATTCGATTCAAACGTTTTATTTTAGGCTATTAAAATCGAAATAATCTAATTTAGCTCATAAAGGGTAACATACGCAATTTTATGCTACAAAAATCAAAATCGTGCTATTTAGCCCAAAAGGAGCAAAACTTGCAGGGGCAGGATTTCTAGGAAGTTATATGCGAAGTTAGGAATGAATTGGCGACAAAAATATAAAAATATGTAGCAAAAGAGGCTAAAACAACAAATGTCTTTGATAGGTATATAAAAAAAAATGCAAAAAATATTTATAAACAGTAAATATAAATAAATAAAAAATCCTTAATCACTATTTTCAGGTATTTAATGCAGTAAAGTTTTACATTTTCACTAAAATAATTGTAATTACTAATTATATGAAAAAATAAAAGAAATTTATTTAATGAAAGTAAAAATGAACAACTTTTCAAACTAATATAAACAAGCCTTTCTTGTTTTGTTTTTCTTAGAAACTTATTAATTTACCATTTGGCAGCGAAGTAAAAATGGGTAAAAACATGTTTCTGGGATCCACCACTTATTCATTGGTTTTGACCGTTCGGCATGGTGACCAGAAATTGTTGATGAATCAGTCAAATGAATTACCTCTTTAGTTATTAAACTTACCATAGTTCTTTTTTTTAAGTCACTCACAATCCGTGAGTTAAGCCTTAAATCTTAAATTTAATGTATTATATTCATATATATATATATATATATATATATATATATATATATATATATATATATATATATATATATATATATATATATTGTTATGTCCCGCTACGAAAAGCCACTGTTTTTAACAATCTCCGAGTTCATACCCGTTGAAGCTATTAGGCCCAGAAAGCCTATTAGGAATGTCGTGAGGAGGGTTGAATTTATACATATATAGTAACGCTCTACAAATAACAGATTTCTTCGAGTCATTTCATGATCAATTCTCTACTGATGAGTACTCACAAGTTAACTAAACTGAATCCTCTTAATTTCTATTTTGTTTTTTCATTTTCTTAAATTTAGCCAACGATTCATGGAAATTATCTCAGCCAAATTTGTCCTGATGCGTTAACTACACTGATCCTAAATATCTCTGTTGTTTGATAATTATTTGAAACAGTAAATGTGATCTTTCGACTGTATCCTCATTAACATACGCAATCAATACCGAATTCTGAGTTTAATTTATTATTAGGCTTCCCCAAATGCAAAACCACTTCATCCACTCATCTGTTTGTATCAATGTTAATTCAACTTTTGATTGATTCCTTTATTCCCTCATTCACATAATAATCATACTGTCCATCCGGTCGGTGAGACATTCATTGAAAGTTTTTTATCATCTAGGATAAATGACGGATTGTTCCTTCTAGAAACCAGCCTTAATTTTCATACTGAATCCTATCCCTAAGAATAATCTTTTATTATAATATAAATTAATTAATACATTTGCGAAGAGTCGTTGTTAAGGCCGCTCTTAATTTACGTAAATTATTGTTATACCTTGGATTTTAGTTTGACTGATTATTTAACTTTTTGTATTTTTACTCGTAACTGTTAGCGTTCCGAGAAACTAAGGATAATTCGTATCTGTATTCTATTATATTTTTATCGTCTGTTTTTTAAATTTTCCTAATACCTTCATTTTGTTTTTCTACGATTCAACACATAGGTACGAACATCCAACTCACTGATTTGATACTTAAAAATAAAGGCGTCATCGATAAATTCTCACGACGGCAGAATCACACTTATCGTGAATTTCCCGAGTAAAATTAAATAAATTAATATATTAATCGTTTTCACTGTCTGAGAGTAGCCCTGCCCCGCCTAGCTCAATTACCGAAATTGGTGTCTTATTATAAAAGCAAGTTCTCTGTAAATCATGGCGTAATTATCTCAACTTCCACTGGCAGTTATCGGTGAAATGATCTCGGCCATGGAAGGCTTAATTCCAGAGTTTTGGAAGAGGGTAATGGACCCTTCTGTTGATACTCAACTTGGCCTTTTAATTACCCGACTTGGGGCAGAGTTTCGTTAGTTCTCATGGATAAACTATTTGCCATAAATCGAGTAGTAATTTGACTAATTTTAGGTAGTTTTCAAACTAATAGTAATTGTAATGCTTAATTAGTTTGGGAAAAAAATAAATATATAAATCGATTAGGTTCTCTATGATTCTTTGCTCAGATTTTATTTAAAATTTAACATTTATTATAAACTTTGCGGTGTTATTTCAGCCAATCAGATACGTAAGTAATTCGATCTTGAAATTTTAACGAATCTCCTAACTTGAAGAAAATATTATGAAGTAACTTTATCTAATTTTTGGGTACAAACTAGATATCACTTATTAAATCATTAAATAGTGGATTTAATCTAGTAGATGGTGTTTGGGATGCGGCCGAAAAGTTAAAACACGTAATAAAACGCTGCCAAATATTACACATTGGTTTATTATTTCCAAATAGTAATATTTCAAAAATATCTGGTTTGCCCATTCACACGACTTTACATATAGCTTTGGTTTATAGTTCAGATAATTAGATTATCTTTCAAATGAGCATTTGGAATGTTTCGAGAAACGAACAAATGCAGAATATTTGATAAAAGATATCTACCAAGTTCAGCAAAGAAATTAAGTAGTATGTGCTTAAGGAGTAGAAATTTGAAACTTGCCCAAGATGGTCGCCGTGAGTGTGCCGAACTAAGCGTTAAGAAGAAACTTTGTCAAAGTAAATTGGCTGAGATACTTAGATCTATTATTGAAAAAATTAACCAAAAGCATTTATATAGATTTTTTGTTGTTTTTTTAATGCCTTCGTATGCTGATTCCAAAATACATCTAAAATACAAAATACATTCCAAGATACATTTCCTCTGTATCTTTAAAAATGGCCGAGTTATGGGCTTATAAAATCTCTAATTGGCAGCCATTTTGAAACAAAAAGACGGATGGCAATATCGAGTTCTAAGGATCATGGGGTGACATGTGACTGTTTTGCTGAATCTCAAGAAAATCGGTCTAGCAGTCTTGGATAAAAGCCGAGGACGACGGACTTACGAATTTATTTTTTTATTCGATATTTGTATTCTACGTATCTTGAAACGTAAAACTTCAAATTTTGAGGAGGGGGGAAGAGAGAGAGGGTAAAAATTTTCTTTTCTTGGTCTATTGCAAAGCTCTATTATTTAAAATAATAAACCAAAATGTTTTAATAATTTATGTGTGCAGATGTTTCGTCCTGCAATGTAGGCCAACATTTTAGACCAGAACTTGGTAAAACATTTTTTACTGTTTGCAACGTATATCAGGGTAAATTAAAATAAATATCAAATTTCAGCTATATTTTTTCCTCAAAAATAAAAAAAATTTAAAACTAATGTATCTTAACTTTGAACCTCTCCCCTCTCTCCCTCTTTCTCTCTCTCAGGTCTCGAAAATCGAAAAAAAATTTCACAGAGCTGCTCTTTGGATTAAAAACGATCCGATATTTTGTGATGATTACTGTAAGAAAGAAAAATATTTGATATTTTTACAAATTATATCTATGAATTCAATGGTATACCGTATGTAATTGTAGGTATTTCCATATTTTGATCCTAAGAAACAATTTTAGCTCAACATGAACAGTTCATAGGACGATTCGTTAATGATGAGCGAAAAATTGCATACTTATTAAATCTAGGTCTCGAGCGAACCAAAATTGTTTCAGCTCATCTTCATGATAAGCAATTGATTAATTGAAATTAACTGTTTTGCTCGTCTCTGCAATAGAATTTTCTTCGATTTGACTTAGTATATAACGTTATTTATAGATTTTGATGGAATCGGCCTTTCGACTGCAACATAGACTGGACCAATATCCGAGCTGATCCATCCCGGCAACTGCAAACTGATAGACAGGCTCTCCGAAGTTGGAGCTGCCGGCCGCAGTAGACAGGAATCTGTCGAGTCGACACCCCGCCGTTAGGTTATAGCGGCCAGTTAGCTGACTCAGGTCAAATTAATTACATCCTCCTCAGCTCCAGGTTATTGGCTCTTGGATTAATCTCGGGACCACCGTTTGGCGACCCTCCCTTCTGGACAAACAGAGGCAATCTTTCAAGGAGGGTAATTACACGGTTAGGAAGGGTATTTATTCTTGAGAAAATTATTTCCAAAGTGGAATCATTCTTGTAGGCCATACAAAATGGATGTCTGATAAAAATATCGCAAATGAGATCGTGATTTTAACTATTACACTATCCCTTTGATGCCCTATTTCTGGCCTTAGGATTTTTCGATAAATAATGGTATTTCAAACTTCGACGTGAATTATTGACCGAGTATAAGCGAGGCACTGTTTCAACTCGAGCGTTTAGCATTTCGTTTGTCTGTCTGACTGCTATGACCAAACGCGTCGTTTGATTTTCTTCAAATTTGGCAAAAAAAGTCAGGAAAATGACGCATCTGTTAGGACTTTTTTTAATTCCCATTCAAGATGACGGTCGTTTTAATAGTCCCGTCTCATCAATAATTTGTTTGTTTCCTCTTCACGACCAATTGTCTTTTTTCACCAAGTGACAGGATGGTATACTCGAAAAACAATGTTGTCTTTAATTAGGAATTGATAAATTATTTGCCACTTCTATAATTTTGTTTTTATTGAAAGGAAAACATTGATTCTATACTACGGCCCTACATCCACCAAATTCGGAAATGAGTTGAAAAAAAGTAAGATTATACCCTACATTTAAAATAGAAAAACCCTATCCTCATATTTTTCTTCTCTTAAAGAGAAAATAGACCCTTTCCAAAAAAGCGGAGTATACGAACTTGTAATTGTGGTGATAGTGTAGCCAAATAAGGGAAAAACTGGGAGATCACTAAATCAGAGATTGAAGGAAAATATACGTGCATACAATAATAAGACAGAGAATTCCAACTTTGCAAGCCATTTAAATGAAAAAAAACGCCATAAATCCTTCAACGACTCAGGAGTTAAAACAATGCATCACGTTGAAAACAATCTCAATTTAAATATATACGAAGCACTTGAAATAATAAAATCCTTCAAATCCAATCCAGATTTTTGCTTAAATGGCCAAATAAATATCTCCAATAGTCCAATCTTAAATTTATTCCTATCCATAAGAGAAAAAACAATTACTCAACGGAAGCCCCGACGCCTAAACCGTACCATTCATCTAAAAACACCCCACCTTTCTTCCAATACAGTCATTTCCATCACTAGTTCAATGCGAGAACAAACCAATGCAACCTTTTCTTTGATCTAATCTACCAAAACCTTGGTGAGTACCAACATGTATTTGATTTCTTGTATTAATTAAGTTCATAATTCATAAATGTTTTATAATACTAATTTATATTACATTTCATTTAATATGTATAATAATACCAAATCGTATTTTGAATTGCTTATTTTTGAATTTTTTAGTGTTTTTAGAACTGAAGATGAATGTATAACATTCGAAACTAGTTTTCAATAAAAACAAAATTATAGAAGTGACAAATAATTTATCAATCCCTAATTAGATCGATCCTTCTATACCATCATGCGGACGGCAACTAATGTTGTCTTTCCAATCAATGACAATATTGACTAATTCTTTAATAAAAGTTTCAATAAATAGCAGATATTAAATTTCTTCGCGAGGTTTACAGTTCAAACAACTACTAGTTTATTTCGGATTTGAAGAGGAGGTATAGGATTTCATTGATTTTGGTTGTGTAATCTTAGTGTAACGAGATACCAGCCTGGACTCTAATTAACGCAGAGAACATCGAAAAAAATATTCTCTGGGGAAGCTTTAGTTAATCAAAGGTGTTATTCGTATGAACATCACGTTCTTCTAACGTGGGCATAACATGCGATGTAAAATATTTCAGCCCGAATAAAGGGATATCAAAATTGGGAATCACGGATTCCAATAATTTTTATGTATGCATGTTACAGAGTCCCCTCAATGTTTTATAAAGTGGCAATACGCAATTTGCTTTCATTAACGAGAAATATCTTATTAGATTCGAAGATTTACGTGTAATGTAAGTTGAAGTGACCGTTGCATCTGTTGTAGTAACACTGGTTACGTGGCGTAGTGCCAGTGTTTTTGCTTTACGCCTATCCAAATCCTGGCTGTTTTTATTTTTTTTCTTTAACTGTTTTTTATATCACTGATGTTTGTAAATAATTCAATATCAGATTCATTATTTTTTATATTTTTACATGGATGACAATTTTTCAGTAGAGCTTTTTTTCTATGGTCATTATTTATTTATTTATTTTTTTTTTCAATAAAATATTCAAAATTTGAAAGTGATATTGAAATTAAATCAAATAAAATAGTAAAAATTGCCATAAAAATACGAATCGTAATAATTATGATTGCAAAGTGATTAGTACCATCACATATTTATTAAATAAAAATTACAATATTATTCACTTAAAATCATGATAATTTTTACTCACTCATTCTTCATGTCATCATCAGATTCATTCACAATTATACATTCATTCAGATGATATTCATCATGGAAACGTTTAAAACGTAAAGTTTTGTCACATAATGAATGCACATTTTATAAAACAATTATTGTTGCTATTACATTTTTTCAAAAATGATTAATAGGATTTAATTAGTATTAATTCATGAATATTTCTCTTTCAAGCATCCAGTGCTTACAACTAATGTAACTGTCACTTCTACTTTAATTTCAAATCGATATTTCTGGAGGATGAATGCGAATTCCGTCTTGCATTGAGGGGACCTTCACTATAACTTATATAGAAGTTATCGTAATATGTGATTCTCAAGTTTAGTATCCGGATATTAGGAATTTAAATTTTAAGGCTTTCCGAACAATGTGGAAATCGAAATTTCAAGTTAAATAGTTTGTATCGGAATGGTAGGAGTTTAACCATTTCTTATATTTTTTGTAACCTAGGGGTCGAAAAAAATATAATCTCTTTTCCCAAGTGTAGGTATTGTATTTGGAGACTTCTGAAAATAATAAGTATTTATTTCAGAATTTTTTGAGATTCGCATTGAATTGTGAAAATTGCTTGTACTAGCTGGTTACTCGTCCTTCAATAAAGATTGATAACATTGAGCACGGTTCATTTGTTATCCGCTAAAACCCAGGAGTGCTTTTATCATATATAATCTTATTACCGTTCTTCGCTTTTAAACATTTTTCATTCAGTTGAATAATCTTTTCTTTTGTTTTGTTTTTGGAAATAATGATAAATAACTAGGTATGTTATTGTTAAAGCTTCCATCCCCTGGAGAAGGCCACTTACAATAGATGTATACGATGTGTCCGTCGCCGATTTTGATCGAACTTTTTTGGGTGGTTCTACAATGGAAAAAAGTTGACACACATCCAACCGTTTTGTCCAATGGGCTCTAGAAGCTGAGAAAAACATAAAACATGCTGAAATTGCTCTGTTTTAAATCTCGAGTTTGAAAAATGATATCGACATGGTTTTTCTAACAAAACATTTTAGAGTAAAATGAAGGAAAAAAACCAACAGAAAAAAAAAAAATAATTGATGTTTGGTCAACTAAATTAAAAAAAAGTGTTTAAATTATTAATTAAACTTGCCGTTCAGATTTTTTCACACTGAATGTAATGATTAAGCACACCAAAAAACCTTAATATTGAAAATACCATCGAAAACAAAATTACGTTCCGCTTTGGGCCTCCGTAAACTCGCTTTCAGTGTATCCAATATTGATGTTCTTGGACTCCTTAGGAAGATGGAAGTATCTTCTTTCCAGGCATATAAACAACCTTGCATTATCTAAGATCTGTGTAAACAAATGTTATTATCTAATAAAAACAAAATTCAAGTTTTTTGGGAGGTGATAGTTTGGTTCTAAAGCACGTAGAAGCATCACTGTTGAAGCAAATCGCGTAAATATAGAACCTTTTCCGATGACCTAAAGTTGATTTGAATCGTCCAAGGGTTTCGTGATTTATGGGCGATTTTATGAATCTTCAAAAAAATTAAAGAACACATTTTAGTGGCAACGTTTTAGACACGATTTTTAGATTTGCAAAACATTTGAATTTAGGGTTTTTTTTTTTTTTCAAAGTGATTAAACCAAATCTTACGCCAGTTTTGAATAAACCAAGTCTGTTAATATACTTCATTGCGTAGACGAATACTGTTTTCATTATATATAATTCAATGGACACTTCAGATCGCTCTAAAATTCAATTATTTCATTTTTTTTAAAAATTGGATCACTCCAAAATTCACTCATTTTCTATCACGAATAATGATTTTATATTACTTATTACATTTTAAACGCGAACTTAAATATTCAAATTTAATTTCAATTCACTATGACGCCCCGAGCAAGGCTGGGGTCTTAATCTTGAACGTGATATAATATAAAAACATTATCTGCGATCAAGAAATAGTAAATATTACAATTTTAAACCACCGCTATAAACAATATTACAGTAAAAAAAAATTAATATTAATATTATTAATTTAATTGTAATATTAAATATTAGAGCGACCGAATTTTTCGAAATGAAATAATTAAATTATAGAGCTTTTTATTGAATTATATGTAATTAAAACAGCATTATTATAGGGAGGAAATGTTTATATAAGCGTAATATTTACTATTTCTTAATCATAAATAATATTTTTATATTATAATATGTACCCCAGCAAAGCCCAGCATTGTTTTGGGCTTCATAGTCAATTGAAGTTAAATTTGAATATTTAAGGCCATGTTTAAAGTTAGTACTGCTGATCATGTGATTAGTATCCTCAACCGATCAGTTCTGTATTAAACCTAAAGTTAAAGTAAAATTATTCGATTCTAAGTCTAATTAGTTTTAACAAAAAAGTCTATAAGCTCATGTGTATCTTTGCTAATCTCCCTGATGTAGAATGAACATCCGATGACGGGCTGCGGCAGGTTTAAGAAGGTAATAATTATTTAGTAGCAGACCCCCATTGATTTTGGGCCCAGTGATCTGATGTTTCGATAAATATAAAATCAAATTTTAGTACATCCGCCATTTTGTCTCAAAATTGCTGATAATTTATTATTCTTCAAAATCGAATTACGGCTCTTTATGAAGTTTGCCCTAAATTAGTTTGGCCATTTTTGTCTTTATATGGTGGATGGCAGGTTGGAATTGCTTAAAATCTTCTTACGGATTAATCTAACAACGGAAAAAAGTTTCACCTAAATCAGTTCAGCTATTTTCTCGTGAAAAGCAGACACAAAAACCTAACATAGTGGTGACAATTAAAATGTGTTATTTTATTTATAAGAGTAATATTTTGTGGATGTATCCCTTCAGAACAAATAAATATTTATACTAATAGAATTAATAACGTGTCGTTATTTTATAGTTATTAAACGATGAGATATATCGATCAGAATGTCCAACTTCTGTTAACAGTTCAAACCTTAAATCATTTATTATAATCATATATTGCCTAGAAATTATTCTACTATAATTTACTTTGGATGTTATTGTACTGTGTACAATTCTAACGTCTCACTATGTTAAAATATGCATTTGAACTATATATTGAAACTATTAAGTTCATTTAATAGAAAATTTTACTTGTGGAATTATTTTATAAAGAACTGTTCCCTGAAATAAATAAAATTAATTACATTCCGAATTGTATTTAACTATAAAATTACTAAACACTTTTCAAATGCTGACTTTTGTTGGAGTTAAAAAAAAAAAAAAAAAAAAAAAACTAATAGCTTTTAAGTGAGTGGCTATATATTCTCCCTGTAGGAACAGTTTATTCACATGTTTGTCTTAATGACCCTCCGAATTGGAATTTGAAATTAGGGTCCTCTACTAAAAGGAGTTACTTAAGGAATTTATCGCAGGGAGCGTTTCCTGTTCCCTGTCGGCCAATTCTGTAAAAGCCGGTTTGTTGAATGGCGAGGTCGGCTGCCAAATGGGTGTCAGAGCTCTTCGATACAAACATATGTCTTCTGAATACATCCTGAAAAAGGTATAAAATAAGTAAATACAATGAGGGAGAAAAAATCTATTAAATCTTCCTAACATCCCATCGGACGATAGAAATAATAAACAACTGAACCTATTAATTGTGGGAGGAAAAAGTGACCATTCCAGTCACTTGGCGATTTTCAAATATATTTAAAATTTAAAAAGTAGGCTTTTATCCACTGTCTTCCTACTGATGTGAAATTATTTTTATTGATATTTAGACGTTTGATAATGAACATTTTTTTCTTCCAAAAGTGCTATAACCCATTCAGACATGTAAATTAATATTTATAGATATATTAGGGCCGCCTTCCCCTCCAATATTGTTGGGCCGTCCCAAGAACAGTTTTAATCTCTCTCCCCTCCTCTTTCTCACTCTCTCTCTCTCTCAAAAAAAAAAAAATTGTTTTTACGATTAGATTTGATCCTATTTTTGATTGGTTAAGCAAGAAAAATATCATGTTATTTTTTTAAATATTCTATATTCTATTTAAATATTTTTAAATATTAAAGAGTTTTTAAATATTCAAAATTAAATTTGAAAAAAAAGAAAGTTGTCTAAACGATTACGAAGACGTGCGTAAGCAAGTTTTTTATCCTGCGGAGTTCAACTAGAAATGAACGCGGGGCAGGTTATATAGTACCCACACTACTCAACGATTGTGCGAGTTTAGAGATATATTAGGTTTTTATCATATGTTTTTGCATTTTTATTATTAATAATAAGTAATTATTAATATTTCCTATTACTAAACTAATTTATTTATTTTATTTTAGGTATGTGGAATCTTTACTGTCTTTTGAATGAGATAGATTCGTTAAGTAAGTTGTTCCTTTTTTTCTCCTTTCTTCGTTGTTGCATGTTTAAAAATATTAATTAATTTTTGTTATAATATTTTTTTCTGCTTTTCTTTCTTCCATATTATTTAGAAAAATGTATGTTTCATTTGAATTCCAAATATTTTTTGTTAAAATTTTAACAAACGAGAATTAAAATTGCATATTGAGATACGAAAAATTCATTGTTAAAAGATTAGCTCAATCCAACCTTTTTAAAGGAGCTGCCGATCTTCAATCTTTTCAATCATATTATTTTTTAGCCTTCTGTCTGGAATTTTTAATTTATTATTAATTGTTTGTATTTTATTTAATTACTTTCGTTTTTGCGATTTAATATTATCCTATTTTTAATTGGATGAGCACGAAAAATATCATGTTACTTTATTTAAATATTCTATATTCTATTTAAATATTCAACATTAAATTTGAACAGCCCGATTTTTAAGATGATAACCTTTGTTCAAGATTTGAAAGTGACGACTTGTTGATTTTTTAAGACTAATTAATTGAAGGGGGTCAGCTCTCCAATGGGAATAAGGGTATGATTTCGGACAACTGGTCGTTAATTGCAGTTTTGTTTGGCTTCTCTCATCCATTTCTAGTGTCTGCAGTGTATTAAGAGTACTCACTGCCTATGTGCTTTCCTCATGTTGTACTCACCTTTTAGTCTGGTATAAAAACAACTAGCTTGTGAAGTGGAGCGAGTGTTTCTACTTGAAAAAAAAAAAAAAGAAAAATATGTTATTTTAATTTACTTATTTAATTATTGATTATAATAATGATTACTTTGGAGGCTGTTGGATGATGACGCACAATCACACGCAATTCGATGATTTGTAGCAGAATAATTTGGTTGACGTAATGCGGGGCATATTTTACGAGGTTTTGCTTTAAATAACATTAAAATTTTTATTTTTGAAATTACGTTTCTCCTCTTTTTTTCAAAAATATTCCTGAGATAATCATGTTTTAAATATTTTATCCATGCACAGGTTTCGATCATGTCGACTTTTATGAGATTGATAATTCAATTTAGTAGTTTACCTATGTCAAATTTCACTTTGTTGTAAACAGAATTAAGGGCAAGATGAATTTCATTTATATGTTTTATAAATCTTATATCTTATTCTTTAAATCTTTAAAGTTAAATATCTTTGCTGTGGCTGTTTATATCTCTTTTTATCTATTCCAAGAACGTCTGATCGATGGAATCGTACAGAAAATCACAATGTTGCCCACTCATCTACTTCTCCCCACCCCCGTATGTTTCCCACCGGAAAGTAATTGGTGCACAGCTGCCTCTGCTAATGTTTATATCATTATGAAAGATGGCCTTATTCTGTTTTGTTGGACGGCTTAAGGTCCCAGATGTTTCATGTTTAATTTAATACATGGATATTGCGTTCAGCATCATCGCGCATTAAGTGGGGATTGTTTCATTCAACCGAAAAATTGGTATCTGGTAATCTGCCTGTATTTAGGGGTCTGCGATGATACTTATATTTTCGATCAACTATATAAAATGAGATAAAAACTCAAGATAAGAGAATAATGATACAATTGTTATTTTCAGACGGTTTCAAAATGAACTTCTTAAGCAAGTTATTATTAAAAATAATTCAACGCTTAGCCAAATTCGGTAAAGTCCTTTTGAGGAATGTGAACTTCCTGATGTAAGATTCGATATGATTTCTGTTTTGTTTTTTTTAAGAGTGGGTCTGGATGAAATGGAATCCAGCGACTGACAAGTTTATTTGTTTATGGCTTGTATTGTGATAACATATATTAATAATAAATGAATATAAATATTACAGTATTTTGTTTTCTTAAATTTTTAATAAATATTATAGTATATACAAATATTTGTTCAAATAAATAAATATTATAGTACTTATAATAGGGTAGTAATTAATTTTGAGTATCGCGACATGACGGTTTTATTTCGGAATATTCAGTAGGTGATATAATGGTATTAGACGTATTTTTCCCGAAGATAATAAAACTTTGGATTGTATGTGGTTGCATTTTAAATAGGTTTCATTACCCCTAGAACATGGTTTTAGAGGTTTCAGAGATGTCTGATATATATCTATGCAGGGGCGAATATACGAATATATATATATATATATATATATATATATATATATATATATATATATATATATATATATATATATAATTTTTCCCGCTACATTTGGGCAACTTTCAGTTGCTAGCTTTGGATCAAATGAGGTGGAGTGGGGTTTAAATGGTGGTTTTCGAGGCAGAACAATACCATTGAAATGTGATTAATTTTCAGCATACTCAAATGTTTTTTTCGCGGTTTGAAGGTTTTACGCTCTTTCAAAATGAGTTAGAAGGTTATAAATTTGTTTGTGAATTAAGGTGGTGTTACGTTATGCTTTTGTGGTGCCTTTTGGGCCTAAAATTTCTTTTTCCGCTCTCGACATTTTGTAATTTCCAATTTTGTATTAGAGTGAAAAACACTCCTTTTTTAAAAAAAATTATTTACTTTAAGATTTTTAAGGTTAAAGGCAGCAAGTGCATGTTATTTCTGAATCTTAAAATTACTCATTTTGCGTTGATTATCCAAAAACTTAATATTATTGGATTTTAAAAGAATATTATCCATCTTTATGTTTGCGAAACATAGCTGCTAACGTTAAAAAATAAACATTGCCTTAAAGTCTTCGAATACTAGTTATTTTGTGGAATATTGATCTCAACGAAAGATGAGTCCTGAGGAGAATTCAGAATCCTGAATGGTGGTGCATCCGATAGATACAATGGAGTTAATAACATCATGACGGCTGAAATAGGTATGCAAATTTACTAGACTAGATAATGAACAGATTCCTGAAAAGCTAATCTGTGCTAAACCGAAGGGTCAACCCGAGGCGTAGGTGAGTATGTAGACAATGATTTTTATTGGTCTCTGAATTGAACCTTTGTGTTAGCTAATCCTTATTATTGTTTATTCGTTAATTTCTCATACTGGAAATCTAAATGGAGGAGTTTGCTCTGCTGTCTTTATACTTTTCTTCTTTTTTATTTTAACAATCTCTTTGGGCTGATCTCGTATATGTATATTCATGTTTCTTTCCTTAATATGTATCATAAATATTTTTCTTCCTTTTTAAAGGAAGAATAAGATGTTTTCGCCGATCCAATTTGATTTGATCTTATGGGTAGTATAAATTTCATCGGTGATTTATTTTTACGGTTCTGTGAACATCCCTTTTGATGTGGGGAAAACTAGATAGAATTTATGAGTAGAGGCTCCAGTTTGAGGACGATGTGCTATGGGAAGTTTCCTCAAGATGAAGGAATAAAAGAGAATCGCTAAGTGGAAGACGTCATTAGGTAGAGTCGAGGATGGCTCTGGTTCTCTGAGACCCTTAGCAACCGAGGTAAAAGTCGTTGCCCCTCTTTTAGAAAGGACATCCGACTCTTAGTGGAGAATCCTGTCTTAGTTGGAAATCTGAGGCTGTCAACAAACTGATTAGCCCGTCCACCATACCTTTCAAATAATGTTTATTTTCCAGGTACATTCATTAAATATCAACATAGATATTGCTTTATGATCAATAGGAAACCAATTATTCATACACCAAATATGTGTATACTTTCAATTAGAAATATATTTAATTTTAATAATAAATAAACTTGAATAATGTAATTGTTAATAAGGTTGACTTTTGGGCACATCGAAAGTCTCCTCTTCTTAATTACTCTTACTCCGTAGATCATTAGTTTTCAACTGATGATCCGCGAGAATCTTGCAGTGGTCAGCGGGAGAGTCCGACAGTACCTTCCTGTATTTTTTTTCTAGAGGACTTATTCTTAGAATTGTTTTATCGTTTGCCATTACAGAGGTTTGTGAGTTTTAATAGGCAATACACTATTATAGTGCCTCAAAATGCTATTTTAAGTATACTGATTCCCAATTGGGAGACTGCGTTGGTCAGCACATGGTTCAATTTCTGATTTTGTGGTCCGCAAATATCTACGGGTCAGGAACAGCTATCGTAGATTATAGACCTAGTAGATCTAGAGCAGGGTGGCCAAACCGTGGCACTTGCGCTTTGGAAGATTACAAGTAGCGCATTGCATCTTTGCGACTATATATACTTTATATCGTGGGTTTTGACCATAGAGTCGAACCTATACTCTTTGGACGTCGTGTATATTAGTATTAAAAATCGTGTATAGTATATATAGTTCTATATATATCTATATATCGTGTATAGTATATGTGTATAGTGTATATCGTCGTGTATAGTATATACTTCTATTAAAAAGTTTATTAAATATATGCCAGAACCTATACTCCTTGCAAGTAGAGAGTTTCCATGTCCCGAGCCGATCTTGCTCTTAATGACAAATATTGTGATCCAGAGTTACCTTCGCCAAACGAGAACCTCATGCAGCTGAAGCACGATGCGATCACCCTCTCTTACCAGGGAGGGTGGTTCTGGCTGCTGTAGATTAATGCTTTAAGAAAATGTATTAATAGAAAAAAGTAAATTTATTAACTTAATTGCGTGATTAAGTTATTCCTATCTCTCTTCAAAGCGAAGCAGATTCTATCCTTATCTCTATTTTATAACCCCCTAACCACGAAAGTAAGAAGGTATAAAAAGTGTTCGATTTATATGGCGCATCTAAACTCGTCTTTGAATTTGACGCATAGCATGCAAAAGATTGGCAGTCCCTGTGATCCTAGTAACCCTTATGACTTCCTCTCACCTTTCTTTACTCAGGGCAATAAGCTGTCGGTTAATCTCTTTACCGCGTTTGTACAAAACTTTAATGGCACTACACACGAGTAATACAACTGACTGAATGAGCCGACGCCAAAGTTTGAAACTCTGATATTTGAATAGCCCAAAATCCACGAAGTAATTTGTGAGTCTCAAATTATGAACTTCTATTTAAGGGAGATTGAGGATAAGATGTTTCGCCTTCGAAGTGGGTGCCAAATTCTTAATAAAAAACACTAAATACTCAGATATCGAAGCATCAGGAAAATATATTACTAATTTTATTTTGCCTAGCCAACACCCAAAACATTTTTATATATATATGTATTGCATCCTTTTAATCGGTGCCAATTGGTACCATTACCTTTTAAAAAGGCAATATTAAATAAATATTTAATTCCTTTTGTATAAATAAACCAAATAATTCAAGAGTTATCTGTGGCCATCAACTTGAGGCTGGAAAAAATATCCTTCTTCTCCCTTTCCTTCTTTTCTAGGGAGTCGTATGAACTCGACGATTGTGGGAAAGTCTGAAAATTCATAAAATATTGTAATGATGGTAATCACGTATCGCCTCTATTCGTTGTAACAAAGTAATATCTTAGGTGTTTCTCATTTCTTTAACATATCGTTGGTTTGGAAGAATATTGCCACAAAACGAAAAAGTAGAATTTTACTGGAGAAGCGTTTGAAGTTTGTCTATTTAGATTTCTAGCTATCCTTAATTCACTGATAAACATCAAATCGGAATTCTTTTCAGCCACTACTACTTACCTTGCTTGTTAAAAAAAATACTTTCATCATTTTTTTATCGTTTAAACATGAATCGTGAATTAAATTATGGAAGATTTTCATAAAAAAAAAAAAATAAATTGTTGTTACGTTAAATATTGAAACTAAAAATCTGATTTTTTTTTCTAAAAGAAATATATGTGATTAGAAGTTCTCACAGCAAATAAATGAAAAAGCAAAAACAAAATTTTTCGTATTGCAGCACTCTTCTCCCAAACCAGCGTTATATTAAAAACAATTTACTCTGGAATCTGCCAGAAAATGAAAACTAATAATAAAATTTAAAAAAGAAATTATTCCCATGTATTCGTATGAGACTGCTTTAATTTCGAAGCTACCAAACAAAGTTTTGAACCTAACACACCTTTCGAATATCGATCTGGAGTGACGTCATACCTTAAATAGCCTTGCTAAGTTGGTTACATCACTGAAAACAATATAATTGTTAGATTTTTAACTATGAACATTAGACGAAACAGTTATTTCTTTGTTCGTGTTTGGTATTTCGTGCTGGCAGAACTCAGTTACTGGTTGCCAAGTTTCTTATAAGGCTTTCTTGTTCCCCAGACCTCCATTGAAGAAAGGGATATGAAAAACAAGATGGATGTTCTGAGTAAACTTATTTAATAAATGTTGAAAATGTCACTTCTTATGAGAGTGAATTTCATGACTTTTTTTTTCTTAAGTCTTAAAAGTTTCTTATGTGTAATTAAATTCAGCGGTATTGTTTTGATTGTTATAAGCTATTGGTTCAATCCATGAGATTGATTACTTAAAAGGCTTTGATTATTCAAAAGAAATTCGTGACTTTAAATATTCCGCACTTCATTTCAAAAATTAAAATTTTAAATAATTATGAGGTTTTCTTGTTAGTTGTAATCCGTTTTATTTTGCCCAAATAGTAAATGGATTGTTGTGAGGTCATTCAACAGTACATTCGATTTTCGATTTTATAAGTATTTTTTTTTCTTCTTTAAATCGTGTATGATAATTCTTCCAAAATTTGTTTTTGATGTCTGATCTAATTACACACATTTTATCTGTCTTCTGATTGAATAGAGATGATTTTTGATCAATATCGCCCAAAAACTTGATTGATACCTCAATCTCTCCATGTACTTAGCAGCTTTTCATTAAACTTCTGGGGTATTCTGAGTAAACTTATTTAATAAATGTTGAAAATGTCACTTCTTATGAGAGTGAATTTCATGACTTTTTTTTTCTTAAGTCTTAAAAGTTTCTTATGTGTAATTAAATTCAGCGGTATTGTTTTGATTGTTATAAGCTATTGGTTCAATCCATGAGATTGATTACTTAATAGGCTTTGATTATTCAAAAGAAATTCGTGACTAAATATTCCGCACTTAATTTCAAAAATTAAAATTTTAAATAATTATGAGGTTTTCTTGTTAGTTGTAATCCGTTTTATTTTGCACTAAATAGTAAATGGATTGTTGTGAGGTCATTCAACATTACATTCGATTTTCGATTTTATAGGTCTTTTTTCTTCTTCTTTAGATCGTGTATGACAATTCTTCCAAAATTTTTTTTTGATGTCTGATCTAATTACACACATTTTATCTGTCTTCTGATTCAATAGAGATGATTTTTGATCAATGTCGCCCAAAAACTTGATTGATACCTCAATCTCTCCATTTACTTAGCAGCTTTTCATTAAACTTCTGGGGTATTTGTGAAGGATACAGAAAGATGCAGGCAGTCTAACTCTTGAGTCAAGTTCAAATGAAATCGTCTATAAATCGGTATGAAATGTGAATCCGTTCATTTTGGTATTTTCTTCGAAGTCGTCTGCAGAATATTTTTATCTATAATTTTTAAGTTTAGGTTTTCTCAAGTAAGATAATCAGTTGTAATAAAGAAGGTTGCAAATAAATCCAGTAAAACAAGACATAATAAAAAGTAACACTGAAAAAGCGCCTAGGAAACTTCCGACTTGCGGAGTTGAACTAAAAGCCTCTGAACACTTCCATTACGTGCCAAGGGTTTTATCACCCTGAGTGATTATTAAATCTTTAGTGAGCTTCCAAGAACATTCTAGGTTGTTCATAAAGAAACTGACCACTACCTTCGCTGGGACTTTGCCTCTTAATTTGGTTCGAAATATAATGAATTTTGGATGATGCTGTTACAGAATAATGCATTTTTAATTTCTCTAGTGCTCTTTGTAAAAACGATAAAAATCGAGATTCTTAAAAAACTGAGCGAAATCCTGTTCGACCTTAATTAATTTTTAATAGTCTAAGTGAAAAATCTCCAAGAGTTTTTAATATTATCACTTGTTTTCCAGAGATAATTTTAGGCCATTTAAATCATAATTTTTTTTATTTACTTATTCATATTAAATTTGAAGTCCTCATGCCTCATCGCACCTGCACGTAATCAGACATTGGTTTTCCTGTTCTGTATTATAAACTAATGATGGAATACATGGGCCATTTCCTATTTCTCTGGTTCACCTGGTAACAGATGGAGGATGAAAGAGATTTCTTTAATGGACAAGGGTGATTCTGATTGTTAGAAGTGCTGTATTTGTCGTGTGTATTAGATGTAACAATTGATATGTTCATTGACTCATTAGTTAGTTGTAAAAAGTCTAAAATCTTCACTTTTTGCATTATGAAATTTCACACAACAAATATAATAAATAATAATACACGAAATATAATAAATTATTTTTTCTTCTTTATAATAGGGGTTCGAATTTCAACCTAGATTTTTGTTTTCATTAAAAATTGGACTGCAGCGATTTTAGTGATAAAATTTTCTTATAGTGTTTCATTTTTTTTACGATTTGATGTTCAGTACCTAGAATAATTTTATTGTAACATTTAGTGAAATTTTATGGGAGGAGATTTCAAGACGAATAAAGTCAAGACCAATTAAACCAAACTAAACCGCTTCTGGAATTAATGGTCATTCTGATGTAAAAAAATATCCTTCAGGAAGTCTTTTGTTTCAGTAGATTCGTAGATTTCTTGGAATGAGGTGCTCTCTCTTATTTTGTGCCTTTCTTTGACTGTTGATGAGAGATTCTTTCGCTTATAACTAGAAAAGTAAGCATTATTTGAAGATGAACGTTCTGTACAATTTTAAAACAGTCAACATTTCCTACAAAATGCTTATATTACATTTAATTTTCGGTCTACCTCCGACGCCGCTAGAGCGCGCTAAACAAAGGTCTGGAAAAAAAGTTTGACGTTTTTTCTCAATGATTCTATGTTTCCTGGGGTGATGAATCCAAATTTCATGTTTGCCCACTTCACAACGAAAATAGAAAAAAATCCATCGAACTGTTGAAAATAGTTAAGTTTTTCGTTTATAACTAAGAAACTAAGCATTTTTCGATTGAAAATTGTGTAAAAAATCAAGGTAGACAACAGTTCCTACAAAATGCGTTTATTAAATTTAATTTTCGGCCAACCAGAAGTTTTTTCCACGACGATTTTATAATATTTTTTGGGGAACTGAATCCGAATTTCATGTTTGCACTTCGCTAACCGCCTGTTTCACAACAAAAATAGAAAAAAAAAGTTATAAGTTTTATTAGTCTTTTGTATAAAACTAATCATCTTTCGAATGAACATTTTATACAAAATTAAAGAAGACAAAATTTCCATAAAAAGTGAGTATTTTATATTTAAATTTCGGCCAACTTGAAACGCCCCTAGAGTGCACTAACTAATTTGGCTCTCTGTGAAAAACTAAAAACTTCTAACTGCCGCGTGGTGCCCTTAAACTGATTTTTTTAGAAATGCCTGGTACGCCCAGATAATATCAATGGAATTAATAAACATCAGTGAGATATGTGACTTTTTTTTTGTGTGTGTTTTTCACAGAGAGACAAAAAGTGTCTTTTTATAAGCGCGCTCTGGAGGCGTTGCAAGTTGGCTGAAAATTAAATGTATTCTTTAGAAATTTAGAAATTTCTCTTCTTTAATTTTATAAAAAATGTTCATTTGAAAAATGCTTAGTTTTATGCAGGAGACTAATTAAATTTCTAACAGTTTATTTTCTATTTTATGTTGTGTACCAGCGGGCGGCTGGTGAGGTGCATAGAGAAATTTATATTAGTTGTTAGTGGTGGCGTAGTTATATTAAAAAAGCAAGGAGGTTTCAGTTATTGACGAGAAATTGAGTTGATTTTTTATTTCTGTGAAGTTTACTAAACTTATGCATCTTTTTTTTATGATTGGATTGTTTTCAATGTGGAAATTTGCATGGATTAATTGTTTTGATCATCCACAGAAAATAAAAAGTTCATTCTAGTTTTTATTCTAACTTACTGCCTTTCAAGATTGATTGAGGTTTTATTTTCCATCAAATGATTCAGTTGGCAGTTGAGAAGTTGTAAAAAAATAGAACGAAGGACCTTGTGAATACAATCGATGTTTATCAGTCGGAAGTGGGCTGTTCTTGACACTTTCACATCGATCAGTTTCCGATTTTATCAAACCCTCGAGGAAACTTTTTCCCATCGCTGGTGAGTGTCGATGGTTAGTCAGCAATGCCCTATGACACTCTTGTACTGAGCTTTGATATATAATGGGAATAATTACGTCTTCTCCTGATGATTTTTTTTTTATACTAATGAGTCTATACTACTAATGAACTATTTATTTTCTACTTTATACTAATAAATTTTTTATATGTTTTACTAATAACTTAATGAACCGAATTTGACGTAAAATAATTCAGATATTTTTTTATGAAATAAGAACATCATAATCTGAAAGAAATATTGAATTTCTAAATTATATTTATTTTGTAGATATTTTTAATCAGAATTCATTTATATACTTGAAAATTTAAATAAAGCTATCGTAACCTTTACCTGGCACATTGGGCTGATCATCTGTCAGTCTGAAATAATTTTTATTTCTGCTTAGACGATATAGAATCGAACAATAGCTGGTTTAGTTCAAAGAAGTTTTATGGAGATCAACGCCGTTAACTATCAACATCAGACTGTCATCAACTATGACAGTTTATTGTGAGAAATAAGATCTCTCATATCGGATTGTACAACATCCTAATTTATTGTATTGCTATTTTTTGTCTGAGCTGACAAATAGTTTTTCGGCTGTATGCCAACAATAAGGATGTGTTATACTACAGGCTACCGACCTATACTAGCCAACGCTAGAAGGCCGAGATATATTCCGTGGACCTCCCTCAAGATCAAAATGGAATGAAAAGCCGAATCTTTTTCTGTAATTCCTTAAGGCGACCACTTTCGATCGCTCCAAATCGCTAAATGAAACAATGAAGTGGGGCAACTGGAGTACTATCGTCAGGTATTTACTCTCACGTAAACATGTTTTAATGGGGTTATAAATAATGGCGCTGCAACAGCACAAACATTAAATAATTTAATCTCAACCTTTTCTATGAAAAAATATATAAAATAGTGAACATTTTATGCATATTGGAAATAATAAATCCACTAAAAATGTTCGTTTACTTTTAGTTAATATTTATAAGTATTTTTTAACATAATTAATTGTAAAAAATGAACAAAATTATATGTTATATATACATAGTTCATATTATATTATAAAGAATCATTTCCCAACCACTAGTTTGATAAGCCTGGACAAAGACGAAATATTTGTAAATAAATCCATAGCAGTAAGATATGAAGAACTTGTAAATATATCTAATATTTCTTTGCATAATATTGATAATGTTATTTTTACTAATTATAGTTATGATGATAGGAGACGAGTAGCTCCAATGGTAAGGCACTGTGTTGCTATGCTCTCGGTCTCGGGTTCGAGATAATTATTTACCGGCTGTGGCAGATAATTATTTATTCTGTTATCAGCCGTGAATCGACCCTGTGGGATCGGGTATGCTCCAGGGGCTCACCCAGCCTCTATAAAGTGGGTACCCTTAATTGGGGGAAAAATCTGGCAGTTGAGCGTGATCTCGGCGAAATCACCTCTTTGCACAATCGTTGGTCTAGAACAGTACGGTCCTTACCAAGTACTGAACCCAAGACCCTTCATGGGTTGTAGTTGTACAGGTTTTTTTTTTTTTTTTTTTGAAGTTATGATGATGCACATACAATTAATTTAGAAACTTTGAAAAAAGAAATACTAGAAGATTATTCTGTAACGACAATGATATATGCAATTGTGACATTACGTATATATTGATTTGTTCACCATTTATTATTTTAAATTTAAAACTTCGTATAAATAAGATTAACAACCCCCTTGACCTTCGATACAGAGTTATGGTAAGAAACTATGCTGAGTTGACACTTTGTGCCAGCTCTCTCTCCTCCTACTCCTATATATACCCACATAAATTCTAAGCTTGGCTGATCTGTACCAGTAGTGTGTAGCTAGTCGTAATGCCAGTTGTAACTTTTATTTTTCAGTACATTTTTTTTTAATTTCTCCGCCGTTGAGTTTTGTAATTCAGTGCAAAATTTTATTATTTTCTACAAAAAATACAAATAAGGAAAAATAATTTACATTATAGTTAGTTATCAATAAAATTGCAAACGTATTTGAAAAAGGTTGTAGTCCTACTTTTTTCTTTTCTAATCTAGAACTTCTTTTAATATTATTCTAAGTTTAATCCTGTTCACTATAAAGTTTATAAGATGAGTTTTGGGTAAACCATTTTCAATCCCTAGATTCTATTTTACCTTTTAGTCGTCTGCATGTTTGAATCTCTTTAAAAATAGATTATAATAAAGTTTTCTTACGTGAATCGAATTATTTTCTAATAATCCGCGCTTGATATTTTGATACTTTTGTTTCTCGGAGATTAAATTTCTCGATGTAAATAAGTATAGGAGAGTGCAATTAATATTGTTGCCTGAGGGTAGCATTGTTCTCCAAGAACGTCCGGAGATACTCGAAAAACAAAGACCGCTTCTACCAGCATTTCCTTCCTTGTTTTCTCTGCCCCCATTAAATACGATCCAAATGCTTTTGAAATATCACTTCTGCTTATCTTATTTCAAACTACATACCTTTATAAATAATATCGTTTTCTCGTTTCCGTTTTATCTTGGAATAGCAACTATAATATAAAGGTAGCCTTTGGTATATCCATTGTCTCCTTATTTTCAAATTTATATTTAATAATCAAAAGTTTTGAAAAAATGATAATAGAAAAAAAATTGAAAGTAAATTATTCGAAATGAGCATTGGGCCCACTGTATGGTAAGAGCGTTAAACCTAAAATAAAAAAAATCCATTGTATGTGGTGCGATTTCAGAGTTTTTCATGTACGTATGAGGTCATATCTGAATGCTGCATGAGGTTGTTTTTCCTAAAAGTTTTAAGCCGAAAGAATATTGTGTTTTAGGGAGGATCTTACACAAGTTCACATAAATTGGTTCCTCTGCAAGTCGAGATACAGTCACTTAAAAATTAATTCAAAGTTAAACTGATGTTGGACAGGAGGAAGTATACTTGGTATTTCTGTTTGATTCACTTTATAAACGATCAAGAATTTCTAAGTGGTAAGTGGCTACTGGTAAGTGGCGTTTTTCCATTTTCCATTTTTCCCGTTATTTCCGCTATTGCTCAATCTGCAAACAATTATTTCAAAACAAGTCGTAAATTATTTTAATTCAGTGATATTTTTCTTTTTCTTATTACAAGACATTAGTCCAAGCAGGTGGTATGTTTTTATTGCAAATAATTCGCTATTAGGTTTCATTGTTTCCTATGTTTTTGCGGTGTTTAATCCGAATTTTGAGCTAACAAAATTTCCTAGTGCGTTGTCAGTTATTCGCTAAAAACCGAGAAATTTTCTCACTTTCTTTGTTTTTCGTTTATATTTTCATGGGTATCTGTACCAGCGGAAAACTCTTTCATATCTTTCCTAAAATTAGACTAAATTTCCCAGAATTTTAGCTTAACTACAGCTCTGTAATTTACGAGTTAAAGCTTTTTAAGATTTGGTCATTTTTCCATTAAGTGAAATTTGGTCTGCTTTCCAGCCAAATATTGGGGTAAATAATAATTCTACGAGGAAAGAGATTAGGAGTGAAGATGTAGCAAATCAATTCTGGTTTAATTAAAGCACAGAACGGCGCCTTTGTACCCTATGCTTGACTCATAATTTGCAAGAAACAAAAAAATGGGAAAATTAGATTATGGTATAATTGAAATTTTAAAGACTAATATTTTTCCAAATATGAATAGAAACTCATATATGGATATTTATCTTTATGGATATTTTTCTCATAAAGTGCGAAAATAAAATGCCCCACCAAATGTTTTTTAACTAAGCAAAATTTATTTTTTAGCTAACAATAGCCATTATTGGTGCAAAAAGTAATACCAGCAGAAATTGATATGCATTTTTTTATTTTTCTTAATAGCATGAACAGAACACTAGTACTTACTATTTATCTTCTTGCCACGGACGAAAAAATAAATAGCGTACAAAAATGTTACTCATAAACAAATAAAATGCATGGTTGTCATGCTATGACCGAAAAAAAAAACGAAAAAAGATTGATTTTTTTTATATTTTCGAGAAAAAAAAAATTGAGGTGGAAAAATTGAAATTCGTTTTTAGCACTCCAAAAAAAATATAAATATACAAATTTTCAGAACTTTACCAAAAATTTCTAACGAGAGCCCTTATCCTCATTTGACTGAAATAATACATAGGATAACATATCGTCCCTCAATAAGCCGAGGTATCAATCCTCTAACGATGGATCGTTTTCCTGTGGTGATTACCAGAGTGAACTGATGGAGGACAGCGGACTGACGAAATAAAGGTTCCTGCAATTTTTTTACGATTAAAAAAAAACACTGTTCTTTACATTAAATTTACTTATCTGAATTGAATAAATTTATTTTGACTGTTAATTTTGTTTCGATAGTAAACTAACAAGTACAGGAGACCGACTCAGTAAAAAATCACCAAATGATTTACTTCTATACAGAAGTTTATCAAAACCAACAGGATGCAAATTGACCGGTGACTGCCAGCTGTTGCTATGCTGGGATATAATACATAATAATGTATATGTATGGGATATGTGACAGGGACTGTCTACTATCTGTTGGGAACGTGATCGACAACGACAGGGGATTTAAGCACTTTGCAGGATGGACACACTGACTTACTCGAATAACAGAGCATGTTTTAATTAAATAAGTAGTTGTGTATATTTTTTGGAAACTACAACTAATTCTCAATACAAATTAATAATTAAATTCACAGAAATGTGTTCAGCTAATTTATAGAAAAACCGTATTTCAAGTAATATCACTAAAGGACTGACGTTTTTAAATTCATTATAAAAAAAAGAAAATGGTTTACTATTGACTAGTGTTGACATAATCACCCATGATTTTTCAAACTTTTTAAATTATTTATATTTCTATAGTAAACCTACTGGGACATGAGTATTCCAAGTTATGTGAAAAATACCGTTATAATAATGCATTATAATTTAAGTATTTTATAATTGTATATTATAATAGGCCTGTGATGTAAATGAAGGTCTATGAAGGTAAATGAAGAAAAGTTTTCAAGTCATGATAATATATTCACAAAATCCAGTTTCTTCATGTTTTATTTATTTGCAAATGATGAGTCAACTATTGGGTCAACTGGCGTCATTCTGTGTATGAATTAAAGCTAAAAGATGTGCTACAACTTCACTATTAACAATTTTCCTCAAATAGGATCATAGTTTTTCTCATTTTTTGTCTCAAAAGTTTACCCAATGCTTAAAATTTCCCAAAGGGTTGTATCTCGGTAATTATTAAACCTACAAATGAGCGGCCAAGCTCATATTGTGGCAAGTTTAGTCTACTTTAGGAAATTTCGTTTGATGTCAGATTCGGATTCAGCTCCCCCCAAAACATAGGAAACGAAAATAGAAACCGACTACTGGATATTTTTGCAACAAAAATTACTATCTTACTGGACTACATCTGGCATAAACAGCCCACGTTAATTTTTTCATTGATTAAAAAATGAAACGAAAAAAATAGAACCGGATGGATTGGTCAGCTAACTGAATTATGAAACAAAACTGAGCCGTCTGGACGGGCTTCAGTTCTAACGACTTGCCTGATAGTTTGCACAAGCTTACTTTAGCGCATGGATCCGGCTTTATACAGTGTTATACTCAAAAATTCAAATTTTAATTTAATCTACAAAATTCACTGATTCTACTAAAGTGCTAAGTACTTTAATACATAGTTTACGAAATATCATGGACTATTTTTTTAATAATATAAAAATTACAATAATATAAAAAATAAATAGAAATAATAATGTACCTGTATGATAAGAACAGAATTATAATTTTACATTTTAATGCTTTTACTACAAACCTTTAATTGATTTATAATGAAATGAATAAAATAGAATTCTTGTTAAAAATAGTTGTGGGTCAACTTTTTTTAAATATTCACATTAAAAAATTTAGCCATGTTCTGTAAATGCAAATTGGTGTCAAGCAGTTTCCAATAACTATATAGTCTTTTATTTCTGAACCTCTTTCCACCCAATAATTTTCTTTATTAGCTAAAATAAAAAAAAAGGTAGACCCTTTAATTGTCCTAGAAACGCTCGTTGTAGGGCTTTGTTGCCGCTCAATGAAATCGTTCTTCACGAGTTGTTCTTTCGAACGGTCCTACAATTAGTTTCTTCCTCCCTTAGCCACTGGGAAAAAATAAGGCTATTGGACCACTTTATTTATTCGCACCATATTACCTGGCTTTTGTTAAGGTCGTCCAATTTAAAAATATACTTTTTCCTCTCTGCTAAGGTCCTGTAGCAATGTAAAAGTACGCTTCATTTAGGAGAAGATAACTTAATAGTAATTTTTCATACAAGGTATTATTTATAAGATCATTTATAAGACCAAGTGCTCGATTTCAACAAAAATCCCCAGAACTAATGAGGAAATTAATGTTATCGGGTATAGCTTAAAAGATTCCCCATTTTATTTCATTTGAGACCTTGATGAGCTAGGCAATGTTGACAAACCTAATCTTTTGAGCTCAGTTTTTTTTAAAGAGAGAAGGGTAAAAAAAAATTCATTTACTTAGTAACTGTTTTCTTGCTGGTTATATTTAATAAATTATCAAAGAATCAACGCCAGGAAAAGTTTACGTTGCAGAAGATGTAACTAGCTGTACATATCTACATTTTTTTTTCATTTTTATTACATTTAATGGTGGGAATAAGGTCACAACGTGTGGAAAAGCCATTGCAAAAGTTTTTAGATCGATCACTAAAAGTTTCCTCTTTTGTTTCTTCCCTGTTGAGTGTCTTAAACTATGTAATAATTAGCTCTAGCTAGGATGAGACGGCCTTACTATTTAACCCGAAATAAATTAATTCAGGAGACTTGGGAAGTACAGGGTTTCACCTGCATTAGTAATCTGAAACCATCAAACTTAGTGAGAAAATTATTATTGGCTGGAAAACCTTTAAAAAACAAAGTGAGCCACTGTTTATGTACTTTTGGAGCTTGACTTTAAGCAAATTTTTTATTTTTATTATTTTTTTTGAGCTCAATGAGTCAAAAACGTAACAAATTATTCTTTATGTTAGTAACTTTTTTCTTGGTGCCTATATTTGTAAATGTCCAATGGAAGGTTGTATTTGGTGCGTTCCATGCTGCGAAAATATGCAACAGAATCCACCAATCTGCATTGTTTCTTCGTTGTAATACGTTAGAAATAAGGTCTCATCTTGGTAAGGAAAATTTTGACATAACCACCGTTAGACTTCTACTCTCCTCACATTTCTTATTCGTGGTCTTGACAAACAGAATCTGGTTTTATTCTACCCATTATATAGATATATATTGACCATTCGTAAACGCTGTCTGTATTCTAAATCTTGGTGTACCACAAGTTCTCTATGACCCAGGACATGTTTGTAGCGATGAAGAAAGCTTGCCTCGGTTTGAATATTTGCTGAGATACAATGTACTTAACGTTCTCCATTCGGCACAGTAATTTCGGTATCACTTTTTTATTCTAATTCTTGTCAGATTCGTATGCAAGATACTTCTTCAACTGCTTGTTTAAATTTAAATTAAATTTATAATTTATTTTAAGAAACATATCTGCTTCAAAAGTTTTACTTTCCAACCAATATTTCCCTCCAAAAGTTCTATAAAATAGTTCCATTTAAAAATTTTGAGTAAAAATTTCAAAATATTGTTGTTTTTCTATTTGCAAACTTAACAAATGATCCCTTCAACATTCATCGAATTCAATTCAGTGGCGTTGTGGCATGGCATTATTGATGAAATTTTTTTTATGCTCTTTTCGTTTCGGCCCTGATAAATTATGCAATCTAAACGATACACAAACAAGTAAGTAATTGCCGGGTCTTAAAATATGAGCGAAAAGGCAATCGAAAACCACTAGATATCATTTACTCTGTCTGATATTGTAAAAAATATTTTTTTTTTAAATTTATTAATTTAATTTTTTTAATTTATTATAATATTAATGGGTTTTGATTTTTTAAGGTATCATTATAAATGACTGAAATTCTGCCTATTTATCGGGAATTTTTTTTCTATGAATCTATATCGCTACATTTGCATTTTAGAATGTTAGACTGACTCTACCACAGTACGATTTTTTATAATAAATATAATGTCTGGACAGACCCCAAAAACAGATAAATGAAAATCTAGAGGAAAATAACCAAAAATCGCTATACTTCCTCGTCCTTCGGTAGTTAAAATGAATAAATATCGAGTGCTTTAATATTGGTCAAATGTGATTCCTAAATAGAAAACCGATGGGAAGGTTGGTAGAATTCTCGCATGGATGCACCCTGCACAGTTCGCTACCACCGATAATAACCGATTCCACAGACCTTGTTTCCCTGTTTATTCCCATGCATAAAGTTCTTTTCTCCCTACAGTTCAAATCACTCCGCCTATGCTATCATCTTTGGAACACGTTTATTATTTCAGTAAGTGAACAAACCTCCAGTAAGGAAGATATTCGTTACAATTAATTAAGTCGATCTAGCCAATTGCCGGATTGAATATTTGTTTATGGCCCGGAGAGAAGGGCAGGGGGGTGAGTGGGACTTGTGACTGACAGGCCCCAACCACCAATCGATGGAGCGATATCAATTTCCCGCCTTCCCACTGCTGAATGATCTACCGCCGCTGGACCTCTTTAATGTCATCGCATTGTTTTATCGCTGAGGCACCGAGAGCTTTCCTTCTACCGGGGGAAATCCTCTGGAAATAAGAATCGTCTCCTGAAGGATTGTTATTGCCCGCCGCCTAAGAGCTAATGCATATTTATGCTAGGCAGACCCACGCTGTCCCGGCTCCTTGTATTTATGGCTTCTTTCGTACATTTTAGGAACATTTTATTTATGTCCTCTTTCCAGAGTCTCATTCTCACCGTTCCAAATGGTACGAGCCTCTGGGTGCTGTATTGAGATCCGGTCATCTTATTTAGTTATAGTTGTTTAATTTATGTATGATAATGTGGAGTGCGCACCATTATGTTAAGTTCGACTTTAAATGAAAGTAAAATCTTTGTTTTTGAAACTATTATCATAATTATTATTATTATAATACAGAGATGGGCAACACTTTCACTCACCACGACCAATATGGATCTTTTGTGAGATACCCCTTTATCTACAGATCCCAAAGAAATCGTATGATTCTTATGAAGCACATTAGTTCCCTCGGATTGATTCTTGCCTGTTGTAAGTGTTGTAGCCTTTGTAAGTCAAGAACTTCACATTCACAAAGAATATGTTCTGCTTTTTCTTCTTTCTCAAGGCACAAACGGCATGTGGACTGTTCCACTATCTTCATCTTTTTGAGATGATATTTTAGAGGGCAATGGCAAGGAGACCCGTTATCGTTCTCAACTCATTCTTTGTCAAGTTTAGATAGAATTTTGCCTTTTCCTTTGACATATTGATGAAGAGTTTGGATTGCTTCATACCGGGTTTAGAATTCCAGTATGTTTCCTTTTTCTTTGTTTCCCAGATATCAATCTCCTCCCTGATTATGCTAGTAGATATGCTACAGTATGGCTCAGGGCCAATTAGCATAGCTTCTGATCCTTTTCGTGCTAAATCATCGGCTATCTCATTGCCTTCGATTCCTTTGTGTCCCGAGGTCCACATTAGGGTAAGTTTATTGCCTTTAGCTAGTTGCTTCAGGATATCGAGGCAGTTCCAGACTAGCTGTTATTTAATTGTGTAAGTGCTTATGGCTTTTAAGGCTGCTTGACTATCAGATTGTTATATATATGTTTTTACCCTTTGGACTCTTATTGAGATTTTCTCGTGCTGCGACTTCTATTGCATATATTTCAGTTTGGAAGACCGTAGGATATGTTCCCATAGCAAAGGTTCTTTTATATTTTGGTCCATATATTCCTGCCTCTGCTTTTCCTTCGTTAACTGAACCATATGTATACCAGACAACAGCACCGTTTTCGAATTTTGGACCTCCTTCCTTCCATGTCACTCTGTCTGGTATATGTACTTTGAATTTCTTATTGAAATATAGTTTTCTGGGCAATGGTCACTCAACGAACTGATCCACTCTTTACCTTTTAAAACTAAGTTTTTCCTTTGCCTAAAATTATTCCTTAGAAGATTATGTTAAAAAATTACAATCAAGCCGTTTTAATCACGTCTGTTCTTATGAAATTGATTTTTATGAAATTCAGTGATACCTAGTACCCATCGTAAGGAGTAAGGGCGTACAAGGTATCTAGAAGATTCATTATTCAAGCAGTTGTGATGCAAGTGAAAAATAGTTCGTTTCTGAAGATATTCACTTATCTGAAATTGAAATTTTACAATCTTCAATAAGTCTTGTTTACATCACACTCAATTGTCAATTGACAATTGAGCAACATAAATCTGCGCTTATCCCCACCATCATGTTTTACTAATGCTCTTAAAAACTAGTGAGGAGATATGCAAATAACAAATATTTTGAAGGAGATCTTCTGAAGGTTACGGAAAAAAAAGATAAGAAGGTCCTGGTGGTTGATGAACACCTACACAGCTATAGAGCAGAAGTTGAAAAATCCAACATAATGAACACGTTGGAACTGGTATCTTCATAACTCCTTATAGTTAACCTTAGCGAACTCTCGTGGCTGATTTGCGACGCATCACTGTTAACATTTAATGTAGCTCTTGCCACTTTAAGGTTTGGATTTATTTATTATTATTTATTTATTTGGAAGCTACCTTGCCTCTCGGCAATACGGATTTCGGAAGCAATGCCTGTCACCGCTACTGATTAGTTCTCTTCATCCTTCCTTTAATTTTCTTTCTCAAATTGTTTCTGTAACTCTTCTTCGTTCTTATCCGAAAGAATACTTGATTGTAAGCGATTAAAATAATTTAGCCCCACTATTTCTTTCCATCCGTATATGAAGATTTCGTAATATGGATAATAATAAACCGAGGAAAATCACTCTCTGTAATGAGATAGAGGCCGGTCTTCCTCCCTATAGTTCTTATTGCCTCGAACGCGATGCAGGTGATGACGTGCTCAGCAGTTCCCTGAACTCCACAACAGCGGCATAGATGGTTAATGTCCTTCCCGAAGCCATAGAGTTTGGCACGAAATCCCCCATGTCCGGTAAGAATTTGCGACATCTAGTTGTCAGGGAGGACCCACTTGAGCATCAACCGTGAATGGACGTTGGGAAACTGCTTTTCATATTTTTGAGGTGAGGAATCAACATTTCCTAAACTGATAAGTACCTATTTTGTAATCTGTATTAAGAAAAAATGATCAATTTATGGGCTGTACAATGTGCAATTTTATACTAGTACATAAACATTTTAAAATGTTTTATAAATCATAAGAGATATGTAGGCTTGATTCTTGCATGATTATTTTTAATGTTAATGTTAAGAGTAATCCCTTATAGGAAGGTGCTTGTTGTCAGAAAATGGTGTAAAATGTAGGAGGAATGTAGGGATCTGCCCCTGTGGCCCTCATATTTAATCAGCCACTTAAAGAATCTATACCATCTTTGTCTTAAATTTGCTTTGTTATTATGCTTTTTTATTATTCCCAATTTTGATGAATTTTTCACAGCGGTAATCGTGTTTCTTATTGCGAGTTCTATATTCCTAGCTTGCGCGAACTGTAATGTTGTTAGATCGATGTAGCACATACTTCTTGAGCATAGTTTAATTTACTTCAAAAATTTCACATTGTACCAACAATAAACAAAATCCTTCGAGATGACAATGAGTAAATTAATATATATATATATATATATATATATATATAGTTTCTTCGTTTATAAAAAAATTGAAATTCTAGATCAGAGTTTGACCTGTCACACTGCGCCAATGAACCATATGCCTTAAATAAACTTTTAATGATATCATTATTTAAAAAAATCACAATAAGTTGTTTTCCTTACGTTTTCGGGGTTGAAAAATGGTGAGAAGTAAAGCGAACAAGGAGTAATTGTAAGGCATGTTTTTAATCACCACCTAAAATGGTAGTTGAAAATTATAGAATCATCAAAGAAGAAAAAAATATGAGAAAACTATCCAAATCCTAAATTTTACTGAAATACCTGTAACTTACCTAGTTTTTTTTAAGATTTAGCAGAATTAAGTGGTTTATATTGCTACCGATTATATTAACTACACAAGCGTAATATTATTGTAAGACATAATAATCATTAAACATCACTCATAATAATTTATTATGTTATATTAGATAGTGTCGTGTATACACACACACACATTGCTTGTTGCTAATTTAATTTTTGTGTTTATTTTTTTAATATTCTCCAAATTTTTTTTTTAATATCTCGAGCCTGTTAAGTTAGCTGAATTATCAACGAGGTGTGATTAAGTTAGATTTCTGTTGCTTTTGAAGTTTTATGAACCTGGCATTGATTGACATTCCTCCTTTGGCAGCTCAGTTATAGGTTTCTGTTCTTTTGATGTGCTCTGAGTATGGCCTTGCTTTTCACAAAGAATCTCTTGACTAGGCTGTTATGTTACATTCAAAAGCTGATTGGCTGGTGCAAAAAAAAAAAATAAAAAATATCGCAATTTATCCTGAAATAAATGCAATATCATACCACCATAGTTCATCCACCAACTTCTCATGACCTTGATTTGGGTTTTCTCTATTGTAGCGCTAATTTGTAATTCATGCAGCTTATCAGCCATCGTCAGGTAATTTTGTTAGAGCTCGTTTCAAACATGAACTGTTTGAAAAGTCATCAAGAATGTATCAGTAACGCTAAATGGTATTCCTCGCAAACTGTGATTGTCTGGAATTAGAAAAATATTATTACTGTTTTCAATCTTTTGATTTTGTTAAAAAATAAAATAAAATAACAATCAACTGGGTGTCTTATCTGCTAATGATATTTAAAGAAATAAGTTTAAACTTAATCAGATTTGTTGAAGATGAGTGACGCATTTCGTAATACTAAATATATAGTGCGCATTTATTGCAATAAGAAAATAAAATAAAAACTATAAATATATCATTTCTTTATTTATTTTTTTATCTTTGCGGAAAAGCATATTAATCTTGCACTCTGCAAACTCAAAGTCATGTTGTGACGCTCTACGAATGGCCCTGTACAAGTAAATAATTCCGTATGATAAAATGTCCTGATATGAAAAGGTCGCCACAGTTAAATATTCATGGTTCCTCTGCTTTCCATAAAGCATCTTTTTTTCTTTCTCTCCTTATCCCAAATCAAGATAATTTTTCATTTTGTGGTCTCTCGAACTTTATAGACACACTATAGTTACATAGTCTGATGTAATACCATGTATGTAAGCTGCTTAATCCAGCTTTTATTTATTTCATAAATAAACTGTTTTGGTTGATTATATATTATATTTAGATGATATAATTTGCCACCGAAGAGCAGCAATAGGTAATAATCTCAAGTGATAAGGCAGCTTATTAATCAAATTATCTTACAATTAGCTCCACTTATCTCATCATGGAGTACTATCGTTGCATACAGTAATTGCTGATTAATCCTAACCTATCTTTGGGCATTGATTCGCTACAGGGATCCGACTGTAAAGCAATGGAAAATGAGTTTTACGCACATCTTTACGCCTCAGAAGTTGTAATAAAAAATTAACTTTTATATATTTATTATTGTATTTTTGTATTATTGTATTTTATTTTTGGTAATGAAACGGTAATGTTTGGTAATGAACTTTTTGTGATGTAAATGTTCATCACATTCTTATCAATGTTTCGAGATACTTCTTTATCTTCAAGACATCTTATTATAATACACAACATTATATTAACAACACGAGTCTATTTTAAAAACTTTCTTGTACATATACTTCAAACATTGATAAGAATGTGATGAACATTTTCATCATCAAAAGATAGACGGAAGATATTTTTTCATTTATTTCCAAATAGTATAATATGCACAACATTCCTATGCCAGACGCATGCCGTGCGCTCATATGCTTGTGTTTGGGTGTGCATGTACTCATACTGCGGGTCACCATTGTACTCGTACGTTAAAATATAATATTATAATTATAATAAATATATAATAGTTAGGTTTTTTATACAACTTCTAAAGCCTCAACAATATCATGTCTAAAGTTTTTGAAAAATGTTTGAGGAAAAGACTAAGCTCTTTTTTAAATGCTAATTAGACGGTTAGAGATTCGACTTCGTTGAACGCTAATCTGATGTCAGATTCGTCTATTTATTAATATCGGATTTGCTACTAATTACAAAAAAAAAAAATGTATGCATTTCATGTACCTCCACTTCAGACCTACCTCCCATCACCAATCTTTAGTTTCAAGCCAGTCAGTAGATAAGAAACGTTTTAAAAGAAATGATTTAGTTAGAAAATGGTTCCCCATTTTTTGACAATTCGATGAAGTTTAATGATATCATACAAATTTGGCAAAAATTATATCAAACATTGAATATTTTTATAGAAACCTTGGAATTACCAGGAAAAATCGTTTTTGAAAATTTAAATACGTTATTTAAAAAAAACATAGCTTACCTTTTTTTTTAAGGCTATTAAAATATGAATAGTAAGCAAACGATAGAAAGCTAGGTCCGACGTTTTTGATTGTTTTTGTTCTAATTATGTTGCCGCGACTTAATTAATTAACAGCTTAATTTTTCTGTGATAACTAAAATGAATATCTTATACTTTAAGTTATGTTTCTTTTCTTCGTCTTTTCTTTTTATATGTTTTTATTATAGTTCTGAATATATTTCCTTTTATCTGGTTTATATTTTATTGCGATATGAAAAACCAATTTTCATTCATATATTGACTTTTTAGGAGTTGGATATTGGCTCGTAAAAAGACTACTCTCTGGTTTTGCCTAAGTCCTTGGATGATATTAGTATGGAAAGGGGTTGGAATGGCTCTATGAAGTGGTTGGGTATGAAATGCATAAATATTCTGAGTAAAAGGACCGGCGGAAAGTCTATAGCTTCATAGTAGAAATCTCAGTGGGCCATAAACTCACTTGTGACACAATTATTGTATCTATTCCTTTCTATATTGGCTATTCCAACTGTCTCCTCAAGGGAGCGGAGTAGCTGGTAGAGGTTTTATTTTAAGGGGAGATTCTATTGTTGCTTTCTCTTCTTCAAGAAATGGTTTACAACAGTAAAAATCAAATGAACATTTTTTCGCTTAATATTGTTTAGATATTAACTGTTCTGATATTTCAGCTAAATTGAACAGCGAAAACAATTGAACTGGTTTTAGATGTTCACCGTTCTTAATATTAAAAATGAATTTTTTTCTTTAACTGAAAAATATGTCCTCCAAGAAGTATTTCGGCCTTCACAGACCCTAATTGAATCATGATCTGCGTAGAATATTAATTATTCCTCTGGTATGTTACGTTATAATATGTTTATGTTATTCTTCATAGCTTGAATTCATTCTTGATTTATTTATAATGATTTGGCGAACCGCATTAAAGCCTAATTTGACAATTAAGGACTGTTAACCTAATTTTTTTATATATTTAATTAAATTTCACAGATAGCTAACTTATTTTTATTTCAAGAGAAAGAAAGACGGTAATGCATCCTTTTTAGTTGTTGTCTGTTAAAATATAGACTGCAAACTTTTCATTAGCCTATTTATGGATTGTGAATAAAGTTTTTTCTTTTTAACATTTTTATTGATAAGTTCATAGCTTACTCAACTGTTGAAATTACTCCATATCCGAGCCAAACTTTCGATGCACCTCCCTAATTCGATGATTGAGGCGCCCTGAACTATTCTTATTTTCATGGCTTATGCCACCAACCTCCTTTTTCAAATGTTTTAAAATAACATTTACACCAGTCTAGTCGGTGTAAAATTGATTTTTCACCGTCGAATTGATTAATTTCTCGAACTGCTTTTTTGGTGTTGAAGCCTTTTTACAATGACACCTTTCTTTATACTGTAATACATATCGAAGGTAAACTTCACAAATGTAAGTACTAATTTGGTCATTACAGCACAAAGAATTGGAAAAAGTCTATTATACATTATATTTCTGTTTTAAACTTGTGTTATTATAACATCAAATATCCAAATATTTTTTTACTCGAAAATATAAACTTTCCACTTACATCTGTGAAGTTGGCCTTCGATTTGTGCATAAATTGGTTGAAAAATATTTTTAATATATAAGCAATCTAAAGGAGATGAGAATTAATTTAATATTGGTTTAATGATTTTTAGTGGTTTTTCTGTTAAACGTATATTTAGGAATGAGATAGGAGGCGAAAAACACGTACACTTTATGTTTCTTGGTGAAAAACAAAAATTATGAGCAAAAAAAGTTTATTTTTCGATTGCTATGAAAATTTGTATTTAAGAGTTTTTTGAGGTGCCAAAAAAAAAATATCCGTTTCTTCCTAAAAAAAAAAAATATTTTTCTCCACTTTCCTAGGCGAAAAATCCATCGTGCTTGTTTATTCGAGGTTACGACACCGATTGTGATTTCATTTTGTTGGAATAATAACATTTGTTCATTTTTAGTTTGCGCTTATTTATGATAGTAATGTATTTATTTAAAAAATTCAAATACAAAATGAAGTAAGTTTATGAAGATTTATTTTCTAAAGCAGTTAATTTCAATAACTTATTTTTACGTCTAATTAACAATAATTATCATTTTGTAATAAGCCTTGTTTTTTATAGAAAATCACAAAAATTAGGATAAATTCAACACGACTCAACTGATCCACACCAAGCTTGGAAGTTGTTAAGGACCATTTAAACTAAACGAAATATCACAAACACGATCTCCGTAAAGAAATTAGATCTGGAGATATAAACTAAAATGTTTGATGATTTTTTCACAATACTTTTTCTTCCTTATAAAGGCATACAATTTAAGTTATTGGTATGGTTTGAATATAAATATAAGAAATTCAGCTTTCCAGCGGTTGTACTAACTCTGAATTTAGATAAAATCCTGAGGAGTTATGAATGCATTAGTGAACGCCGAACATTGGTAGAAAAATAAATCCTCCAAAAAAAATCGAGCCCAAAAATGTTTTTTTTTTCATTTCTATGAAAAGTTTTAATTATGGGTTTTAGAGGACGCTAAAAATGAATGTGACTTGTTTTTTCTAAAATAATTTATTTTTTGCCGAATTTACTGGTAGCTTCATTTGGGTTTTGTAGATTAAAACTCATTGAATTTAAACTCATCTTATTTTACAAAGATAATTTTGATGTATAATAATTTTGAAAACCGTGGAGAGCAGAGGTAGGAAACTCAAAGGTATATATTTCAAAGATAGGTATTTCATAACTGTTGAAATTATAAAAAAATATTTTTTTCTAGGCTCCTAGGACACATTTGTTCGAACCCACGGACACATTTCTAGTATTTGTCTACCTAGTCTCACCAAAAAAAGTTTCATTCAAATGGGTGATTCCACGTCAGTAGCCACCACCTCTTGTAAGTGACGAAAATAAACCTTTCATTGATTTTTGCTCCATCGAGCGGTGATTTTTTTTTTCCGTTGCTATGTTTGCATTTTTATGCCCCACGGTGTTTGCTTGACGATACCCCTCTTTAGAGGGAGCGAAACGCGCCTCAGAAGGAATAAATCAAGGAAAGGTTTGATTATCTTGTGCTTCTGGCAGTACATCTGTCTTAGCCCCTGGGCTTGGTGCTTCATTAGTCTTGGCTCCTCCATCCTTTCTCTTTTATCTAAGTTTTATTAACTTAATTTCAACTTTGTCTTATCTTGTATATCTTCATTAACCTTGGCATTTCTCCATCCTCTTATAAAGTTGAGATATTCAAAGATAAACAGCCAAAAATGTCAACATTTCCTCCTTGTTATCCTTATCATTAAGATTTACTCAGGGGATACGAATTCGCGGAGAGAAAAAACATTATTTATTCCTCTCGCGTGTAGCCATTTGTCTCTAATTTTCATTCATTTCTAATCTATCTTATTTGATTTTAGCATATCGCATTAGTTTGTTTTCTTGTATTTTGAGTTCAAACGAAGTCTTTTAATACTCATTTCAATATCTTATCGATGCGGCTTGTAGGTTACTATGCTTGAACCCCTTTTTTTTTTTAAGTTTATAAAATTACACAACTTTTTTTTAAACAGTTCAATGTAATTTTTGAATCTTTGTGGATTTGAACATATATAGATGAGCAGAGAATTTTTTCCCCTCAAATTACATTTGGATACTTCAATTGTATATACAGTGAAATTATTCCTTCGTTATATAGACCGGGTAAAAAGAAAAATCAAGTGTAGCAGGTGCGTTGAAAGCTTTGACCTTTTAAATATCCGAATAAGCCTGAAATGACATACTGGGTTTAATATAAATTATTTGAATTTGTAAATATTAAATGCTCAAGGGATTTAAATATTTAAAATATTGATTCAATTTTGTTATTAGTAAGATGCAAAAAAATTAAAATTATCCAAATACATTATTTTATAAAATTATTTTGATAATTGATGACATTATTTTTATATTTACCTGTGCCTGAACCAAATTTACGCTTCAGTATTGACAAAATTGTGAAATGATCAGTAATTATTAGTTAATTATTGATAATTTCACAAAAATTGCAGTTGATCACTTTTACCTATGCTGCTACCAATACAAATATAAAAAATGAATGAGTCGGGATAAAGAAAAATTAATCGAACTACCTGCAAGTATTGGTCGATTTTCAAATGATTTTGTACATTTACTTTTCTTTATTTTTTCAAACGAACTATAAAATCTTATAAATCCAAGAAATCAAACCATAATTGTTTTAGCTTGCTAACTAACCTCTATAGATTCACTGCTCCGGATCTAACTACCCTGTAACTTTATTTATTTGTAATGATTAGATTATTACATGATTTGAGATATTTAGTCAAAATTTATAATTAATACTTATAAGAAAATTTTAGTTTAATATTGGTATAAATATTTCGTGAAAAAAAATTATAATGAATAGCTATAGGTACCGACTATCAATAGGTACCGATTGATTGAAAATAATCAATTTTCAGTGATATTATTAATACTATATTAAATACAACTTGCTATTGTTTAATGGAAATTCTCCCTATACTTCAATAATCGTCTACTAACATTTAAAAAGATTTTTTATTACATACTTACAAAAGGAATAAATGGCTGAATGCATGTAGTGTGTATTTAGAAAATCGTCCTTAGAAAAAATTGGCTATTCCGATATGAAAGGTATCATGAACAAAAATTAATCGATTGATGTATTAATGTATTATCTTCTTCAACACAGTGATATTTTTATTTTTTTTTCTTCTTTATTCTTAACCAGGCATCCAACCTACTGGTCGGCCTTGGTCTTCATATACTAGAGGAGACAAGCCGATGGTTTGACGTCGATAGGGAATGAGTTGATGGCAAATGGAACAGGGGACATGAAAAACAGATACGCCACTGGTTCACGGTTCGTTGGTTTTCCTCTTGCTCTAAGATTGGCTCTCGGCCGATTTCCATCCTACCTCACTGCCTCATCTCCTCTTTTATCTTAAACGAATTACTGTTTATAGCTGTTTGAAGGTTGCATTTATCTTGATGTTTCGTTCCATCGTTATGTTTATACATCCTGATTCGTCCTCAGGTATTCCGAAGGAAATGAATGGGATGTTTCTGGCAATTTAAATGAGAAGAAGATATTTAAAATTTTGACGGGTTTCCATTTTATCGAGACAGACGGGTGTTTTAGGAGCATAGCCACGTAAGTCATCGACAAATTTTGCTATTTTTGTAATGATAATTAGTAATAATTTAGTTGAGATACACCTTAAGTTCGTGAAGTTGTCAGATATGTGAAAGAGTGACATTTATTGATAATTATTATTTCCATAAAGTTTTTTTTTTCCAATTTGGCTCATGAATTCCAGTGAACTCGTAGTCAATGCCCTTCCCTAAAGTTGATTGATTTGAGAAATTCCCATATGTCAAGCAAATTTAAATTTAAACTCCATAATGATTCTTATTGTCTTAATTGGTAATAAAATATGGTTGGTTTTTACAGCTTTGAGCTATTACACTTAAGCCTGTACTCCTTTTTATTGTTTTCCGAAAATTCGGCCTCAATGATTTATGGGGCTCCTCAAATCGACGATTCAATTGCACAATGATGAAACATAATTGCTGTACGAATTAAGATTTATTTTATTTGAACTATTGTAGAATCTTAGTTTTGTATCGCATTAATTTACCTAGAAGATTCGGATTAGCACAAATGAAAGTCATTTTTTTTGTGTATGCTTTTTATCATACATGGCTTAAGAGATGTAGATGAGTCTATTTGTCATCTTATGATAGTATGCCTATCTTTTATAATTGTTTATTTGATAGCTCTCCGCTTATCAAAAAAGTAGATACACTTGCCATTTCAAATTAGTTTATGTTTGTGTGTGTGTGTGTTTGTGTGTTGGGTGCGTGTGTGTGTTGTGTGTGCGTGTGCATGTGTGTATAAATATAGTTATTTGATTTTTCTGTACCGGACTTGCAAAATCTAGAAAAGTCAGGAAATTTTACAGGTTAAGGGACGCCAGTCCGACTTGCTGAAATGAATTAGAATAATTTTGTTTGTCCCTATAAGTTTGCACGATAGTGATAACTTATATAGATATATAAGTATATATAGGTGCACATTTGACACTTCAAACGTATTACTTCGTGTTCATAGATTTTTCTTCATAAACAATAATTAATATTGTTACAAGAGCTCATAGAAATATATTCCTCTACATATTAAAATTTTACATATTTTAACGTTTTATTTGCGTTTTATATATTATAACAGTCTATTAATCCTTATTTTTTTAGTATTTGGTTTAATTTGATTTAAATTGCTTGTGAATTCGATATTATTTTTTCCCCATGAAATGAAAAGAATGCTTTCAGAAATTCGCAGTGTTCATGAGAAATGTAAGAAACGATCATTACTTAACACCCTTATACGGTTCGCTGGATATAGAATATGATATTTTAATATATCATCTGAAAAAATTATTTAAAAAATTCAGTTCATTTACTCTGCTCTCAATCTCTAAACAATTATAAATATGCAATGTTCCACTTGTGAAAGCAAATTTTAGCCGTGAGCTAATGAAAAACATTGACCCTCTGTGGTTTAGAGACGACAGAGCTGGACAGAGCCCCTTCTACATAGTCAATGTCCCCCCTTCTCCTCCTGTCGGCTCTACAGGGCCTTATTTATTTATATCGTCATTATTAATTCCTCCGCAAGTCTCAATGAGTCCCACTAAGGGAGGAGCCATGCACCATAAATAATTCGTGAGGCCCAAGGTACAAATTTAATATTGATCGTCTTCTCAACATTCATAATGTTTAAATTTACGCATTTTATCATACCATTATCATGAACCAATATGTCCATAAAATCTCTCTACAGTTGATGTATAATAGTCAATGCCTAGTATAATTGATCAATGAATTAATTTTAGTGATAGGTACCGTTTATGGGAACTAACAGAGGACATAAATATGTTTACACGGTTATTCTTGAATTATCCTGATGAATAAATCCCTCGCGTGGTCAGGAAAATCTGGAGTATCGAAAATTGGGCAAATTACAAAGAGGCAATGTTTCAAGTGAAAATTAAAAATCGTTATTTTAATGAGATATTTTTTCAATTCAATAAATATCTCTGTGATCAAATAATAAAAAATGCATACTATAATTGACAAGCCTAATACCTGTCACAAAGCCAATGCCTGTGATTAAACTTCTTTACATGTAAATGGGTCATTCTCATGAGATTTGTCAAATTCACATCTTTAGATTTTGAGTTTCTTTTTACATGCTTCAGATTATAATGGAGTTGATTCCAAATTTTGTGTATTTTATTATTATACACCTATCATTAGTAAAAAGTGAATGGCAAAAATATTTACATTTAAAGTAAATTGTGGTTAAAATGCTTAAGAGGTCATCAAGAGCTCATGTCTCCATGGAATGATGAAAACGGGAGCTCAAGTACATTAACATTATTATTACAGTCTTTGTTATGGTCCATGTTTCAGAGGATCATTACGTATCATTTTTGTTTTCCTGGATAAAATGGGCTGCTTAGGTGTCTCCGAAGCCCAAAATAGCATCTATTGGCTATAAACTATTTTGTTTATCTCCAGGGATACATTGTTAGACGCGCTTCCCAAATAAGTGAAATTATCCTCTTTCTGAAACTTGTAAGGACCTAGTTCTACAAACTGTTGATTTCCATTGGCTGTAGATTCATATGTCCTCTTATATTTAGTTTTTCTTGATAGAGGCATAGACCCATTTCCTCTGTCGCCTCCATAAATGAAAGGAATGCTTCTTTCAATGCTGGAAATAAACGAGCGACTATGTCCAAATAGTCCTCATAGCTCAACAATTGCACAAGCCTATTGTAAATTGTGTCATTGGTTTGGATTTTTGGCTTTCGAACTATCTTTTCTAAGACAATATTGAATAATAGGCATGCCAGTGTATTCCTCTGCCTTAGGTCTCTCAATGTTATGAACTCAGGAGAGAGATTGCCCTGCATTCGGACAACACAATTGGTTTTGCTCTTAGTCATTGCTACCAGACAGATTAACTTGCAGGGCACTGCCTACTCTCTCATAACTTCATTTGGCTTGAGTTTGGCTCGCTTGATGCTATCGTACGCACTTCTGAAATCAATAAAGAGGTGATGCATGGGCATTTTATATTATGTTGTCTCTTCGAGAATGTTTTAAGGCTGAAAATCTGGTGAACATTTTACCTTCCGCTTCGAAAACCTGCTTGATTACCCCCTAATCATTGGAAATGTTAAAACAATTGAACACCATTCGTTTTTTAAAAATAACATCCTTTTACTTTGTAAGTGCTATTTTCAATTTGAGCTAGGATTTTTTTTTTCATCAACGCGGACTGTAACATACTTGAGAAGTTCAAAATTTACTTTAAATGTAAATATTTTGGTCCTTCACTATTAATGATAGGTATACTCATCAATAATATAGCTAATAGAGCCAACTACGTAATAATTAGAGGCATGTAAATACAACCTCAATGTCAATATACCTGGAATTTGACAGAACCCATGAGAATGACCCATATTCTAGGGTCTATTATGTACAAGAATAACTGTTTGAATAATTTATTTCGCCATTTTAACTTTTCATACCCTCTTCCATTGTCAGCTTTGGTTTGAAAAATAGTTTTATCTAAATATAGACATTATAGAGCTACCTACCGTCAAAAATAAAGGGTGTTACATATGTAAGTCAAGGGACAAAATGAGCAATACTAGTTTTCTTCAAATGTACAGTTGAAAATTAAAATCGTGTAAATTTAAATTAATAGACTCAAAAATCAGTTTTACCAATAAAAACTGAGTTTCTGCTGTTCAAATGAATGAATATGTATGTGAAAACCTTATGCCGCAATTAATGTATGTAAACTAAATAATATTCATTAATTATTATATTTTTTTTATATAATATTTTGGCGAAGCATAATCGAAAACTACAAAAACCGGTTGTGGTCAGTTTTGATTTATCAATGTATTCTTAGTTTTGTCAACGATCGTCCACTCCATTTGTCCTCTACTCCGGGACATTTTTTTCACAAACCTTTTAGGGTAGTTTCAACTAATAGTTCAGCAAAAAGTTTCATCGAAAATGTTCCAGCATTAAGAAGAAGAAGTGGGTCCATAAATTTGGTGACAGCAATTCCTGGATCGATCCCTCCACGTTTACAAATCTCACTTTCTTGTGGATAGAAACAACGAAAGCCTTCTTCTTCCTACCTTGTTCATCACGTTCCTAGATTTCTTTATAAATTATTATTATTATTAACAGCATTCACACATTCAGCACTCCACTTTTTAATTGCGATCATTGAAGTCATTTGCCATTTGGATTTTGTACCTGTCACAGAATGATATTTCTATTGATTACTTGACAGCGCTTCTGAATAATTTATCAGTGTTGGTCAGATTGGGTTAAATGATATTATTTTAAATGTAAAGATGGTAATGGTTCTTTCAATTAACATTCTTCAGAAGGATCTTCTTTCTCTTTTTTTTTTTTCTTGTCGCTTTAAATTACCTTCACCCTTAAATACATTTTTTTTGTATTTCATTCTCAAAAAGTCTAATGGTGAAGTTGAACAATGTTTAAAAACAAAATAAAATGAAAGAGTGAAGGGTAGAATTACATCTCTAATGTGGGCTGCTCCAGATCCTCTTCTGGCCCCAATTAAAACTTTTAATCCTGCAGCCCAAGAGGGCTGTTTTTTCTATTTCTTTTTTATATATTTATTCCTTTAGAGTTCCTTTTAATGTTCTTTCATCACTCTACACTTCCCTCCATTCCTCACCGTATGTGGGTCAAGAAAGAATAACAAATATGAAGACTGAATAAAATGTAGCTATTAATACCTAGTTTTGGGTTTAACGGTTTGACATGATAATTTTTCGAGAATACTGTTAAGTATGGCTGATGTTTGGCATGAAAATGGCATGATTCTGTTCTAACGATCGTATCAGTTGTTTCCCAGAAGGAATTTTTTAATTGAAAAGGGGAATTCAAATCGAAAACAAGTTATCGTTGCTAAGGGTCGGTGGATTGTCATGAATCTCAAGAGAAGCTAAATTGGAATTGAACGCGCGCACCATGGAATGGATAACTTTGGTGAAACCTTTGTCACAATGGATGTTGATGTGATTGGGTTGTATTAAAATTTAGTATAATGAGTCTGCTAAATGCAGTCGAAAATTGGAACTCCTGATTTGCTGATGATATAATAATTTTTTCCATATATTGACGGGTTTCTTGGACAAGTAGAAGAGAAATTAAATGAAAGACAGTTTGATTATAAAATAAATAGATAAATATAAGATTTAAGTCCAACCCTTTCTTTATCAGGAAAACATATATAAATTATTATAGAGAAAATATCTATATAAATTATTTTGTTTCTTCCTTACATATTTATATTTATCTTCGCAAACCAAAGCTTATATGACATTGAACAACTAGTAATTATATTAAGTTTGTCCTCATAAAATGAATTTAGATTAATTGACTATTATAATGACAAAATATTGATATTATAAATATGGATATGAAATGTATGTCTATGAGGAAAAAATAAAGCAATATTATATGCAAAGTCCAAAAGATGGAAAAATACCACTTAAATGATTCTGAGAATGATAATGTAAAGATGAAAATAAATATATAAGGGAGATATATATCACAAAATAATTTATATAAAAAAGTAAATCTTCCCAAGCCAGCGAAATTATCATTTATATGTGTTGACCCACCTCAGTTCCCTTTGAATATTTTTTTTATTTTTATAAAGGTATGTTTTCAAAATTATAATTAAAATTGTTAAATAAAAACAAATTTAAATTACTAATTTCAAGTTATCACGTACAGAATTATAGGTGCTTGGCTATGATTGTTTTTCTCGAAATCTCTTACACTGCCTGAATTATTTTTCATGGTTCTAAGTATAACAACAAATTAAATGAATAATATAACAGATCCTAACGTAGGTACTATAAATAATTACTTTAATTTCGCTAAGTTGCTAGAATTCTTGTTGGAATAATGGATGCAGATGCTTTTAGAGAATTGAATATAAAAACAGAGGGTCTGTATGGTTATTAAATTGGTTACTCGTAACTTTTGAGCTGTTAATAATATATTTTAGAAATCAGAATGATCCTCAGAGTTCGAAATAACGTAGTAATAATACTTAAAAAGAATTATCCTAGAAAAGCTGAAACAAGAGCTACGTTCAAATAATCTTGTTCATATAATTAAGAATATTCATTCGTAATATAAAATAATTTGATAGGACACTTACACCCTTCCAAATCGTGCAAAAGATTTCATGAAAACTAAACTTGAATTCTGTAAACGCTACAGAGTATATTTTGTACAGAGCGCATCGTTAATTAATTTCTCTGTACGTAATTGTTTATCTCTTCTTTAATTACCTTGACTGTAATGAAAGTAAGTTGGAAATTCGGTGTTTCCCTTCCTAGGCTTCAACAATGCCTTTCTGCCTCATTGTCCTTGCCCTAAATAAAGGAGGTCTCTAATTAATTCTAGCGGAAAATGAAATACCCCTATTACTCTTTGCCATGCCTTAATAATCTTTCTAACGACTCAGTATGTTAATTTCTTTTGAATTTAACAATTATAAAACCTAGGCTAGTGTGTAGATTAACAGGAGAATGCAGAAAAGATTTAATGATGTTACTAATATAAAAAGATTTAAAATATAGATTTAAAAAAATGAATTGTTAATTAATACATTCATATAGAATAATCAAGAATTTATGATGCAGGAAAAATAACAGTGAAGATGTAATTTTTCCTCCGTAATTAATTTTTTACTCTTTTAACATATGGAAAATAACGAATTACAGCTTAGATGTCAAAGGTTAAAAGCTAATACGTAGTTCTAATGATTTGATATACATACTTTTAAAATATATGTTAATAGTTGTTGAGGCAAGCCTCAGTATAATGATTATTTTTAGATTAAAAAAATGGGATTTAATAGATTGAAAAATAAAGAGAAACTATGAACTAAGGAACAGATCATATATATCTAGAAATAAATATAAGGGGAAAACAAACAGACGTAAATTGATGAACAAATACACTACAAACTTAAATTAATTTATACTATTTACAATATACTTCACTTCAGAGACTTTACCACAACCTGTGCAAAATCAATCTAGAATTTTCAATGTGGTAGGAACAGAGAGCAAAGACTGAGTTAATTACATGTATTTTTATTAATTTCCTTATTTTTTCCACTTGGTTGATTTGGACTGCTTTCATTATTCCAACATATATCACTTTATTTTGAAGAACTTAATATTATTGCTGGTACCATATCAAACGGCATTTTCCTTTTTCAACTACTAGCTCATGCATCTCGTTTCTCCTGCTTCCCTGACTGGAATAAACAATTTGTATATGAAGACAGACTTAATATAAAAACTATACAAAGAGAAGAAGTGATATTTTGGAGATGGACGGAATCGGGGGTTAAAATACGTTATGACTCAACAAGTATATATTTTTTATTACTATTTTACAGCGCTACAACCGGTTACAGGTCTTGGCCTCCTCCAATCGTCACGCTTGTGCCGATGCTTTCCAGTTCCTGACTCCAAGGATGTTGTAAGCATCTCCTGCAATACTATCTGGCCACCTCAGCCATGGCTTCCCTCTCCTCCTTGTCCCATGGATTGGCTGTGACAATCAATATTTGGGTATTTCTTCATCCGCCATCCTGGCGATTTCTTCGCCCTTGCATCCTTGCATATCTCAAGCGCCTCAACTTCATTGTTCTGACAACATCCATTAAGAGGTACGGAGCGCACCAAGGTTTTATAGAGGTGGAGCTTGGTCTGCCTTGAAAGAATACACAACTCGTAAATGTGAAACGGTTAATCAGAGGTGACTGTCTGGTGTGATTTAGACTGTAGAAATGAGATATGCTGTTTTTGTGCTGCGTGAATGTGATTTTGTATTTTTTTATCCTGGTGATGCTTTTGAAATTTACCAGACTCTGAAAGCTTTCCGAATTTTCCAATAATATACTTTATTTAAAATGATAATATCTTGTCTTTATAGTACATGCAATCCACTCTTGATAAATCGAACCTGAATAAATTGAATTCTTTGATAGGACAACTATTTTTCTGTTCCCTTGAGAAAATCTCTTTTACTTAAAAAATAAATAAAAAAAGAAAATTACTAACCAGCCAAAGGAACGAGCTATTTATATCTATAATAAGAAGAAAAATTTGACTTTGCGAATATTAATTGAAAAATCACGTTATGTCAAAGATAGTTTTTTTCTGCCGTAGTTTCAATTTGCGCACCCGAGATTAAAGTTGCTAGAAACATAAGGCAAAAAAAATTGTTGATTTTTTTACGATGGTTCAATTAACTAATATATGTTGTTATCCTTTGGATTATTTTGTAAGTATTTTTATTTTTTCAAATTAATTTTTTTTTAATTCATTTTATTTTTTTGTTCAATGTTATGCTTTGGACAGAATAAATGACGTGACTATGTGAAATATTCTACTTGAACATTCTATGTAAAGAATGCGACATTGATATTCGAGTAGAACCGTCGCTTTCCAACAATTAATGTGATGCAATAATTATAATTAAAAATTAACGAAGTAAAATTATATGGATGTAAGGACATGGAAATAGCGATGACTGTTTTGAGGAAAAAGTGCATGCTGAAGACGAAGTAGTACTTTGAAACGTAGATGATGACATTATTACGAAGCGTTTTTTAACAATTAAGTAATGTGCCGCGGGAAGTTGTGTTTTCATAAATGAATCATTTATAATATTAATTAATGTTACCTATAATTAGAAATTATATAAAAGCAATTTCAATTTCATACAACTTTTCGTTTTTGAGCTTGACTCACACATACACGAATTTTGCGAGATTTGGTTAATTCGACTCAGAGAACCTTAAAACGTGTATTTCCGTTGAAAACTCGAGTTCGAAATTTTTCACGATCGCAATATTTCCCCTTACTATAAATTTCATATTGGTATAAGTAAGTGAAACTGAAAAATATTGTATTGCTAAAAAGTAATTTTTAAATTTTTAATAATTTTAAAAAGTATTGCTATGTATCGAAAATACTGGGATGGAAGGAGATATTTTCGATTAAATAATAGTAATTAAACAATGGTTAATTTATGTAGTTGCCACATAATTTATTCAATATATCGAAAATTCGTATCAGATCAAACCACAGGAAGGTTCAAAAGGAGAGTGGGAACAAAATGTCTAAAGAAGGACAAATGGACCAAGGAAGAGAACTTGAAAAATACAGGTAAATACCAGGGGGGTTAAGCTTGGAAGATGGAAGCAGTGAGATCAGTTCATTCAAGAGGGTTTCTAGGAGCCTGGAGAAAGAGCAGAGTCAGGAGAGGTCAAAGAATTCGAGACAGCGGTTTATGAGTCGCACCTAAGACCATCGAGCAGCGGCAAGCGGTTTCTAGGAGAGTATCCGAGACTACGAAGGCAAAACAGATTATGTGTACAGTTTATGTAATATTGTGTGGCAACGTAGTAAAACATTAATAGACACTGCAGATTCGATATTCTCAATTGTATATGCAACTTTAAAGTCTTTAACCAAACAATTTAATTTATAACCTTTTTTAAATAAAAATAGATCTGTGGTAAAATCTGTTCTTATAATTGTATATTACTCGGTATGCCATCATTCAATTTAATTAAATTATTTGGTAAACACGACAACTATGGAAAAGATATCCAATTAGCATATCCCAAACAAGTGCCTTTAAAAGTAAGATAGATAAATAATACAACTTGATTGATCGGTTTCCTTCTGGAACCGATACAAATACATTGAATACAAAATATATTAAGTTAAATAAATGCGGTTTCTGGAACCCCGTCTACCTTAGAAAAGCAGACACCTAGACACATTAATATGTTTCTCTACATTACTACTTTATATCGCGGGTATTTAACAGATCAGATAACACAGATTTAAATTAGTGTAAACATTTCAATTCATGCTGCTGCAGTTTCGGATAATTAAAAGAACGTGATACAACATATGGGTATATTATTATCTTAGTCTGTGAATAAAAATGTAGTTTTACCTTTGAAATATAGTTTTATGTATTCTGGATACAGAACTTTTATTTGACTAATAAAAGATTTTTAACGTGGACTCTTAAACACCATTTATTTAGGTATTCTGGATTGTAAATATTAAAATTGAATATTGAATTACTTTTATTACTATACTGGATAACTGTTTAATTAAACTGTTATATTCTTTCTCATTCCTTGATTTGTATAACAATAATGAGCCTTATTTCTCTGATGGTTTTCGGTTATTGGCTCTATTATATATTATACTAATTATTAAAATTTGACAAATGGGACCCGGGAAAACGATTTCGATAGAATTCCCTCTAAAATGGAAAGTGATTTAATCAACCTTAGTGGAGGTCAGTGGCCAGAAACCTCCTCAGAGGGAAGATGCCAGATCTAGCGGTAAATTCAATTTCCAATCTTCTGTTCCCTCACAGACTCCAAACAGCTCATCAGACCACATCAGGAAAATTAGTATTTAGATCAGTTCTATATCAGGGAGCAATAACAGGAATATAATTAGCTAAAGAATAGTCACTGTATCAATGCTAATTGATCAATCTTCACTGATTATTCCAGGTTGTGATATGGATTTGTTGCAACACACAGGAGTGATATGAAAATTTAAAAATAACAGTTTATTTTGGGATGAACCCTTTTATGTAAACTATGGTTTACACGAGTAGGTTGTTTGATCAAAGCTTTGAACAAAAAAACTTGCTCTTGTAAACCAGCCTTTAAACTTGAGAGGTTTCTTGAAAAAGTAAGTAATAATCCATGTGTAGAAGTTCAACACCTCACTTCAAGGTTATTTTCAAATCTTATTAAACCAATTTAACGTCATCTAGTTTTGTAAAATTTGATTATAAGTTTTTAAAAATTTCAGAAAATGCTTCAACATTTTCTAAATTTCTAATTATCAAATGTTTTAATTGATATAGCTCTATTTTTTTTTATTTCTTTGTAGCATGAGTATATTTTACAGTAAGACATAGAAAAATTGGAAACTTCAAAATGAAAAATATCTCTAAGAAAAGATTTTTTTTTAAAAATACAGTAAACATTTAATATTTGTTTTGTTAGAAAAAGTGTGAATCCTTACGTCAGGTCACTTTTTACTTCTTACTTTCGAAAATAGACTTATTGTAATGTTTTTTAATTGTTCCTCGGAGTTAAGTCATTAAGAAATGCGATTCGTGTAGGATTTTCGATTTATGGAATTTATGCGTTTATAGATCACTGAATGATAATAATTAATGAAAGTTTGAAAAATAAAGAGATCTTCTTCAACTAACCAAGGTAACTACATCAAGACAGAGAAGAAGTGCTGCTGTGTGCTATCCTTCCCCATACTTTGAAAAAAAGTAATAAATGAAATGGTGTGAGATGTGCTGCATTCATTCTATCTGTATATATCGCCGCTTCAGAGTAGAAGTAGCTCATCTTCAAAAACCAAATTTCATGGGAGAAGGTTATTTATTTTTTATTTTATCTTTTCATAATTTGAATGTATAGATCAATTTTTTTATTTTCTGGCTTCGAATTGTTTTCTAGCTCAGCTTCAGTAGTTCTACTCTGAAGCCGCGATATGTGACTTTCTTTTTCTGACCCGATGATGCATGTATCGGCTAAACGACGATTGTTTAGTTGTTTACCATTATTTTAGAGACTAATGGCTTCGTATGTGGAATCTTATGGCACTCTCTAATGCCATTTAATTTATCTCTAAATTCGGGAGGAAATAAACATAAGATTAAAGGCGGCTTGTTATTTTTCAGTTGCAGAATTGCTTCGCTCGCGCCTTCTTTCCAGAAACTTAAAAAAAAAAAGATAGAATTTATAAAACTATTATCCTTCCTACTGTCCTTTGCGGGTGCGAAAGGTGCTCGCTAATTTTAAAGGAAGAGCAACGCCTTATGGTCTTCGAAAATAAGGTATGCGCTAAATTCTTGGTCCGAGGAAGGATATGTCCATTGGAGAATTTAGGAGTTTGCACAACTTGTGGAGAGCATGCGTGTAATAGTAAAGCATGTTAATTTAATTAAAGTAATAGGGGCTACTACACTGTCGAAATGGGCGTATGAAATTGTGGGGTTTAGTCAAACGAATCCCTAAAAAGTTAATCTAAAAAGTTAACAGGCGATTGGTAAACGTTCAAGGGATTGGCCGGATGTAGGCTGCGGGATTTCGTTAAGGACAACTTTGTGTATTTGAGTTTTGAAGGTGGTTTGTTAACAGCGATTGGTAGTATCGGCATTGAACCTTCGTGCTCTCTAAAGATTTGTTATTTTTAAATAAATATCTGCATTCTATTTAATAAATTTAATTACATTGAAATTCGTTAGTTGGTTGAATACAGTTGATAATGACTAAATAACTCAATAATGTCTTCAATAATGCTCTTTGTCTCTTTAATTTATAATAGGCGTTATATATTCATGAAAAATATTAGATTATTTATGTTTCTAAATAGATAGATAGAAGCTTTATTTACAGAATAAAAAAAAAAATGACAATTACTACATTTTGAAAAAAACTAAAACACATACCATAAGTATAAGCTTAGTATACTATACCGTTAGTTTGAGTTACTCTTATTTCTATTCAAACTAAACATGACCTTCTTTTTTAAAAAGAGTACAAACTTCAAATCAGTTTGACAGTACAACAACCAAACCAACAAAAAAATTAGCAAGTAATAAAAATAAAGTTACCGGTGGTACAGAAATCATAAATATACCATTACTAAATGTTGCTCTTTTTGTAATATTATTTGATGTTATGCATTACGTTCGTTAACGAAAAATGCTGTATATTTGTAAACTGACAAGTGCTGGTTATATAGATTTATCCAACTGAAACCATTCAACAGGTCTATCACCTCTGTTCCACTTAATTATTTTTTTCCGAACCTTCAAACTATAAATTCAGCAAAAATAGGGCAAATGATAATGATGTATATTCTCAATTTCCCCATTTTTTTTTATTACATAATGTACATGATCTTTGTGCTTCATCTTTGTTGCATTATACTGTAACATTATTCAGGCCGATTAATTGTCTTATAAAACTTAGGTTTTTTTATCTGATGTCTAATGATTTTCCTTAAAATCAATTGTTATTTTTTGATATAAGCTTTGAAATCCAGATAACTTTGCTCTTTCGACAAGTTCACGATTAAATGTATTTTTTAACTGACAGGAAATCAAGTAAATATTTAAAAAGATTATTGTAATATTTATAAATATTTACTATAATAAAATATTCAGTTTTACTCAAAACAGAATTTCCTCCCGGCTTGGAGTTCCCCTCCCCCCTGTACCGTAATTTAGTTATTCCATTACTGATCCATGCTATAGCAGTGCCTTTATTTCTATTGCCAAAGAGGTATTTCGATTTTATTCTCTCGAATATCTTTGGCTTTATTCCAGCGTTCTTTTTGAGATCTCCATACGTAACTTTATTTGATACATTCTTGAAATGTTCTTCAAACTTCCTATATATAAGTTACGTTAAGGAGTAGCGATTTCTTATTATGCGATATATCTTATGCAACATAGTGTTGGTTGTAAAACTGGAAGAAAATATTACGAAAGTGTCCTTCATCAATTTTAATCAAACTTTGTATAAGTCGAGAACCATGAAACTTACTTAGCATTCAATTTGGCCGACCCAATATGACATCCTGCATACTTAATGTAAATCTTTATATTTTTCATGTAAGTGAGTTCATTTTTATTGACTTCCTTCATTTTAAGATATAAAATTCAAAATGTCGTTCTTAATAAAGCAGCTATTTTTAAAATTTGTATTTATTTTTTGGAGTAAAATGCAACAAAATTAATTTTATTTAATTTAAATAAATGATTGCAATGATCTTGGATATAAATTCTACCATCTCTTTCTTTTCACCTGTTGGGACGTATTATACTTGAAAATGCTTGCATTTCATTAAATCGGAGAAAAATTGGGTGATGTATTGAAATTTTAGGCACTATGCATACATAACTTCAGCAGTAGTACTTGACAATATTATGCCCTATTTGTCGAAAAATACCTAAGTTTTATAAATATAATTTGGATGACATTTTTCCGAGATTTAAAAAAGAATGTATCGGAATCGTTTCATCTTTTTAGTGCTGTAGTAATGGTTTTATTTTTTCTACATTTGTCTAACTCTTATCTCTTGAATTTTATAAAACTTTATTTAAATTAATCCACCAAAGGTTACCACGTGTTTTCTATCGCTTTGAAGAACTTAAGGTTTTTATTAAAACAGGTGTGGTTTGAAAAAAACTGAGTTAATGAAGAATCCTTTCTTCAGACCAAATAGCACGCTCTTGTTAGATATGGATTTGATGAAGATTTCATATGCTACTGTTCTATCACATTAAGAAAAGCAAACAAATACCACGGTGCGGTTCAGGTCTTAAATACCGGCAGTTTAAGATGTGCGAGGCATATTGTTCGAATGGGAACCGCCACAGAAAGTTTCCACAGAAGTTTGTTAGGTTATAAGACGTAGAGGATAACCCCATCATAGACTCCTGACGGAGGAACATCCGGTTCCTGATCTATGTTTTGTATTCAGGCTGCAAAGAGGCGTCTTGGTATGGAAAAAGCTCATTGGCGTCTTGTGCAATAATAATAACCGTCATAATGTGAATTAAAATTATTACTCCGGCTAAGGAATTTTTTTTCGAATATTTTTTTGGGCTAACTTATAAATCTAAGTCATCATTTTTGTTTATAGTCACTTTTTTCAGTACCAAAAGACGCGGCCCTAAAAGTGTTAACCATTTTCTTGGCAACGTATGATTTGTAGAATTTTTTTCAAAAATATTTTCATAACATCTTAAAATATCCAAATTGATAAAAACATATTTTGGGGAAAATTTGTATTTTCCAGAAAAGTGTATATCCAGGGATACTTTGCCAAAATAAGGTTGCACTTCGAGTTGGAATACATAAGAGAAATGTTTATAACAATTTATTAAATCAGCTGTAAAAAAATTAGTTGAGTAATTATTTGTATAATAGTAATAAATCTTTCCCATATATATATATATAATTATTATTGTTAAATAAATAAATGTCATACATATTTATAATAAATAAATACCCCCCTTAGTTTTAGGAGGATGATAAAATTACTTCATATTTACTGCGGAATATGTTTTTGTTGAATGAATAGAAAAAACAAACAAATAAATTGAAAAGGGTAAAGAAATAGAGTAAATAAAAACAATAAATTCTCATCAAACATAACGTGAAGATAAAATGCAACAGATAAAAACTGATCGGAAACAAAAAAAAAAATCAGACTATATCTTGGAAAAATATCTGAGAAGATACTTATATTCTTCTAAAACGATGGAATAAGATGTATTTATGTTAACAAGTGTTTTAATAATAACATTATATGTTGAGAGAGCAAATGTGATTTCTCCATCCCCCACGACATATATCTAAGCTGAAGAAAAAAAAATTTGATGCTTTGCATCATTTCCTGTTATGCCATTGTTGGTACTTAACTTGGAAAGCTAACATTAAATTGTTGCTTAACGTTGAAAAACAAAATTAATCCTCCCTCACTAGTCAGTGTTGCCCTTTGATAGTGGAATAACGCTAACAAATAATAAAATCGAAAATAATATCATCCAAGTTAAATGAAATAGCCTTTAAAGTGATGGTATCCTTAGGTATACTCTGCCAAGAAAAGGGTTACTTAGGTATGTGAGATCTCAAAACCTTATCATATTAATCGGTCGAATAAAAGGCTAGATAGTTGAGGAAACGGAACAGAAAACAACTTGTTAAGAGGACTCCTTCCAGGTATCAGACGACAGGTGAAAACAGAGGGTGGGGGGTTATACAAGAAGGAGAGATAGATGTGAGATAATAAAGACCGTGACCTCAAAGGTTGACAGGGATGTGTTACCATTGTGAGGGTTATTGCTGTCCCCCAGTTCGGACAATGGCCTACAATTCCCACAGTGCTTTTTTACATTGCTGTTGTACAATGGAGCCCCGCGCTTCTCTATCTCCCTTCCGCCATTGTTTACTTTCCACTAACTCTACTCTGCGTTCTTCAGATTAAGCTTTTTACCTTTTTTTATCGACTTTAATTACTCCATTTTAGATGCAGTTGGTAGGTGTCCCGATAAACTGGGCCGTTTTGCAAACAAACCTTGACAATCTGGAACACAATTTGTCTATACAAAACCAATTAAACTAAACATTAGTTAAATTGAAATAATAATATCTAAGTACTACTTACTTCTGAGCCAATGGAATATTAATCACAAAAATTAACTGTTGTTGACTATTAGGGACGTGTATTACTGACTTCTATCCATTATACTTACTATTTATATAATTAATACTTCGGTAATTTCAAAGAAGGAGGCCAATGAAGGAATGCTTAAAAATGTTATTAATAACTTATATGTAAATATAGAGCCGTGCATAGTGGTGGAAAAAATATTAAAACATTGATACATATTAATTTTGGTCTATGTAGCAATTCATTTATAAAAAAAGAAAAAAAAACAACAAATTTTCATATAACATCATAATCTTTACTAAAAATTCACTATAAACAAATACAATTATTTTTTAGTTTATAAATATTTCATTTTTACCAAGTACAGTAAAACCTCGTTTAGCCGAATCAATTTTCAGACACTTTTATTGTTTAATGTTCACATTATACGATAATTTTTAACTATGATAGCAAAAACTATGTGTTTATAAATGTATTAATACACCAAATATTCGCTTTTTAGTTTGATTTAATTAACAGCTCATGCATATATTTTACAATTAGTTATAGTATTAAAATGATTTTTATTGAATTTAAAAAGCGTCTCAAGTTATGTTGACGTCGACTGACTCACCAGTCAGTAATTAATAATTGTTTTCATAATTGACGGAAAATCTGCTTATTTGAGGATTTTGTTTTGCTCATTACCCATATTACTCGGATTTTCGATTATTCGATTTCCTTTGGTTGCAGTTAGTCCAGATAAACGAGGTTTTATGGTATTTATGCAACCATTCCAAATTTGAGAGAATTATTTTCTGTGAAGTCAGTCTGAACTTTATATAGATTTCTGAATTGATTAGTTTTGACAACTTTTTATAGATTTTTTGCTACTGTCTGATGGAGGAGTTTTAAAGTAGCATTCCGTAACCTGTTAAATTATAAAATATTTTTCTTCGTTTGGCTTTGTAAATAATTGATAGAAATTAAGTGGTTTTATTAATTTAAAAATGTTTTGATTTGTTTTACGTGATCTTTATACAAAGACATGATAAATAAAAACTTATTGATTATTGAGAAAAAAAAAATTACTGCAGAACGAACCATAAGTATGTTCATGTTTTAATATATTACCAGCTCAATTTTAAAAATTGTATTTTTTTTCTGAATCCTCACGATTTTTTATAATAGCCTTCCTACGCGCCAAATAAATAATTTAGTTAATAAAAATTTTTATGTAGAAATTTTCACACATAAAAATATTATTTTAAAATTTAAATGATAATTTTAACCAAATGATTAATCAATTTTTCTTGCATAAAATGAACTTCTGATAGTGTGCCATGGTCCTTAATTTATTTTTCACGCCATTCCAAAACCAAATAACATATAAAAAAAATCGGAACTATCCAAAATATGCATATTCAATGAGCTTTTTTCTTAGATTAATACATATGTCTAAAAAACAAAAATGGCTACTTGGGATGAATCCAAATTATCTTACTGTAATGTAAGTATTATCTGATTTTCATAATCGTTATAAATTCAAGGAGTGAATCATTTATCACACTATGATAAGTTAAAATATTTGCCAAAATTAGTCATTGTAATATCTTTCACTTTTCTTTGTACGATATGAGATTGGGACTTGTGAGGGAACTGACTTATATATCATAAGATTAAATGACATGTCTTATGACAATAATCCTATAGAAAAGTAAACAATGAAGAAATCATGTGAGTCAGGATTAACATTGTTCTTTAGGGTCCAATGTTCTGGGAGCGTTATTGCTTTATAAAACCTTTTGTATGGAACATTGCCCCCTCCCTTCTTGATATTAAAAGAAAAATGAAAGAATAAAAGGGAGTAAAAGCAAATATTTCACGTATTTACAAAATAAACAACAGAAGGAATTCTATCATATATTTAAGTTTTTTAATATTAGGTTCGTGTTTCGTGGTTCCTTATTCATTGATTATAATATTTAATTTATTTATTTAAACATATGATTAGTTTTAAATGTGGTTTTTTGATAGTGTTCCATAAAATAATTTGAGGAATACAGTATAAAAAAAGTTAATTTATACGCTTTCGAAAAATTATTTCCAAAAAACTTCAAATTATTATAGGGCATCTGATGTAGATAATTTAAATTTCGATTTTAAAGGTAGATATTTTACAATTATTTGACAGTGGAAAATTCAAGTTTTGAAGGAAACTAAATAATCTTTAGATGTAAAATCTGTCAAAAAATATTTTTTTTTTTTATGAAAAGTGGAAATATAAACATTGATAGAATGTTCCTCAAATAGCATTTACTATTAAGAATTTTTATTTGTTTTTCGTAATTTGCTTTTTTACCCCAAAGTTTTTTATTCAGATATTTGTTCATGATTTAAAACAGGATTTCTCTTCCAGTTTTGTGTGTGCAGTAGTAAAAAAAAAAAATTGTACAAAAAATGTATTAAAAACGAATAGTATTAATAAATTAGCCCAGTATAATATATAATAATAAATATATATAATATAATAATAAATAATTAAAAAACTGTTCTTTTAAAAGTTATTATGGAAAATGAGAACAAATTTATTGGTTTTATAGCGGCCATCAGTGCTGAAAAAAACAAAATCATACTATTACAGACATTTCTCTTTAAACTCTTAATACACTTTAACCAAAAAGAGTTAACATTTTACTCTTTCTCATTTTAACATATACTGAAGGATAAAAGCTTAAACCGTATGAAAAAATCGAATAAAAAATTAATCAAATTAAAAAAAAAAATTTAATTTTCCAGTTCATCTCTTTTCGGGCAATGAATACAATTTGCATAAAAAGTAAGTCTTCTTAGTTTTTTTTTTTTCTTAACCAATCCAAAAACTTTTCCATCTTAGTGAAAACTGAAGTTGTTATTAGAAGATGAAAAAAAGAAAAAGGAATGTTATGGCCCATAAAAGTTTTTGAATAAAACATAAAAAATCAAACATATTTAAGAAAAATGATATACAAATTTATTTTGGGACTAGGTCCCTTAAGAATAACAAGTATGTACAAGTAAAAAGAAAACATGACTGGCCAAACACTAAAATATTAACAAAGCCAATTAATATTTACAATGATTTCATTTAAAATACATAACCAACGAAAAAAAAAGAAGAAAAAATATCGAAAATAAAAATAATGAAGCAATCCAAAATTAAAACAACTGCTCACTTATAATTAGTATTTCATGATGGGCGTTTAAAAAAATAATGAAATGATTCACAGAGTTGAAATTTAAATATTGTTAACAATTATTAACTCCTAATAAATATTTTATTTTTGAAATAAAATTTAAAATACGAGGACTAGAACCATAATATAGAAAGACAATTTTTTTTTTTGGGTGAGATTTAAAATTAAAAAAAATGCGTGTCTGTGGTATAAAATCGTACTTATTATTAAAATGTCTAGAAAAATAAACAAAATTTTAAATTTTATCAAAATTCAATTAGCAGGAGAGATGCTGTATGTAAAATAATTAAGATTTGATTACCATATCGTACTAACTTATTCAACGATATGAATATTGATGTATTTGCAAGTGACGATTTGATGAGCTATGTACGACTTGTGTTAATGTACTTGTAAAAACTTCTCTGTTTACCATCCTCAATATATAATACTTTTACTAGCTGATTTTTATTCTAAGTTATTTGAACGATTATTTGCCTGACTTGAGTAGGGAATGAATTTTTTTTTTCTAAAAATATGCAGACTCATGTTCGGAAGAAGCTCCCTATAGCATGTATTTTCTTTCTTATAGATCCACCCTCTTTTCCGGATAGGTGCTTCGTAGGATACTAATACTGCGATTTATACTTTATATGTATAGATTATTGAATGGAATTTTAGATACTGCTTAAATCATGATCTTTATAGCCCAAATTTTAAAAAGTGTTTCATTTCAGAAACTTAAATTCACTTGCTTGTTGGATCAGCCCCCGCATTGTAACACAGATAATGATTAGGATGTGGAAATGTCTTGTTATTTTTCAGCATTGCTTGAATCATTGCTTTGAGAACCATGTTAAATTTTTAATTAAAACTAAACACCGTTCCTAACACATTTATTATTTAGAAATGGGAAAAAAGGAGAAACGGTTAAAAAACGGAATTGAACAACAATACATATAGCTCCAACATAACCAGTCAAAAAATTTAAAATCACGTCGTTCAAGGGAGTATTTAGATGGATTTTTAAATTGCGTAGTTGTGTGACTCGGAATTTTTATAATTAAAACTAAACATCGCTTCAAATTTATTGCTTAGAATACTAATTATGAATAACAAGATATGAAGATATTTAAATTTCACTGTAAACACCCTTTTTTATTTTTTGGTTTTGTTCTAGGTGATAACAAAAAAAATATTTTTAATGCGCCTTGAATTGTTAAAAAACTAAAATAAAATAAAAATATTATTACTATTATATTAAATAATAATACTGTTATATTATTTAATGAAAACTAAGTGTTTCCAGAAACTAAATGTAAACTTTTTTAATTTATTTCGAGTAGGGAGGATAAGTGAAAGCTGTGTGATGCGCGCAACAAATTTTTTTCAATTAAAAACACCGGTTGCAATAATCTTTTACGAGTCAGGACCTAAATAATCAAAGATTTCTGATAACCGTGATGGATTCTTGAAATTACGTTTACTTTGTCAGAGCCCACAGCTTTGGTTTCCCCATCCACATCTTGTGCTAATATTATATTACAAGCGACAGTGGATTGTATAAACATTTGTAATAACTGTTCACAGATCTGTCTGATATTCATTTACCAAAGTGGCCCTTTTAGATTTGAATGGTGAAATTACAGCCTTTCCATTAGCGGCTTGTACCAACACAGCTGATCTTGTTTGTGTGAGAGATTGGAAAACGTTATAAAAACCTGTAGCAGCGATCCGTTGGGAGAGGGATCCCATGGGATTTACTGACTTGGCTGGATCCTTTGGGTTTTTGTTTAAACAGCCATAGCAGTGAAGCATTGTGTACTCTGGAGAACTACTTTCTTTCTATTGAAGATTATTACATGGTTGTAAATTGATTACAGTAGTTTTCATTAGTTGCGTGAATAATGATTTGTTTCCGTTTATTCTCCCTTTCCTATTTATGAACAGCTTGGGCAACTGTTATTCTTGAACTAAAATAGTTAGATTCCTCTTTCTATACTGTTGGGATAAAATTGGTTCATGAATTAACTTTTTTAGCTTCCACTCAATTATTTATGTCAAAAATTTGCAAATGACATCTGTCACAGCTAATTTGAAATACTTTTTACTGTCTATGCATTTATTACTTTTTTAAAAGTACTTCAAAAGGTTTTACTAATGTTTACCTTTCTATAAAAAATTGTAAATTTAATCTCGTATGCAAATTATATAATTATTTAAAAATAACTTTATACTAACCGACTTTTTTTTTAGTTTTATCAAAATTTAATATAAAATTTAGTAAAAACATAATAGCTATTAAAATAATGGGAATTCGTTGAATGAATACGCAGCCAACCTGTTGTATGCGAATGCTGTTGTATGTCAAAAGCCGTTATGAAACCAAACCAGAAAAAGTAAGATCCCCTTGAAACGCAGAACGTGTAACTGTTGTAGTTTTTCTAACTTTTAGTTTGTCGGAGTTAGTCGGGCTTGGAAAAAGTTCGTTTTCGGCCTGACGTGTTATTAAATGGCTAAGGCAATTCCTCGGAAGGCGACTGATTTCATGTCGAGCAGGATTCGCTTTCTCAGCTCTGACAATAGTCATGTAAATGAGTAAAGTTCAAATGGGAATTTCCACCTCCTTTCTTCTCCATTGCCAAGTATCGACAACTTTCTCCTCGACTCGTACTGAAATCCTTGTTTATTTCCGAATTTACTTAGACCTTTTTTGACACTCAGAAATATTGTAATATCGGAACGCAACTTAATGTTTTATACCAATTGTCATTGGACTCTTCACTTGTAGAAGCGAAAGCTGCTGTAAAACATACCTTGTTTTGGTTTCATTCTAGGATTCTACTCAAGTAAATATATAAGTATAAATGGCTATTCACATATCAATGGATACTTGCTAAGGATATAATTTCACAAAATACCTTTCCTACTCCAACTACATACTAACATCCATTTATGTACTCCAATATCAGATATTATAATATATTTTTTATTTGATAATATATTTTATAATACAGTGATATAAAATAATTTCAAGATTTGATTATATATTTACTTCTACTTACGAATCGTATTGAATAGCAGAATGGGAAAAGGAATGTGGATTATCAATATTGGAATACTACGTTGTGTATGACATTCTCCAGCGATAATCTCTTCCAGCCATTATTTATCCAGGAGTTAAAAAACACGAGCGAGTTGTTGAAGTTGAAATGTATGGTATTTGACCATACATCTAAACGTCTAAATTAATTTTATTAAAAATTAATGAATTATTATTGACGAAGACCGCACACATTTACTGCGAAGTGGAGACTAAATGTCGCCACATGTGAATGATGCTGCACTGTGCTTTAATCCTCTCTCCCTTATACAGAAAAGTCTCCAGAAGACGTAACTTCCGAGCATACGCTTTTTCGATCTTTCATACCAAACTATTACGAGTCTAAGACTCTTTCTGTGAAAACAGTTTATCTGTCTCCCTCATACCAACCTTATCCGTGTGTGTCCAGCCTTTATCGAGGGTTGGGTCAAAAGCGGCACAATCCAATGTTTTTGATATTTCCTGTAACATTTGTGAAAATGGATTGAACCGGTTTTGAAACTAATCGCCTCAATTATTATTTATCATTGTGGGAATATCATTTTATTTTGTGTGAATTATCAATACTAACTCATATTTTTTGTTTCAGGTATGTCAGATTCCTAATTCTTAAACTTTCAGGTAAGTTTTAATGCATGGTTTAAACACATAAAGATTGTTTCTAAATAATTACAGCAAATCTCATTTTATCTTTAATCCAAGAACAGTGATTAATAACTAACAGATTATCTCATTGCAAAAATTAAATTTTTACCAGAGGATTATGAAATAATCTGCTAAGTTTACGGTTGCTCTAACCAACTTATCTTACGAGAGTGACAACTTGTTTTAACGGTTACGGAGATTTAAATTGTATTTAATTCAAATTTGGTGTGTTTGGAATAGCCCGGCACGAGTGTAGATTTTGATTTCGAATCATCTCAAAAATAATGTTTCGTTTTGGTAGAGTTTTTACATTGTTTTAGGTTTCCATAGATAATAGCTGTCTGTTTCCGTACACTATGGTCGCTCAAGAGAAAAATTTACTTGTAATAGTACCCCTGACCTAAAGACATCAGGATGCCTGCTTGGCAAGGGCTCGCGAAGCTCATTAATATTTTACTTTAAAATTAGTTTACACATAGATGAGATGATCTGTTCTAAAATTGGACGGAAATTGTACATAAACATATTCGGTTTGTTCAAGATATTAATCCAAACATTGTTAACATTATTGGATTCGGGCTGATTGTAATGTTAAAATGCTAAATTGAAATCAATACCCGAGGGGTATTAACAAATTACTTTTTCTTTATATTTTTGATAATGGCGGATCATTTTTTTTTTAAAAGTCGGTAACATCGTTTCTCGAAGGTTTTTACCTGCTATTTCAGTTGGCGTTGGAATTCTTTTTCAGTGATACCTCGATTTAAATCAATTGAACTTTTTAACTCCTCCCATGTGAAAATCGATATAAGGGGAACGTATGTAATTGAATCATTTTTGGCCAAATACATTTTTTACTTTATTTCATGTCTTTTTACACAGTATATTAAAGCGTGCAAAAGCATACATATGGCAAGTTTATAATTTAAATATAGAAAAAAAGATTCACCCGAAGTGGTAATTTATATGACAGATTCCATTAGGCTACAGCTTTCATTAATCCATTCAATTCCTCCCGAGTCCCTGGGGAGGCTGTCGTGAATAAAGTATTCTCCGGGTGATGCATCTCAACTCCATACATCGGATATAATCTAAAAACCTTTCCAGAATCATAAGGAGTTGGCCACATCTCTTTCATACTAACTTTATTAAATTTTCCTTTATTAAAAACCATATTTTATCAATTAGAGGGATGGATCTTTTTACATCATATTAAATCTCCCTTCATTTTCGTTTTTTTTTTTTAATTCAATTATTCATGGAAGTATTCCTTTAGTGAATAGCCTTATTGTATATCACTTTAATTTCACATTTTTTTCCTCAAGGGTATAATGATATGGATCTCAAAATTCATATATTTTTTTATTTCATGTTACGTATTTTATTTGTCTAAAAAAAAATTAAAATAAATGGCCTCGCAACTCATTTGCTGAATTACAATTTTTTTTTTCTTTCAATCTTTGAACTATATATTCTCACCTGTCTAACAGAAGTTTGAGCAAATGTTATGGATGTAATAGATATAACTGGCCTAATAGGCATGAGGAAAGATAGTACCCAGCAGCACATCTTCCCGGTTTTGAAATAGTCCTTTAATTCAGGAAAGGAGATCTCTCATCCACCTCCTTTTTAGCCTTGGGATTAACTAATTACAATTAGTTACTGTGTATTTCAATATTACTATTAGTACCAATTCGCGTCACGATCGGAAAATCTTGGAAAAACTGTTTTCATTGTGTAATATGACAATGAAATTGTGTCAGTTAAGGATTACTAATTACCAATTATATCTTCCTGTAACGCTAAGCTGTAATTTAAGATCTATTTAATTCTTGTCTCTATTTTCGTGTTCTTCAATTCTGCTCTCTTGTAATTTTTCATTTGCTTTTTTCTATCGCTTTCCTATTCTAGTCGATTTACGATCGGATTAAGTCTGTGTAGTTCCAAATATAATCATCTGATTTAATATCTATAGATATTATTTTGGTATCATTCTAATTTTACATTCGCTTACTTCTTGGCTTACTCTTTTATCTTGCACTGTTCGCTCTAGCAATTTTCTTAATGGTTTCTCCCTTTTGACATTTTAAATTGAGAGAGCAAGAGATTCGGGAAGGGATTAATCTGTAGATCTGCTTCCTCCCTTCCCTTGTCAGGGATAGGTCTCGCCTTCTGATCTCCGCTAGGGTTCATTAAATTGCCTCTCTATTTAGGGCTCTAAAAGATGCGATAGAAGCCTTCCTGGACTTGTTAGAATGCTCACTGTATAAGGATTCTTCACAAGATGTTAAGGAGTTCGGATTTACCTGCTTTATTCCGTTTGCAGACAAACAAACATTTTAAAACTACACTTTTTGTTCTAGGGGTACTTTAAAACATGTAAACTAAGAATGAATCCCAATTCTTTTGAAATGTCACACTTTCTCTATTTAAGGATGCCAAGAAAGCATATCATATTAAATTATAAATGAGGTAAGAATTTTTATTTGATTCATTGCTATTTGTGTAATTTAGCTACCGTGGAGTATCAGTCATTGATTGTCATTATTTATTTTTTTTTTTGCCAGAATTTATTTTTATAAATGAAGGTGTGATTAGTGGTGTAATAATTAACAACGAAAAACGACGCCATTGTAATGATTTGAGAGAAAACAAAAGTAACATCAATTTTTTCATTCCCATGTTTTGATCCCTAAACCAAGTTTTGAAAATTAGTGAGACGCAGCGGATAATTATTTCGTTTCAGTATTATCAGAGCTGATAAGGTATTGTTAGAAGATTTTAAAATTCTTCAATTAAGAGTTTTAAAGATATCGTAAAACGGTAGGCATCGTATAAAAATATTGTCCCTGAGTTTTGTTTTATTCCTTCACTAGATGGTAATTTCAGCTCTAGCGTGGAATTAAAATATCATATGAGCCCTAAATGACGGCCATATGTCTCGCTATTTTCATGCTAAGGAAGGGACATGCATGCCCGCTTGTTTTCAGTGCGGTCTAGAGTTGTCATCAATTACATTCGTTTTTAGACGATTCGGTATTTTTATTTATGTTCATTCCCTCGCTATAATTAAACAAGATAAATAATTATTTTAATTTTCTTTCGGGGTATAAAAGATTCGTTTTAGAGGGAGCTATAAATGTGCTACCTTATACTTTTTCATTCGTGAAAAAATTAAAAAGCTATTTAAAAAAAAAAGAAGCTGTTATTTCATTCCCTCACTTTTCATCCTATTTCCTCTTAAACGTGAACTGCCTTGGAAATATAATAATAGAGGAGTTTAAAAGGGCGTAATCCATTTTTTTGAAGAGGAAAACTCAAGTTGCCACTCGGAAAAAAAAAAAAAAGAGTACATAACTAAAAAAAGGAGAGAAATCAAAAAGAAATGCTTCTTCCTGATATTATATAATTATATAATTCCTGATATTATATAATATAAATATATAACATGATTATTAATGTATTTTAATTCCAAAGTAAGCAAAATACGAGTGGAGTAACTTTTTTTTCTTTTAAGTTTAAAAAAAAAATAGATAATATAATAGAGTCTTAATGTTGGTTGCTGTCTGAATTTTCCTAACTTAAAGTCTCTTACTTCTTTATTTATACTCCTCGCACTTGTATTTATTAATAATAATTAATTTTTGTTTTGGTTTATTCCCACCTTGCGAAAGACCTGTATTTTGAGTGGACATGATAGGTTATAACGATTATTAACAGTGCATTACATACATCGTCTTTCTATTCTATTCTATTTTTAATGGAGATCTATCATCCCACACATTTCTAGGTTAGACGTGTCTTAAACAAGTTCCGCTAAATCCGTCTTGAAACTTCTGTTCCTGGAACATGTTGGTTTCCTACTTGTGTCTGTATGGATAGTGTGATTAGGTATGCATATTTGTGGGTTAGTTACCTGTGTCAAGTGTTAGTATTGAAACTTCAGTGTTTTGCATAGTTGTTGTTATTTATGTAAAATGGAAAGAGGAAATTTATGCGCAAAGTTTTTGTCTTTTAGTTGCCCGGTAAGCAGGGCGTCTAGCTGCCGAGGAATTTGGGAGTATGTCGAGAATTTTGTATGGCAAAAAAAAATTCGGGAATTCACAGTAACTTTTACGAAATGCGGGATAGTTTTCATTAGTTCTAAACTTTAATATCTTGCTTTAATATTCCAAAAGTATAGGATTGCTATTTTTGGAAGTTAAAATAATGAAAGGAAAAAGATTTCTTGTAATAGAGTTTAATCGAACAGAAACAGATACATATAGTCGCCTCTACTTACATATAAACTAACAAATGTGAATATACCTGTTTTCCAAGAGATTAAAAAAGAACTTTACCTGCAATTTCTCCATTGAAAATATTTTTTTTTTTCTCTCGGCATATGTTTTCTGAATCCTACATTTGTTTAATAATTTCATTTTATACTGCAGATATCCTTCTGGTAAACCAACAGAACTAAGTATCTAAAAATATTATTTTTTACATTCCTTAGTTCTAGGTCTTGAATGGCGGCCGATTAAAAGTTTCATTCGCCAATAACTCATTGACTCATGGTCATTTATGAATATAGGATTCATTAGGTGCTTGTGTTTCATAGAAAAAAAGAATCCTTATAATGTTTTTCGTTGGGATTGTCTATTTGGAAATAATAAACCATTTAAAAAAAAATACAACGATTTTAATTTAAACTTCACTATGTGTGCTTAACTAAAATTTTAATTTAATACTGCGAGTCGGGAATATTCGAAAACAATTGTGTATTAGTCCAGAATTTCAATTTCCATAATTGGTAGGTTTTCCATGCTAAGATTTCCATTTTATTGTAGTTAGAAGATCAATTTTAACAAAAGGAAAATGAGTTCTGTTTTTTTTTACCTTGAATACTTCTGTATAGTTCGGGTCAAAATACGGCATAGCTCTCACTGTGAAAGGGCTTCACCTAATTAAGTAACTTCAAGACCCTTTCCTGGAATGTTCGGTAAGTTCTGCGGAAACGTCTCTTACTTGGCTCCCATTTTCTCTCGTCATATCGTTGCCAACTTTGTGGAGTTGAAGTTAGTAACCTGAATTTGTCTTCATCAACCATTTATGATATCTAACATAACATTGCTTGGGTAGTTAAATTCATACAACACAAGCTAAACGAATATTACTTCATTAAGTAAGGCATATTTAAATTTCCAAAACAAATGTATATTAATCAATGACTAACATCATACTATAATAACAATAATATAATATAATAATAATAATAACAGTAAGAGCAACATTATTGGAAAGAGGGAAACTTTTTATGGATAATATTTTTTAATATCGCTTCTATATAATAATCGATTCCATGTTTTATTATTTGTTTCTACTTTTCGTTATTTGTGCTTACTTTTAATTCATGTAATAAACATATTTTATCTGAAAAAATATCAATTTTCAATTTCTTATGTGCAGAAATTTAACTTCTAATTATTTCTGAATTAAAATATTTTTTTTTTTTTTTTTGCTTTTTTCATGACAGCTTTGTTACTTTTCTTTTGGAGTAGTCTCAGTTAGGAATTAAAGATACTGTATATTAGTCTCGATATAGTATGATCGATCTTGCAGCAGGTGCATATGATGGTATTATATATTCCTAGATTTCTTCTTATCCTGGTATTCCTTTTATGTTGTTCAAATTTCGAAAAATTAAATTTAAAAAATTTATTTTGAGATCTACCATGCGGAATCTTTAAGAATATAAAATTGAATTTCTGCAGTACTTAAAAACCAACTTATTTATTACAGATGAATAAAATTGGGATATATTCTACAAAATAATTCCTTTATTTTATTCTTTCTTACAAAACATTGAAAATATAGGTCAATGGTCCTTTATTTCAGAAAATGAAATATTTTATTAAAATACTGTTCACAATTTACTTTAAAATTCAAGTAAAGGACCGTTTTTGTTGGAAAGCAAAAAGTTACGGTATTGGTGTAAGGTAGTTCTCACCCGCTTTTTACAGAAAAACAATTAATTATCAGCAGCTGTTATTTATACGACAAATTTACACTTTTTAATTGATATTCGTGGTTGTAACACTCTCCCTATCTGCGTTGAAACTCTGGGAGTGATTGTTTTTTGTTTTATTTTTTGAATTACTTGATTTTACCTCCTCCATTATCACAGTAAATGAAGTGTGAGGAATAATGTAAGCTTAATGGGAGGGCAGAGACCGTCTATGCAAGTGGATCTTTGATAATATAAAAAATGAATTTACCATTATTGCTAATTTTATTGATTGAAAGGATTGAATCCGTTTAATATTGGACTTATTATTACATCCATGCCCAGAATGTTGGTGGCAAAAGTAGCCTAGGAAGAATTCTTTAACGCTGGTGTAGTTCTTTTGCCCATGTTGGTCGATTATTCAAACAGAATTACCGATATCGTACTTGTAATTGGGAATTTTAGGTAGTCGTGTTTTATAAAAGCTATAACATAAACGAATGTATTATTGTAGGTGTAACGGCATATATCGACTATAGATATTGGATATTATAGGGCCCTCTATAGGCCCTAAGATTCTCCAGCTTTGGAAAAATCTGGAACTGACCTACTTTAATCTAAAACGCATCTTTTAGATTTCTTAATACTTATTGACTGACCTCTTATGCAACGTTCTGTCAAAGGCTTGACAACCATTGAACATAAAATAAATATAACAATAAATAATACATTCATTGAATGTCCATCCTTTTGAATTTCTTGTTTAAAAAAATATTAAAAGCCACACCATAATACCATATTATTATAATTACATAATTTTATATAATTGACTTTATACAAAATAAGTTGCTATTCTTTTTACACGGTACCCCTATAGCGTAGATGACCTATACATTTGCTTTTTTGTGCCCATACAAAAAAAAAAACAAAAAACATACATTGCTATTGTACAAATGGATAAACTATTCTGCTTGCCGAATGTAGTGTTTCACACGAAATAAAACGATGATTGTTACACGGACCGTTTACCCTGAAAACCGGAAGACTCGCTTTTCAGATTTAGGTCTTTATCACTTCTCTGACATATAAACTCTACCAGCAGTTTTTCAAAAGTTGAAAGGTTGCAGCATAGATCGTTTTGAGCTGAGCTTTATCAAAAGCTTCTACTTACTCGGGCTTTTTTTGTTCACGTAATTATGTAAAACCTTGGTTGTCCCCAAGAAGTTTCTTTTGGCTTGGAGTAAGTTTTTTTTTTGTTTATCACATTATTCTTTATTGTTCATTCTGCAAGCGTTTACTCTTCTGAGGATAATCTCATCTCTCGGTCTTCTTTCAAACTAGCTTAAAACATATTTTGTCTGCTAAAACAAACTAATTTCTGCCAATTAGGCCAGTTTATAAAAATATCTGCAATTTTAATTTTTTTTTCTATTTAGACATTTATCAACATTATTTTCGCATTTGATGGCCATTTTTTCCCTAATGACATTTGCCTATAATAATTATAATCAACAGCGTTTGAATGGCCAGTCGAAGAAAATGGCTCGATTAAAGTGACAAGATTAGAGAGAATTTGAAAGAATCCTTAAAAATTATGAAATATCTGTATAATTATATAATAATAATTATTCCTCAAACTTATTATTACTAATTTTTATTTTCGTTATTTAATGCATTTCTTTATTTGTATGCTAAATGATATCAGAATGTTACACAAATAGTTAGAAATCGGAGGTAAATTTTCGTAAGTTCAATTTTGCTCATTTGGATTTCTAGCCATAATTTTTGAGTATAAGTATAATAAATAAGATAACAGAGTGATAAAATATACATCACTTAAAATATGTAGATTTAAAAATATTACGACAGTATGACCTTCAAGTAAAGTACTACTTTAGGTTTGCCAATGTTGGACAAAATCTATTATGTTATGTTTAATAATATATAAGTATTATATACCAAATTAGAGAAGTTTTGCATTATATTTTAATATGATTTATAATGAAAATCTATTGTGACCTTCTTAGTAAAGTACCTCTTCCGGTAATCATGTAGTGACTAAAAAGGGGGGTAAAATAACTATATATTACAGTAATCCTAAATATAAAATTTAAACTTTATACGGCTAACCCTTTTGGTTTATTATTTTCAATAATAGACCTTTGGAATCGACCAAGGAAAAATTTTTTGCAACCTCCCCTCAAAATTTGAGGTTTTACGTTTCAAGATAAAAAAAATCCGTCCGTCCGGCGTACGCTGTCCACGGCTTTTCTCCGATACTACTGGACCGATTTTCTTGAGATTCGGTGCCAATGTCCCAGGTCACCCCAGGATGCTGGTGAAATTTCCTAAAAAAAAAAATCATTTAAATCGGACCAGTATTAGCTGAGATAATGAACTTCGTAGATTGATTCTCCAGCGCGGCTGGCCATCGTGGCGCTAGGCCTCCTGACTGATCTATTGGCCTTCTGACTTCCTTGTATCTCTCTGCTTTATCCTTCCTTGGATTATTTCTGCACTTCATTTAGCTTCCTTATTCTTTCCTTTTTTTTTCTGACTGAAGTGTACATCAAATATTTTCTCTATATCATCTAACCCTCTGATTACATCACAGCATACTTGCATTGACACATTTTTTTCTTAACACTCCCAGTTCGGCACTCTCACGGCGATCATCTTGGGACAAGCTTCAAATTTCTTTTCCTTTGGTGCCCACTGCGGTTTTTTTTTAATTGGACTGAATAGATGTTTTTGAAATATTACTAAGTGGAAACAACAAATCATTGTGCAATAATTTACAGCGTTTTTGAGTTGTGCGAGATACAAACTTCTGTATGCCCCGATGAAACTAGTCAAAATGGATATTTACGTTGAAATCTGAAAACCGAAAATTTTCGCGATTACAATACTTTACTGCGTACAAGAAACTAAAAATAGTGTGACAAATGTATTTTACATTCCTTGTAACTTGAACAGAATAGTAAGCCATAGCATGATATAATACTATTTATTAATGCAAAAAAAAAGAAGTTTTTTATAGGAGTCGGTGTAGCGTAAATATCTGACTCTCTTCAAAGATAACCGATATGTTCTGATAGACATTCCCATAACATATTGGTTTCCTTTCAAAGGCAACATCTGTGGGTTCATCTGTACTGAAATATTTTGCCAATTTTCGGAACTACATCGTTGGATCAGTTGTGAACACGCAAGTTTTTTTTTAATTTTGATATGAATCGGGATGTATTTAAAGTGATCACTTTTGCAATTTTAAGGATTATTTATAACTTTTTTCAACGACCTTAAATATAGAAAGCGTACTAATTAGTCCAATACAACTAATATAAAGAGCTCGCTCAACTTAGTTATTTCTTAATTAGTTATAACAGAATATACAAACTTTCCGCTTCTAGTTTACTTGAACTGATAAACCTATTTTGATTTGTTGAGTTTTATATTGTTCATTATTACCTCGCTAACTGTTCACACTTTTATTACTTTATCGAACTCGGTTTTATTTAGATCATTTTAATAAAAAATATGTCGAAATCGTATTAATAATGCATGGCCTGATTACGTGGTTGGGTTGATTAAATAAGAGCATTAATGTATCTGCATTAAAAAAAAAACTGTGAATGTGTTACCAAATGTAGTGATTTAAACAGATTTGAAATCGGAACCGCTTAAAATAATAAAATATGTCATCCTTTTAAATTTCCACCTCCATTATAGAAATGCCTTTCGCTTGGAAGGAAGCCAAAATGGGGGAACTATTAACTGGATTAGAACTGATAAAGAACGAACCAGATCTATCCAGCAGCGGTGAGCTTTGTTGGAAGGCGAAGAATTTTCAACTTGTAATGAAAAAAAAATGTAATAATAGTAGTAATCGGCAACAAAAATTTATTTTCAACTTTATGAAAATTACACGTTTTCTTGTTCATATTTTCATGATTTCCACTGTTTTTTTAAAAATTTATTTGATTTGATTTTATCTATTTCTGTATTTAATACATTCTGTAATATTAAGAATTCGGCATTACTCGAATTTACATGGAAATTAATTTTTACTAATGGATATCAGAACAGTCAAGGCTATATTTTAGGCAAAATATGAAATAATATAATAAGTGTTAAAATTTCTTGATACCAACGATCCTCTGGGATAAAGACAAAAACTGAAATAAAAATAAGCAACTTAAAATAAAGAAGAGATAAACCAAACAGAATGGGTTCCAGAGCTATGTTGGCAGAGGTGTGAGGTGATTTCCTTGCCTACATATTTTTTTGCTGACTTCTAGCTTCTAGACCACTATTTCTTTTTTTGAGTACTCAGTTATATTGAGTCTATGTGAAAAACCTCCTTCCACAGCCTACATACATATATAAAGGCCTATATATATATATATATATATATATATATATATATATATATATATATATATATATATATATATATATATATATATTGGTGTATCAAAAATAACTAATTTTTAAAGGTAGTTATTGGGACCTGTCGCTCCCTTATCAATAGGGGCGTGGCCTCAGTAAGGTTATAGCCCCACACGTCACCAGTTGCCGCCACCATTCTTCATCTTTGTCCTGGTTTTTGAAAACCGCGTTTTCATTGCAATCATTAAAATTATTACTGCCTTAATTACATATTTAAAATTGTTAGTGCTGTCGACTTCCGGTGATCTGGAGAAGTTTAAGTAATAATTTAAATTACGGTATGGACCCGACCTCAACTGAAAAGGAACTTTTGGGGTTTGTTCATTTCTTGAGCGAGCGTAGCGAGCGGAAATCGTCAGCTGTGATCTATTTAAAGCAGTAATAATTGCAATTATGTAAAAATTATGTACATTTCGATAATTATTTACAAGAAAGAAGTGAAAGTATATGGGAATGAACGTATAAGGGAATGTGGTGGGGACGTAACCTCAATGTCAACAATGTGAGGGCACGCTCCTTTAGATAAGGGAGTGACCGGTCCCAATAATTACCTTTTTAAATATAATAAAGACTTATTCCTCGATTTAATGTTATTTACCCTCAGATCTCATATGATTTAGTGATGTTATAAAGATGCTTTTAATGTCTTTTTAATTTTCATATATTATTAGAAATATATCGTTTATATGTTCTGATCCCAAAATATTTTAACGCTCAGAAGGAGGGCCATTATACTATACGTCGGTAAACATCAATCCTGATGTTGATCGCCTGTAACAATCTAATAAAATAAAATAACTATTTCAACCTAATGCCGACTTATCTTGGCCGACGTAAATACAATTGGTTTGATGAACTTGTTTTTTATCTCATTTGGGATTTTTTTTTATCAAATGAAAATGATATTCCTGGTTGGCATTTGTTATTTAATTATTGACATATTAATTGAATTATTTGTTATTCATTAAAAAGATGAAAAAAGTAATTATACCAGTGATGAAATGTTGTTTTAATGATCTCTGTATAAATAATAATTTTTAATTTAGGTTTCCCTGATTACTTTAACACGAGAATGGCCATAATGAGTTACAGAAATTTAAATAATAATTGAACCTTTTGTTAATATACCCCTTATGAAAAGAACATTTAACAATGCGAATGGAAAAGGAATGAATAAGTGAATATTTTTTATAATTTTAAAGTATTATGTGAGCTCTTGGTGTATCATTCTTGCTGTTATAGTTAAATGGAGGCCAATACCTTATATTTTTTAGTTTAAATATATGTGTGTGTGTGGATATATTTATTTAACTTTTCGATTAGAGATATTGGGGAATTACAATAAAGCGAATAACGATGACTTTAGTAAATTGAATCCGATATCAAGAGACTTTTATTTTTCTTGGTATATTTGTATAATTTTTGGTGGGTTTTGGTTGTCTCCTCGCGGTCATATAAAACATCATTTTTTTTGTTTTGTGAAATCGTTCTCTAAAATCTTAGTTCAAAACATTTCCTACAATGACTGTTAAGCGTTCAAAATCCATTAAATTGGAATATACAACCATTCGTGTTATTGCTGAACATTAATTTTTTTTTTCCTTTTCTAAATCCCAGTGGAGTGGACAAGTTGAAGCGCCAGGTTTCTTTCACATCTTTTACCCCTTCGTACAGGCCCGCAACTGATTGAAATTTTGACCTACTTTATGAGAAATATAATCAGTAATTTTACAATTTTCCAATAATAATAATTCATAATTTTTATTTCTTTCGATAGTTTGATTATTAAAAATAATTTTTATGAATAAATTTTAAGATTATTAATAAGCCTTATTAATATTTCGGTATATTTTAATAATAGCCTTTTATCTCTTGCATTACATGTTCTTGTTTATTGACGTTCTGAAGTGTGGTTGAAATGGATACCGGCCCAATCGGAGATATTGGTTGTATCGATTTCCTGGGTGTCAATAATGGAAGCGCGTCGAGATTCTCTTGTTAAAAATAATAGGACATTTTTTTGGCTTGACTGCTGGAATACTTGTTGCCTTCGTGGTTCTTTTTAAGACGGTTGCTTGGAATGTTTTCTGGAACTTTAGTCTATGAATGTTCCAATGAGAAACCGGAACGGATCAAATGTAAAATTTTAAAAAATATTCAGTTTTATATCTGATACGGTGTGTTGTATTTTTTTTTCATTTATAATTATATATTTTTAAAAATAAGAATCATACATAAAATACTCAATATGTGATAGCCCATTGATATAGAGGAGGGGGCTAGGATTTTGTTTCTAGAAAAAGTGTTGTTTAAAAGATTATCTTCCTTTTTATGTATGTAATATGACAGTCGTAGTCGCTGGGCTTGGACCAGGGTCTAGCTGTGGAAGTATTTAACTACCTCATGCTTAAAACGGTATAGAAAGTTAATAACTATTAGTTACAGTGAGAACTATCTATAATGTTTTTACCCCTGTAATATTTAAAACAAAACTGACTAGGCACTGTAGTGAAGGTATGTTATTCTTGAATTTGACATTTTCTCAGAAGGCAATGTGCTCTAGCCGCCTTTTTATCTCAATGTAAATGCCAAGTACTCATTTCAGGTCTGAGTGGAACTACGGTCTATCTGTCAGCCCACAGTTTCCACCTTGATGAACCGTACAAATGAACTGTTGTTAGAAAATTTAGTGTGACTTGAACTGTCTTCAACTTAAAAAAAGAAGAATTCTTTATCTTCTAGACAACATGACTCCAGTTATACCTCACCTTGCATTAATAGTAAAAATTGGTACCTATATAAATACCATTCATCAGAATGCAGAAGAAATTCGAAACACTTTCTATATTGACAGTTTTGAAATTACGTTTTTTTTTCTTTCTTTTTTGGTACTCTAAAAATACGAAATGTCCGAGATCTTGTACTGAAGATCTGGAGTGAAATCCAAGAACACTTGGAAAGAAAAGCCATCAATGGACCTGAATCAAAAGACATCCTAGTTTTTTTGTTTTTTTTTCAAAGTCAGCGACAGGAAGAGAGTGTTTACAGGTTAAGATAACGGTTCCCATTTCGACACTCGTAAAATTAAGCCTTTTCATTATTTCTTGACCTGTTGTCTTCTGTTGATATATTAGTTTTATCTTTTATTTGTTTAAATTTTATTGACTTGAAGATTAAAAAAGGTTACGAAAGTTAAGAAAAATATTATGAAATTATGAATTAGAATTAAAAATGAACTATGTAGTTCATTGAATAACTATTCCAAAAGGAATGGTTCCTTAAAAGGAACGACTTTGACCATCTCTTGCCAGCAGTGAACCAACTCCAATTATTTTTGTACTAGTTCAATGTACTGGATTCATATATGGTAAGAGTTATCCAAATGAACTTTTAACCGAAAAGAACGGTTTCTCCCACCTCTAATCCAGATTTCTCTATGCTCCTAAGCTTGCATTTTCATTGTATCAGGATTTTAATTTATTTTATAAACATTACGATTTTAAATTTAAGTGCACAAATGTGGTATCTGTAACCAGCAACTAATTTTTTTAAATGTATTTTTATGCGAGGTTTGTCTTATCTCACAAGATCAGTTGTATTTTAACGAATGGGAGTGCCGTCTCTCGGTTCTAGACTCAATCATTAGGTCAAATAGTTTATTTTTGGATAAGTAGTGTTTTGAAAGAAATAAGTCTCAAGCAGCCAGGAGCGAGCTATCGATAAATCACCTTTTGAAAGAAAAAGTGAACAAATTACTATGGGCAAATTCCATGTAGGCATTGATTGATTGAAAAGGATGATTTTGAATCCCTATTAGACAAGAAGAAATTTGGTTTTGAAAACAAACTGAAGAACCTATAGATGCAGTTATGAATGAATAATTTTATTCCGTCAAAAATTAATTTTTTTCTTGAAAAAGGGATCTATCAACTTTTAATAGAATATTTTAAATATATGTATATATATAAACTCCTTGAATATTTCAAAATTTACGCATCTGATCGTACTTCAGTAATGGCATAGGTTGGGTTTTCGGGTAGTCCTACGAAGCATTAGACTGTTGGCACATAATAAAGTCCTTCTCAACTATAGTATACATCGTGTCTCTTCCAATTTCAAGAACTTCATACATTTGTTTAGGAACACTATCTTTGATACCACAGGCTACTCCCGAAGATAGGTGGACCGACAACTCCAGAGGAGACAAGACAGCGGGAGGAGCCGGGCGAGGCTTACGGGAGGGGGGAGGGACAGGGAGAAAGGCAGTCCTCAGCCAGCCGGCGCAGAGCCAGGATCCATGGGCTCTCTCCCCAGCTCCGGTACACGCACGGCACACAGATGATCCTCTACCTAATCATTTGTGGTAAGCATCGCTCAGGAAAGGAGAAGAGATTACCTAAGTGATAAGTGTTAGTGAGTGAAGTGGGCGGAAGGTCGTGTATGAAATCTATATCACCAAATGTCGGCCGCAACATAAGTACCACTTCATCATTTAGCATCCTTTTATAATATTGATTAGTAGTTGACTTCTTTCGAATAAGAATAAATGTAGCAGATTCTCACATTAGAGATTTTTAGGAATGTATTTATTTTTATTAATCCAAATGGGTTGTTCGACAGCAAATCAACCAATAAACAAAAATATTTTACACTTGAAGTTTTTCATAATGAAAGTTTTAGGTTTTTATGTTCTAAGTATAAAAGTAGTCAAAATTCAAAATTTTACATCTTTCCCATTTTTATTTGTTAAATTATAAATTTTTAAAATATCTACAAACTTTTGACATATTTTGAATCACTTAAAGGATTATAAATCCAAAACTATTTTCTGTAGAAAGCCCAAAATAGTGTCATTTTTTTCAGATTTACATGGGCCTTAATTCGATATGTATCTCGACTTTATTTGACCAATCTTCAAAATTTAAAGAATTTCTTGTTATGGGAATGCATGGGCCAATTAGTATGACCGAAAGCGTTTTTATGGGTTCTATTATAAAATTAAATAAAGCTTTATATTTTTATGCCAAGTTTTTTCGAACTGAAATGTAGATACACTGTATAGGCTATATTTTAAACAATACAATTTACTTTGCTGCAAATAACTATAAATAACTATACAAATGCAGTTTTAAGGTATTTATCAAATCCGATAAATTCTCAAAAGAATGACACTTTTAAGCGTTCCACGGCAAATAGTTTTGGAGCTGTAAGCATTTATATTATTCAAAACGTGTTTAAAATCAGTTGATCTTTGGTTTTTAAAAAAATTGTAATTCAAAATCTAAAAATGGAAAATATCTGAAATATTTATTTTCCATCGTAACTGATAGTACTTCAAAAAGTTATCTTATTTATGAGATAACATCAAGTTCCACATCATTGGTTGATTTGACATGGATATGACATGGTAATCACCTAAATTATAAGAATCATGGAATATTCTAGTATACCATGAACGGAATTAAAGCATGCTGATAGTATAGAACACATCAATTCTTCCTAGGTCATGATTTAAAAGACATTAGTGATTGTCATAAAAAATTTAACTGTTTTATATGGCAGACTTTATGGGTTGGTCTAACGTTTAATAGCATCGGACTAGATAGGGAAAAGTAAATAAATTTCTGTTTGATCGATGCTTGGAAGGAGTATACATCATACCTAAAGCTTTCATAAACCAAAAATAAAAAAAGTTATTTTCAAGTCATTTCTTACTTAGATTTGCTTTATAAACCTGAAAGATATTTTCTTTTAAAAATAAATTTCGTGAAACAAAACCCAAGAAGATATATAGCCGATTTCCTCGTAAGTCTTCCCTCAGGAAATTACAATCTGAAATTGGAATTTGCTTATTAAAGTAGAAAAATCGTTTCAGTATTGAAAAAAAAAATCTATGACTTTGTATTAAGAGATAAAAAATTGGAAACGATTAATAATTCTATTCGTAAATTCATTAATTTTGTATGTTAAAATATTTTAGTTAATAGTAGATTTAATCAACTACCAAATGCTAGTAATGTTTAATATTATATATAGTTTATCATTATCTAGTTACGTCAGTATATTATATTTGTCCGTTTTTAGGGTTACAAATATTGGTTAATTCGACCCGTTAGGTTTTTTTTTTTTTAGAAATGAGCCTCTGGTTTATAAAAATGTTTATAAACCCCACTTTTATGACTGCACTTTTTTTTTTTTAATTTATGCACCACTTATTTTTTATCGGCATTATCTCATAAATCAGTGCAATTTATTTTCTGCCTATTTTATCCATATAAATTATTCACTACAGAATGTACCATAAAACTGTAAATAAACTTTAGATCGGGACTGTGGCAATTGTTGGAACTCGGGATGCATCTTTCCACCCAATCAAAATCAGTTTTAAAAGACAATATGTGTGTATATAATTGTATGTGGGTGTCTGTGTGTATAGTATAGGCATACGCAAGTTAATAATCATTAGTGTATAATTAACGAATGAACTTTCTAAGGCTTATCAATTTTGTTATTCAAAATGTTTGTTTTAGTGGAATTGCTAGAGCGTGATGATTTTATACCCCCGTCCTAAGAGTTTGTTGACTTAATAAATTGAAATTTGAAATCATTTTACAATGTCTATATATTTTAGTGACAAGAGCACTTTACTTGGCTCATTGCTCTGTAAAATTTACCTACGGATTTATGTTGTTTCGAAAACAGTTTTGAATTATCTATATGGTATTGACATAAATAAATTCATCTAGTTCTTCAGGATTTCACGTAAATGTCTCTGTCATTCTTATTGGAAGTGAATCATAGTTTCACCAGTTGCTGATTTTTTTTTTCTTTCCCCCTTTGCTTTCATTCTTGAACTGACCATTTTCTTTGGCCTATGAAGTGTTGTAACAGATGGAACAGTTTTTGCTGAAGCATTTGGAACATTCAGCGGCTCTCTGGGATTCGTAAATAACGGGAAGAGTTTAGAAAAAAAAAACTACGGAGCTAAAGATACGATAGTAAATTTCAACTGATTTTTTTATTTTGAAATATCGATTATATCCTTGTTTATATTTTTTATAAAAATTGCCTATATTGAATGTCTTAATTAAATTTGGAAGATTTCGTGGCGATATTTTATATACACATAGTTGCTTTTGAAAATAAATTTGGTGATGTTGTTTTAGAAATTTATAATAGAACTAGAATGCCACAAGCATTGAATGTGTAGGTTATATGTACGATGTTGGAAATGTTAATTTTTTTACAAGAAAACATTATTATTTAAATTAAATAAAAATTATATATGTTTGTTGATTTAGGCGAATGCTTTTATATATAAGAATAAAGGGCTTGGTCCGGATTGGATTTATAAATATTTATAAATAAATGCATTTTAAATACTTTTTTAGTATGCATATGGTTATTTATTAGAATATTTAAGTATATTTAATTCTGTGATATGTTATAAATTAAATTAAATAAGGGCCTTTTATAGAGATACCTGATAGAGTGGCCTGTAGACCGAAAATTTCATCGAAATAAATAAAATTGGTGAAATGGCAACATCCTGCCTTTATTTTTATATATTAAAAAATTATTAAAAAAAAATGAAATAGTCTTAAAATTAAAAATAAAATAAAGGATTCAATTGTAGAATGGAAATACACAACATTGATCATCATCAACGAGCATTGAATTTGTTCATTATATATGTATGATGTTGGAAATGTTAATTTTTTTACTAGAAAACATTATTATTCAAATTTAAAATAATATATAAAAAAATTATTTAAAAAAAAATCAAATAGACTTAAGATAAAAAATAAAATAAAGGATTCAATTTTAGAATGGGCATTCACAACATTGATCACGCATGGTTAAGAAATTGAAATTCTTATATTCTTCTACGCTATTAAATCTATTATACACCTAAGAAATACCTATGAAGGAAGGAAAAATCTTTTCCCTTTGACAAATATAATGAAAATGGAATATATTAAGTTCATCATTTATTTTCAGAAAGTGGATATAGGCCTAAATTTCCATCAAGTTCCTTTTAACTTGCCATAGACTGATAGAGTTTAAGCTTTCAAACCATTACTTTCTTGTCATAAGTCGATTTTCCTTTCATTTCCTTCCTACTGGATTTTATTGGATCAAGAGGGGGAGGGGGTAATGATTTAATTTCATGATAGTTGGGACTATTTTAAATTCTAAAAAAAAATGGTTGGAAACATAAATGAAATCTTTATGATTACCAGAAAGTAATAAAATGTTAAGACAAAGCATTCTTGGTAATTTTTTAAAATAATTCTCTAACTCTTAGTTTTTTTTTACTTTCCTTACTGTATATGCAAAAAATGTATTGTATTCGGGTCAAAGTGCTGTTCTAAAAGGGTCTATACGTTTCAGAACCTCCTGAATCCAAAAAAACAATTTTTGGCCACAGCTCTGTGTATCTGTGCCACAATTATCTCATTGAACGGATGAACTGAATTTTTTTTGTTATTTGTTTGTCGAAAGGTAATTAAATTAAAATTAACTGCAAAAAAAAAAAAAATCCAAATCGGTCCCGCATTAGCAGAGTATAGCGTTTCGAACTTTGCATACATGTTATATATTATTTTGCACACGCTCGTATGGACACTGGTTCACCTTGGTTTGGTTTTTTGGTAAATTGAAAACTCTTCATTTTATAGAATATTCCAGGTTTGCATTTGAAAGATAATTTGATGTTTACAAAACTAACCATTAAAAATAGGAAAAACAAAATTGGACTAAAATAAAGGAATATATAGAAAAAATTTAATGTTTCCCATTTAAATGACCCAAAGCTATAAGGAAAGTCTTGTGACTAGACAAACATTTTTTTTTCTAGCTTACAAGCATTTCTTATGTAGCTACTAAAATATACAGTTCCTAAAATTCACTTACAATTAGTACTTATTTCTTGTGTTATTTACACATTCTACCATACATGTATTAACTTTATGTAATTTAGCTTCTCATATTAACTTTAAGAATCTTTAATATTTTTTTATAATTTCGAAGTATTGGGAATAAAAATGATTTAATTGAAAATATATTTCAACGAATTAGGACCAAGAATTTATATCATTAATTTTAGAATCGAAGTCTTCAATGCACTGAAAAATACTTGAGTGATGGTTTCTGAAAGTGTTATTTCTACATGATTCTCTTAACCATCTCTTATCTGGACTCACTTCTAAAGACTTGGAAATGGTTGAAGACAAACATTCAACTTTGATTGATTTCCATGGTGTATCATCATTATTTTCAAGATCTTTAATTTGAATACAACTATTCAAATCTCATTATTTCGATATAATGCACATTTTTTCGGTGTTATTAACTACAAATTTTATAATTTATTTTTCTGTATTTTTTTGAAATTTTTTTTTAAACATTGCTCAGTTTAATATTCAAGATGGAAAATCTTTCCAAGACGATGCGAAATTGCCAGCAGAATTTAAGAAGATCCGGAGGGATCTGTCATCTTAAATTCCTTTCTGTACTTTTTCGATAAAGTCGAAGGGCTTTACTTTGCTCAAGATATCACTTTTAATAAACGCGATTGATATTTTCGGGTTTTAGTTTTCATCTGCCCGAAGAATTTTTGACAAAATTCCTGAACTTGTTGCAGACCTATTTATTAACAACAAAAACTATCGGTTGCTTAGTCATCTCCGTTTGACAAAAATAAGTTAATCGTAGCATTGTTAATGCTTCAATTTTACTTTAACATAACAAAATGACAGTTCGGATTGTTATATTTATTAAATCGGTGAATTTTATAACAGCCAAAAATATTTCCTTATACTTTATCGGCTTCTATATTCTTTATTGATTCTTATTAGCCTATTAGCATCAGCATTTGTATTCCCTATGTTATAAAAAGTTGTGATTAAAGAAAAAATATATTTATAAATTTGTTGGCATCATTATACGGAACAAAGTTTGGAAACATTCAGAATTTGTTGTGAGGCGAAAGGAGAACGGTTTGTTGTTGTTGAACAATAGGCTATTAAGAGGAGACCTTTGTTGTTTACTCTGAAGCCGATGTTCCAGTCTCTCAGTTGAATTAACATAATTAACTTTTTGGCTTAGGCTGTCTGGTTGTTTGCTGGGAGTGAGGGGGAAGGGAGGAGAGAGAAGAGGTGTAATTTGCAATTTTATAAATAGATGGCAGGCTTCTTTAGGAGTCCTATTACACCAGCAGAAATACACATGCATATTTGTGAAAAAGATCAAAGCAGCTGATCTATAATTAAAAACTATTTTGGAAAGAAACGAGCAATAATTAAGAGTTCCTTATAAGTGATAAAAAAAAAAAAATAGAAAATTACTTTCAAAATAAAAGTGTAAAAAAAAAAAAAATGGTGAGACCAACTAAGTGGCAACAGGTACCTAACATTTTTCTTTAGACTAAAATACTCTAAAGGGAAAGAAGTTGAGCTTTCTGTATGTAAAATGTAAAGAATCAATTCTCTCCGTGATCCATTAAACTTTATGTTATTTTGTAATTGAATATTGGTCTTTACTTTGGTGTTCGTATTAATACGTTAGAGATTCATCTTATCGTGTATTTATTTGGGGTCAATTCTGCAACATATGGGCGATTAGGATATTTGATGGTAATTTTATTCGTGGCACGAGTGAGGATGTACGCAATATTTAGGGTCGTTCGATATGGATACGGAATGAATTTGATCATTTGGTTGAACCTTATTCAGTGTACATTATGCCCAAATATTTCCGATCGTAGCCAATTTATTTACTTTTTGTCGTAAAGAACGTTGCCATAGTGTTTCTATGGTTTATGTCCAATTGTTCAAATTTAAACCTTTGAACGGTATATGAAAATCAGTGTATAACTGTAGGGATCACAGTGTTTCATATTTAGTATTTAGTGTTTTTGTCTTTGATTTTTAATTTTTATTGCTTAAATCTTAAAAGAATAACCAAAATATAATATTTCTATTTTCTTTTTTCAAATGAACTTTGGTTGTGAAAATAACAGTATGTTATGAATTATGCATTTAATTCAGCTTCTCAGAAAGAATCGGAAAAAAAAGTATTGGTCGAAATTTCCAAGAACGATATATTCTTTTTTATCTTCCACAGACTTCCTCGTAATTACCGACTCTTTCCTTACACCAACGCGCTTGTAGCTAATTGCTTCCAGTAGTGAGAAACCTTCGGTGTTGTCAAGAATATCCACAGTTCACTGAGGTAGGATTTAAACTTTACTTGAAGCTTGTCCTATCTGTTGGTGAACTACTGCCCCTTGTGTTAGGTCGAGTAAACACTGTTCGGAAGTTTATCGTTTGCTACGGTTCCCTGGTTAAACCCAAGGAAGATATTTTTTGTCGTGACATGAATAAAAAAAATTGTTTTATTTTTTTTGTTTGGTGAAAAATAATGTTTATCACCCCTAATGAATTTTATGAAGGTATAGATAATGTGCATTGTTTATTTGCACTATTCTATTTTTTATTGCGTTGGTTATAGATAAAAAAAAAATAAAAAATTATATATTATCAACCTACCGTGATTATTTTCTGTATTTAATTTTTTATGATTTTTTTTTTAAACTTCATCTCTTCATTTGCCCCTGTCACTGAAAAGATAATAAAAATTATAAATCTAACATTTATTTGATCATAAGTATGTATTTCATTATAGTGATGCAGGATGATTTCAAAACTAAATATTCATTAAAGAATATATATATATATATATATATATATATATATATATATATATATATATATATATATATATATATATATTTAATTTAATTAAGAATGTATGTATGTATATTTTAATTAAGAATGTATTTAATTTTGTATGTATAAATGTAAGGTCCGATAATATCTATTTGGGGTACAGTACAAATAAAAAAACTGTATGATTTGAGGTGGGGTCGAGAGTTCGTAAGTGGGGCGAAAGCGGCGGTGAATGAATGCTGTTAATGCTTCGTTCCCGGACCGCGTCATTTCTCGAAATGTGGATATTCCTCGCTCTCCAGATCAAACGGATTGCGACTTTTTGAACAATTAAACAAACTTGTTTGACGCAGATCCACCCGGAATTATCCAACTAAGCATTCGGGACGAGATTGAAGCATTTCCCTCCAATACGGTGCGAGAGGTCACGCAAAACTTCCAGGTACGACTCTAAGAATGCACACATTTCAATGAAGGATATTTGCTGAACTTAGTGTTCAGAAAATAGTTTCTTTTTTCTATATTGTACACCAGATGGCTCTTCTTGTACTTTATACATGAAAAGTTATTCAAAAATTAATTCTTTATTAAATAATTTAATTGTGTAATCATCCATTTTCGCTGCTGGATCTTATTGACGTCAAACAGAATAACATTTTTAAACAGGACTTATTTATTTATTGCCTCTACACCTTAGCGTCATTAGCAAAACCGTATAAGCATGTTCTAATAGATTCAAATACGCCAGCAACACTGAAACCATGCTTTTATCGTTTGCAGAACCTCTCTAAAAATACATCTAGGTAATTTCCAAATGCTCTTTTTTTTTTTATAAAGAAGTAGGAAATGAACTTAGACCTGACCTGTATTTTTTCTATATATGTTAATTTGAAAAAATTAAATTAAAATGTAAAGAGACAATTTTATGTATTGTTTATATTTTAATGTAAACGTTGATTGAAAAAGAAGTTGAACTTTTGAAACTAGCAGTTTTATCTCTTTGGTCAGTACAATCAGTAAAGTTAGTTTTTCCCTCCAAAATTTTATTTTCAAAGTGATTTAGAAGTGGTGATTTGATTTTTCACGTAAAGATGAACTTCGAACGAAAGTCTAGTAAAGCAAATTATGTGTGAAGATTAACCCTTTTATCCCTTCGATCACGAAATCGCGATTTTTTTTTTAATTCATAATGATCTTACCAAAGTGATTTAAAATTATTCTTTTGTTCAAGAAATTTCTAGATTTGATTGAAATATGATTGACGTTGAAATATGCTTTAGAAATCATATTTATTTTCAACTGTATGTTATTAGTTTCTGTCCCTTTGCTTGAAATAACGCGTGGCTAGGTAGTTATTTCGTCGATTGGGACGAATGGGTTTGTGTTCTTTCAGTGGGTTTATACCGTTGAGGGGAAAATCAATTTTGTTTGTCCAGTGAAGTTGAAATTGGATTTGTGATAAATATGCTTGGTTTGCAATTACTACTATCATCACTTGATTAGTTGGATTTGTGAGACAATCGAAATTTGTGCTTCCCTCTAAAGTTCGCAAAACTTATGGACTCTGTTAGGTAACTTCAGTAAACAGACGATTCAGCAATTTCTTGCTGTGCTAAAGTTTTATTAGGATAAAGACCTAACCTTCTTCATTTTATTATTTATTTATTAATAGTGAATAAATAAGTTTATTCCAAACACTTGGATCATTTTCACCCTGGGCTCGTTGTAATAGTGCTAAGGAAGATTTTCTCTTTTAATAAGATAGATATAATTTCAGTAAATAAATAGTTAAATAAACTATTAAATGACAATAAACTGTTTATATTTATATAATATTTTGCAAATCATCTATTAATGGCTAAATTTATATTTTTTAAGGATAAAAACCTGAACTGCCCTTTCATTATCGTGTTTGAATAATTGTATTTCAACCACTTGATTTATTTTTGCTCTTAAATCGTTTTAATTATGCAAAGAAACATTTTCTTTAACTACTTCTGTTATTGTTAGTCCAGAGACAACAAAAAAATACACTGAAAATGTAATGTTCTTTTTTTTTAATGTTACCTTTTTTTTTATTGCAAGATATTTAAATATGCACAAATGCATTTCAGTTCGTTAATTATTGATTTATTCTGACTTCATTTTAAATATTGAGATATTGTCCTTTATTTTCTCCTCGTGATGGATTGGGTTTGTAGAAGTGAGAAGAATACACTTCTGTTTGTGCAAGAGGGTGCTGTGAGCTGTTTGGAATTCCGATCAAGATTTCTTATTGTTGATTCATGGAATCGTTGCAGCTCAGCGTGGTCTGATTTCTTCGGTTCCAATGAATTTTCGATTTCGACCTTTTGTATAGTTTCTTCGTTACGTCCATGATCCTTAAACAGATTAACCGATTTAAGTAGAACGCAACTTCAATTTAGCCTTCAATCGGAGAATATGTAATTATATTTTACATTATTAGCATGGGCTTTAAGATGTTTTCAGACCAAAAATAAAGTGGAAGCGTCGCATGTTTAACAAAAATTGTTATTTAAATATAAAATAATTATGCCTTGTAATATTATTATTTATTTCATGATATGGTAGCTAATCTTTGAATCCATTTAATCAAATTAATCATTCAAATATTTCCGGATAATAAGTAATATCCCAATCCCGTTTTGACGAGGTTAGCAACAGAAGGCGTATCCAATCTCTCTGAGTCAAGTAAAGCCGAATGGTTAAGTCCACAAGTTCGCCAACTATGGCCAAGTTCCGCAATTGGATATAAATCTTCAAAGGCAGACCAAATGGGAACATTTCTAGTACCAGTATTGGAATTGGACCTAACTACTAGCAGCAAACAATGTAATAATGTTTGGAATTAATGGTATTTCAAAAATTGGTGTTTCTGTTCCAAGCACTGCTTTAACAAGAGGAATCTTCAGGGTAACCTTTTGTTTTTCCTCCTAAAAGAATGCAAATTTTTAAGGTTTAATTTACTGAAAATGCGATTGGTCGAAAAAATTTAAAAACTGAAAATACATTGTTTTCACATTTACTAAATGTGGGAAGCGAAGTAAGAGAAGTTGTGGGAGATGAGGTGTTTAATACTTGGTTCTCTTTCATTTAAATGAGATGAATTGGGTTAGTGGTTGGAGAACGCGCTTTGCTTTGAGGACGGTCGCAGCAATGCATCACAGCTACACGAATCCTCACTCAACCTTCTTCTGCTCTCTATAGCTCTCTGTGTTTGCGCTTCTAAAATTCTTCTTCTTAACTTGGAGTCAATTCAAACATTGAAGATTTTCTCAATGTTATTATTTGTAAAACTTGTATGGATGATATAAGTACAATCGATATAAGTATTGTAAAGGTAAGGTCATTACCGAAATAAGAGTTGGAAATTTCTACTCTTCATTACATATATTTTTGAAACTTGTATTATAATAACATTAACCTACCCAAATATACAATAAACACAATAGAATTAAAAATAAGGGATTACAGCATGCTAAAGAAAATATTAAACCTTTTTTTACTCGAAAAACAAAATTTGCACTATCGACATCTGTGAGATCTACCATAGATTTATAAAGATTATTTTTACTTCCTTATACGAAGTAAAGGAAGTATTGTTATCGCGAAAATTTTCGGTTTTCAGATTTCAACGGAAATATCCATTTTGACCATATCTGAATCCATTTTGACTAGTTTCGTCGTGGCGTCTGTATGTTCGTACGTTCGTATCTCGCATAATTCAAAAACGGTTAGCCGTAGAAAGTTGAAATTTTGTATTTAGTATTGTTGTAAAATCTAGTTGTGAACCTCTTTTTTTGGTCACTGCTTAATCACCGGAAGTAGTACTTTACTTGTAGGTCATAATTGATTTCCATAAAAAAATTATATTAAAATACTTTGCAAAACTTCTCAAATTTGGTATTTATTACTTATATATTGATTTAAATAACATACTAGATTTTGGTCTAAATTAGAAAACCGGAAGCGGTACCTTACTTGAAGGTCATATTAGACTTTCATAAGAAATTATATTAAAATATAATGTAAAACATCTCAAATTCGGTAAATAGGACTTTTATATCGATATGAATGTAATTACTATATTTTGGTTAAAATTGGTGAGCCGAAAAGGGTACTTTACTTGAAGGTCATAATAAGCTTACATCAACAATTATATTTAAATTAAATACATAAATCATATGTTTCGGTAATAAAGATTGCAAACGCAATTTGGTTTACAATCAAATTAAACATTTTTATTACTTGTTTTAAGTGTTAAAATTGAGTGTAAAATACTGATTTTCCTCCCTATTTGTGTGTGTGTATGTGTGTCAATAGATGGATGTCGCGACGTCGAGTGTCGTTTTTGATATACTGCAATCTTCGGAAACTAGTAACCAAATTCAGGATCACTTTTTGAGCCACCGATTTATAGTTTAATAGGCATACAAGGAAGTCATGTGTTGTCCACATCAGATATTTTCGTTAGTGATCAGTCTGAGATAGTCAACATTAATACAAAACAATTAGTCTGTATTTTATTTATTCTGACAGCCGACATTTTGGTCCAAGTAAGTGTGCCATCCTTAGAGTTATTACGCAGATATTAGACAAAAAAAAATTAATAAAATAATTGACCGAGCGTAAGGAAAACCCTGTTTCAACTCGACCGTTTGACATTTCGTTTGTCAGTCCATTTGTTTCGCAGTGGCGGCCAAACGTTTGATTTTCTTCCTATTCGATATGAGTTTTCATTTTTTTTATTTCAAAGCCTCATGGGACGAGTTGTTGATATCAGAGGTCGGTAGAGTGGTTTGTATCTATTTAGTTGTAAAGGATGCATTTTAAGAGGCATTCGAGGAGAGAAATATCTGGGAGTCGTTGGTATTAAAATGTTAAAACATTTATAGAGATGACGCTAATTAGTAGTGCCGCTACAGTAGCTTTCTTATTCCTCGCTCCGACAGTTTCAACAAATTGAGATCAGTATTGGAGATAGAACAGATCCTTAGGAGGACATGGCAGCATTTAATATGATTATTTCTTGAAGGCATTCAAAACGAGGTGTGCAAGAATTTTTATTTTTTGAGTTGCTAAGTTTTTTTTGGAGGCAGTAATATTTGATAGATAGATAGATAGATAGATAGATAAAAGAACTTTGTTCTGGGACTAGGTCCCTTAAGAATAACATGAAGGAACCAATAAAACAGTAACATTATCTGGCCTACAACTGGAATACAGACCAATTAATTTTTACAATATCTTCTGTAAAATAAATAAGCAAATAAATAGGTTTTTTTATCGAAAAAATATAATTGATTTGAGCAAAATAAAAAAAAGAGAAAAAACAAGAAAAAAAGTAAAAAAAAAACCCAGAGAAAATGAAAAATACAAAAATAATAATTGATTAGCAAAGTTTGTACATTAAAATCTATTATCCACTTCTGATCCAGTTCACCGCATTCTGCGTATTTCAGGCAATGATCCTTCCTCACAGATGATTCTTCATTATTATAGCCCTGAGGGTAATTGATTTGCTCCAGGCATGATTATTGGAATGTGGGCTAATTACAATTATTCACAGATTATCTAGATAATTAATACTATTTGATCTTAGCATATCATTAAATCTTTGTAAACAGACCTAGATTGGCTATCATGATCTGAGAACCCTAAAGTATGTTATAAAATATTGTGTAATAAACTTTAAAATATACAACAGAAAATGTTAAAACATGGCAACGGAACAGGCCAATCATTTTTAATGTGTTGTTAATTCCTTACGAAAATCCATAAATGAACTATGAATTACATAAATAATAATTTATTTCCAAAATTGTAAGTTTCCTCTTTTTATTACAGGTTATATTAATTATGTAGGTACGAATATTATTTACAAAAAATGTTTTTTTTCCCCCTTCCTAGGCATTTATTGTTATATTTAAATTAATTTTATTTAATGCTATTAAAAGGAGAGCAAAATGAAGTTTCAAATTGCAATGCAACGCTTGTTATGAATAGTGGTCAATCTTTATATTTAAAGTTTTGCATATTTTGTTGCTCTTATTTACGATACTTGTATTCGAAAAATACGACCAGAATAATGCAAATGCGATAATGAAATCAAAATCAGGAAAATCGAACTTAAGACAGATTATCTCTGTCGTACAGAAATGTATATTCCATAAAATTTCGGTCTCAAAACGCATTAAATTATAATTAGCAACAAATCGGTATTTAATAGTTATTTAAAAACTTACTTATAATTAAAATGTTGAATGTCATTTTTTAGGATTATACAAAATCAATTAGATTATAAATTAATCAAACTTGTTAATAGCACTATTGTAATTTATCTGATATACCGAAACAATCATTCTAAGTGCTCCCTCTAATACCAATTACCACTCTGAAATAGTCTAATGAATATAGTATAATGAATAAGTACATAGATGAATAGTTCCCATTTAAAATTATATGTTTGCAAGGTATTTAAACAACAGATTGCTTTTGATAATTACTTTCTGCTTCAATTATTTTATTATAACAAAATAATTGAAGGAGGAGCTAATTAAAGCAACTTTTAAACCACAAATTATTTTATCTGTTAACCTTTATTTTTTATTATCGTTGACAGTGGATTGGGAATTCTTCTCTATCTCTATCCATAAGGATCGTTTATGAATTAATGAGAATTAATCACGACCATTGTTTATCGGGCTTTGTTAAAAAATAAATAATATTTAAACAGAAAGACAAAACACTTCGTACTTCATCAACTTTTCAACTTTAGTCATTTTGTTAAATTAATTATTTTTTTATTTATTATTATTATTTATTTGTCAAATTTATTATTAATTATAACTAAAATTATTAAAAGAGTTTCAAAATTATTTTCCAAAAGTAAAAAAAAAAAAAATTAAATAATCTGTTTTTAGTCTTTTGTATAATGATTCTATATTTATAAATGGCTGAAATATAGGTTATGAAACCACTAACCGGCCTCTATTTCGTTTAAAAATGGCGGAAGGTTATGTTGAGTTGAGGATCATCCTGGTACATTGATTCCAAATCTGAATAAAATCTGTAATCTTGGAGAGAACCTGCAAACGGCGGATGGACGATTTTTTTTTTCGACTTTTGTACTACTTTCTAACCAAACATTTTTAGGGGTGGTTAAAATTTATTTTTCTAGGTCAATTACGAAGATTCATTATTGAAAATAATAAGCCGAAATTGATTAGTTCTTATTTAAATTGTTTTCTGTTTTTGTTTATACATGTATTATTATTTTACCATAAAAAAGGCCCGGCATATTTTCATAAGATTGTTCATTTTATTTTTTTGTGGAGGAACTGATAGTTTGGTATGACTTTTAAAATTAAATGATCTCAATTTTTTTTTTAGCCCAAAAAATAATCCTACCCTATTTCTTATTATTTTAATAGGTTTTTCCACCTTGAATTTTATACTGAAAAATGATTTGAGCTGAATGAAGTCGGCGAAGAATTAGCCATGAGCCACTGTTTGTCGAGACAAAACAAAAAAAAAAAGAATAGTCTCTCAAGTTCAGTTCCCATTTCCACAAGATATTGTTGTATATTAGAAAGTAAATTAACTTTTTTTTTATCCTCTAATTGTACTATACTAGTATTTTTTTTTACTAGTGTTCCTACGAAACACTTATATTTCATATCACTCTCCCAGATATTTCTTAATTATTATTTTTTCTTTGCCTAATCTTCGCCGTTTGTTTGCTTTGCGGAGCAGCTTTATGCCCTGAGGCCCTGGGGCTGCGGTAAGTTAAGCCCACTGAGAGAGAAGGATTCGAGCGGGAAGCCCTAACAAAAGGAATGACTTCTCACTCCCTCTCCCCCCATTTTCCCTCCTGCGGATGTCAGGAATTTCCTCGGGGATAGTCCCCTGCCTCCGCTCTTTTTAAACAGCCATAAAAATGTAATAAAAGAATATTTAGAGTTATCTGTCTCCTTCAGTGTCATTTCTCTTAATACTCCACTCCATTTAGTCTAATAATGTACTTAGCGAGGTTATTTATGAGTCTCTGATAGCTATTCCGACCCTTTTTGTTGTCTCACTCTCTCTCTTTCCCGTCTGTTCGTTATAATTTCCTATTTTAATAAACCTTCTAACTAGAATCTCCACCTTTTTAAGGATAATGAGTATTAAATCAAGTATTTTTTTTTTTTTTGCCACTACCTTGTTTATCCAGCATTCTATGATTTTTTTGCCGCTTATTAAATTTTTTTTAAACTATCCCAGTGTTTTTTTTTCATTGGTTTTACTGCTTATATTAATTATATTTTCATTATTGTCATAAAATCGGAATTTGAAATTATTCTAATAATATTGCTTTCTAATAATTTGAACAAATTGTCATTCTTCATTAAAAAAAAACCTTCAAAATTGTTTTAAATTTTACAAATAAATAAATAAATTTAAAACTATAACTAATAAATTTTACAAATATAATAATCTATAAGTATATATTGATTTTTTTTTTTTTTTGCCATTTAATCGTTCATGATAGGTTTTCTGATTGTGAAGTTCCTATATATAAAGAATTTAAAGTCGCTGGTGCTAATTATAATGAAGAGATTAAATAATTGGTAAATCGGATATATATATATATATATATATATATATATATTGCCAGAGGACAACTGGCAGGCCGCAAATATATGCGAATTCTACGCAGACATCGGGAAAGAAAGGGTAGGATATAAAGCGAGAAACACGCAAATGCGAGGAAAAGATGACAAACTGACGGCATCAAAAGAAAAAGTATTAGCATCTGGAAAGAACATTTCCAGCAGCTTCTCAACCAAGGAAACCCCACTAACGAAGAAGACATGGACCACGCGGAAGACTTCGACCCGCAAGAGGTTGAAAAACCAGACATTCTGGATGTGGAAATAGCTATCGACAGGCTTAAAAGAAGAAAGGCCCCAGGGCTGGACAGCATACCATCAGAGCTGTTTAAAGATGGAGGCGAAACTCTAAGAACCAAGCTATTAGAACTAATCCAGAAAATATGGTAGGAGGAAAGGATACCGGACGCTTGGAACACAGGCCTAATATGCCCTATCCTAAAGAAAGGGGTCAATGTATGAATGTGGTAACTACAGAGGCATAGCACTCCTTCCGGTTGCCTATAAGATAATGACTAATATCCTGCTAAACCGGATATATCGCCACTATGAAAATATAATAGGCGACCACCAAGCAGGATTCAGAAGAGGAAGGAGCACGCTAGACCAGATCGTTATCCTATCCTATAGATCTTTATCCTAAAACAGGTACTCGAAAAACGCTGGGAAGTAGAGCAGGATGTGCACGCCTTATTTGTCGATTTCAAAGCAGCCTATGATTCTGTGGACAGAAACTGTCTATGGAAAATCATGACTGAGCTGGGTATTTCCGGGAAATTGGTGAGATTGACGAAGGCGTGTACAAACGACCCCAAATGCAAAGTCCTAATACAAGGAGATGTGTCTGAAGCCTTTGAAGCTAGAACAGGTCTGAGGCAGGGGACAGCCGAAGCTGTTTAACTTAGCCCTTGAGAAGGTGATTAGAACAACTTCATTCGAAAATGGAGGGGTGCACGTCGGAATGAAACACAAAATCCTAGCGTATGCGGATGACATAGCTGTCCTTGGATTCAACGAAGAGGACATTGAAAGACTTGCTAAGACTCTGTTACGAGAAGCAGAGCAAATCGGCTTGCAAATAAATGAAGATAAAACAAAATACATGATAGTTAGCCGAAAAATCCACCCCAACAATAGTATCTGTGTGGATGGCAGAACATTCCCGAAAGTAGACAGCTTTAAATACCTCGGCTCCACAATAACCTCGGTCAATGACCAGCATACAGCTATAGACCAGCGTATAACAAGCGCAAATAGAGCTCTCTTCTCTCTTTCAAGAGTACTGAAATCCCGAAAAATCTCCAGAATGCTGGGTGTACAATGCTGTGATAAAACCAGTTCTAATGTACGGATGTGAGACCTGGGCTCTAACCGGCACCCAAGAAAGCAGAATCGAGAGATTTGAAAGGAAAGTCCTCCGCACGATAACCGGAGCGATATGGGATCAGAATCTAAAATCCTGGAGAAGAAAGAACAATAAAGAACTATTTACAGAAACTGGTCAGTCAATATCTCATGATATGAAGGCAAGAGGTTAAGATGGGCGGGGCATGTAGCTCGAAGCAATCCATCAGGACGCCTTATCACAACGATGAATGCCACAATAGTTGGCAAGAGACCACGTGGAAGGCCAAAAACCAGATGGATAGATAGGATCAACAAAGATGCGAAAGAGCTTCATGCAGCAAACTGGAAAGTAGTGGCCCAAGATAGGCAGAGGTGGAGAAGGCTGGTTCAGGCGGCCAAAGATCTACAAGGTCTGTAGAGCCAACCGAAAAAAAAAAAATAAATAAAAAAAAAAAAAAATATATATATATATATATATATATATATATATATATATATATATATATATATATATATATATATATATATATATATATATATGATCGTTAAACCTACGTCAACGATATCAACACATCATGATCGTATGGAATTCTGACCTTAACAAGAGTTCCAAAACGATGAACTCCAAAATATACAAAAAAAACAAAAACAAATAATAACTATAGAATACACTAAAATTCACAATTTTATTTTATTTCACAAATTCATATACAATAATGCTAAAATTCTAAATTATCAATTACACTTTTAACGAACGTCCCCGCATTAAATGCCTTTGGCACTCAAAATTTTGGTTACAAATTCGTGGGGTTAGTTGGTATGAGACCCAGAAGTATATACTGCTCAATAATCAAAAGAAAAATGTGGTTGTCGGAAAACACTGCTCATCAACCTCTCCCTTCATAGGATATCTCGGAACCACCTTTCTTACCATTCAGTTCCCAAGATTAAAATTCAAAAAAGATCATTCTAAAATAAGAAGGGCTCGGGACCTTTTAATTCAGAAATGACAACGGATAATTTCCTCACAAGTTTTGTTTTCTTTTAAGACAGCACATTGCTTATTGGACTTGTTTTGATGTTGTAAATCTCAGAAAGAAAAGATTTATTTACTCTCCTTTATTAAGTTTGTGTTTCTATTGTTTTATTATGCTTAAAACTGGAGGTAAAGTTAAAGTCTGTCTGGAGGTTAAATATTTGTCTTTAACTAATTATTTCCATTATTCTGTTTACTACAATTTTATTGTAAATATTAGCTTGGATATTTTATATGGACGCTCTTGTTTATTTCGTTTATCAGAGAACAATAGATTTTATTAGTAATGACAAATTTAGAAGTGGTTATATTAAATCGAAGAAAAGAAAAATGAAAATAAATTGTTATCAGTCTGTTTGGTATTATTCAGAATGTCAGAGAGAGAAGAATTGAAGGAGTTATTCCTAAGAGTTGTTCAACCGTAACTGCCACCTAACTGAGTCGCTAACTTTTCTCAGCTCGTCCCGGTACAGTTTTCTCTTCCCCCGATAGCCTTTCAATTTATTATATCTCTTCCAATTTCTCAGTATCTCTGTATACTTCTAGAACTGCATGATCTCGAGGGATCCGAGAGTTTGTACTTCCTTTGAGAGGGGGTCATATAAATCTCATCTTTCTCTCTCTCTCTCTCTCTCTCTCTCTCTCACTCTCTCAGCAGTAATCGCGGCGCTAGAAGATATTTCCTGGAATATTAATGAGGAAATTGCGTTGTTGGTGAAGGATTGACGTTTCACCTTACATTGAAGTATTCAGGTTATTATGCTTCAGTAATAACTATAATTGTTCAGCATGTTCTCAGTATTGATTGTACTCCGTTAAAGAAGTGGTTCATTACAGTATTAATGAACATAGTCCCTATAATCACAAAAAATATATATTCGCGCTCTCCTTAGTAATTTTAGTTTTCATGTGCTTTAATGTATTTCTGTAATATAAATCAAAACAGTTACATTTATAAACAATGCAAAGCCACACAAATCAATTTCCACCGCAATCCATCTCGTGATTGTTCGCACTCAATTCAAGGGTAGCGAAGAGAACGTGAAATTGTATGCAACATCAAGATGTGACGTTCCCTAGTTCCATTCAAAAACATAGGAACTGCGCTGTTAAAGAAACCTGACAATGAAAGACATATTCTAATTAACATTGATTAGGTTTATTAGATAGCAAATTCTGAAAATTTAAAGTAACGTGTTGAAATTTGTCTTGTTTAAGACGAGTCTTACAAAGTTTTGCACCTCACACGAAGTTTGTGAGGCCTGTGTACGAAGCCAGGATTTGAACTGAACCGTTTAGCATACATTTTAAACTAGGCGAATAGTTAATTAATGATAAAACAAATTCATAAGAAAATTTAAATGCCATTTGATTGAAATATTCCAAGTGCAACATAGAACAGAAACAAGAAATGACTATAAAACATTAATTTTATTTGAAACTTTTTAGAAAAAGTTCATAACCTTAAAAGGAAATTTCGTACTGGGAAGAATATCTTTTTTCTTTATCTCATATGTTTCTAGATACAATTTATATACAGCTGAGATGCCAGTATAACGGTAATGAAATGAAATAACACACATTTTGGGAAAACTCTTGATAAAAATGTTACATAAATAATATTTTATAGGTTATTGATATTTCTTCTGTACTTGTTAAGAAATATATGTAAAATTTGCCGAATATAAACTACTATAAAAATATAAAAGATCCCTCACAATCTGATCGATTATTTGCCTATTTCTTTCTTTTTATCGTTTCATACCGCATCAGGCCTATCATATTGTGTTTTCATAGGCCATGTTGTCGAAAAAACTATACATCCAAAAGATTTCTGAGAGAGCCTAAGAGCCTAATTTTATACAGGAGAGGGGTTGTACGATTTAAAAAATAATATGTCTATATGCAAATTAAAATAAATACAATCATTAACTACAAATAAATAGTTGCTTGCATGATTTATTTACGCTTCTTCCGTACAAGGCAGGTCGGAAGATGAGTGATCATGGGAAAATGTTATTAATCATTACCTCATGACTCTTAATTATAGATTTTGTTTGACAATTCTTCATTATCTAAAATAGACTTTCTTAGGTCAGAACTAGTGCCAAAAAAAAAAAAAACTTTCATTACTAAACTTTACATTTGGACTTAGTATGTCTCTCTTTAATGGAATTATGATTTACGTGAACATGCTTCTCTAGCATTGTTCCATTGTAATCTGAACTCCGTCTTATAATTTTCTTAGTCTAGCATAGCATTGCGGAAGATAAATGGTCAGGAATTTAGTTAATGCTGTTATTATCAAACGTTGAATTTAGTGGTGTTTTTGTTTAAATTCTCATCACCTTTATTGTTAACTGGATAGATCTAGATTTGTCTAAATTAAAATCAAGCTACTCAGAGCAATTCCATGAATTTCATTTACGCTTCTATTCTCTCTGTTTTACTTGAGAGATATTCAACACTAAGCTAGTAGTTATTTGTATCTAATTAAATTTATATCCACGAAATCATCTATAGTTCACAAGATCATGTTAAAACAACTTAATGAATGTTTCGCATTCAGTCGCAAACGTAAATAAATTCATACTAATATTGTCGCAACAAATAGGAGTTAAATATATTTAAGAGGATATATTAAAGAGGAAATAAATAAGCTACAGTATAAATCACTGTCATTATATAAAAAAGTAAGAATTTTAATTGAGAATCCTTTGAATATCCGAATACCCGCCTTCGGTTATATGAAATGTTATTTCGTTAGTATGAGTGGTAGTCAAAATTTAAATAAATCATAAACTCCTCAAGAGCGGATTTTTCTAAACCGAAGCCCCAGAAAAATTAGGCCTGGAATAATTTTATCTACCAGCAGAAGCCCACACCCCAAGGGAGCCGGCCCATGATTCACACAACGAAATATTTCATTTTTTTTTTTTTTTTTTTAAGCTGATAACACTCACCGAACTTTGAAATTCGGTATACCTTAATATTCATATTAGAAATTACAAATAATTTGGAGAAGTGGTAAGGCTTTTTTTCTAAAAGACAAAAGAGGAAATAATTATTTTGCCATCTTAATTTTTATGACGAATTTATAAATTGAAGTGTAGACTGTGATGAAACAGAATGCGTTAGAATGCTGTATTTAATTGAATCCAATAGCCAATAGAGGATCGAGGCAGTTTTCAATATTTATCTATAATGGATTTTATATGTATTTTATATATATAATGGGATATTATCATAAAACAATATACTACTAAATACTACTATATATTTTTTTTTGAAGCTGGATGAAGCTAGAGAACTGGCTTTATTGAATAACTTTTTGAAAAAAAGCTTGTATGTATACTGGTGTGAACTGATATATTAAGTGTAAATTATTTTTTCAATATTACTATAATTAAAAGTGCGTCCGGTAGCAGAAGATTAAATCTTACAAATATGATTAAAAGTATGAAATAATTCGAGCTATATAACAATAATGTATCGAGAAAATGTTTTGATCAACTGCTTTGTAGTTAATGTATCTTAAAAATAGCTGTTCTTGGTTAGGCTGTGCAAATTTTAGCTGGACAGTAATTGTGCAAGAAGTACAACAAATACAAATTTTTAAGTATCAGTTGAATTGAATATATCGGAAAGATGGGTAATTTTTGATTATTTATCCTTTATTTTATTTTTTTTATATAACTTTACATACTTATAAAATCATTTTGGATAATATTTTAAATATGTATAACTGCCTAATGATCAGTGATGTCTTATTAAAAGTTCAAAATTTTTAATTTTGTGGCGAAAAAGGCGCTCACAAACCTAGCAAATAAATCTTTAATATTAAATCCCCTTTTTAAGCTGTGTACTTTTCTTTATGCTTATTCATGCGTCAGAACTTGGTTTCATTTGGACCCCACTTACATTCAATCTAACTAGATGAATCAAGCCGTCTTCTCTTAATAAAAAAATAGTGTTTACGGTTGAACGACATTAAATTTGTGTGTTTTAAGAAATGTCATTTCAGCTTTTTATAGAATTGACTTTACAGGATTCACCAGGAATTTCAGTCCCTAATTATTTTGTTTGAAATTACATGCCCATGCCAAATGTTGTCCTTTTCAATAGCCCGAGATTTACAGTTCACTTGTTTGCTTCATTAATACGGAATTTCGATTCAATCGTGGCGGTATTAATGATTTATCTTTCTGTTTACTCTGTTATGTGTATTAAGTGTTACCAACACCATTGAAATGGTTTAGTTTTTTTATACCATGGATGCCAGTGGCATTAAATGAACTGATCTCATCATTTTAAGGAATGTAAATTATATATATATATATATATATATATATATATATATAAATTATATATAAATTAATTAAATATAATATATATTAATATAAAAATTAATTATATTTAAGTATTGTTGTATTATGTATGACCTTTGTTTGTTCTTTTATATATTTTTGCCAGACTTAGGTTATGTATTACTTAATTTATATACTTTATAAATTGAATTTTATTATTGCCATTATTAATTGCCATTCATCTGCTAATGGTTTCATAATATAATAATGGTCTAATTCTCGGTATTTAAAAAAAAAAAATTTAAAGTTCGTTTAAAGTATACCTACAATTTTTATAAGTTGTTGATAGTTTGGCTTAACTAAATCCGTTGTTAGGAGTCTTTCGGGCGGATCAAGAGCGAAAGGTTTTATTATTATTATTTTTTTTAAACAATAATTTACTTTTGAATGTTTTCCCAGCCCCCTACTGGACTACAGATAAACTTCTACTTTTATTTGAAGTTGGAGTTTCTTTTCGTATTGTTCAAGAATAGGCTCTCGATTAATCAAAGATGTGGAATTTAGGTTCCCCAACATAGGAGTGAGAATGAAATTTATTAAATTCACTTTGTTTCTTGTCAATAAAATAACACGGAAATACAGAATAAAAAACCTCTCTATGAACTAATACAAGCGTTACCGAAAATAAATCTGTAAATTAACCAAAACAATTCCAAAAATTAAATATGAAAGGACGTATTATATTTCAGACCATAGTTGCTGAAAATTAAAATTAATTAGGCATTGTTAAATTAAAATGAATAATGCTTAAACATTTAAAGGAACACTATTACAGAACATACTTACAGAAATACAAACGTCGATGTTTTAAATTGGTCAAGAAAAAAGTGAGTTTAATTAATTTCATTCTCAAAACACTAATTCTGCACCACACTTTTAGGCAAATCGGGTGCCAATACTAAATTTACCCTAAAGGAAACCTGGACCTAATTTATAAGCTTTTATTAAAGCTTAATAAGAAAGGAATCTTTCCTGAAAGTGGGATACCTGTAGCCCAGAAGGGGGACTGAGTGAACATGCACGAGTAAAATTTGATTTTAAAAGTATAATACATCGTTTCGCTATCGGTCCATCCGCAAGACCCATTACAATGCTATATATTGGTTAATGATTACATGTGATATATTATTTTAATTGCCATAATTAATAATAAAATTATATTACTTTCTTCTTTGGAGTTTCACCTATTATGACTGAGGTGGCTCCCTATATTTTTTTTATTTTTTAAAGTTTGTAAGTGTATTGATAGTTATTGATAACTTAATAAACAAAATTGACAAAAAAATGAAATTTGATCCTAATATTAATTTTATTTATTGGTGTTTTTTATTGTATTTATTATTTTTTAGTTACTGAATTTTATGATTGAACTTGGTACTGCAGGATTTAATGCAGGACGAATTTTAACATTTTTTTGAAGTAGATACATGGTTATATGTAAAAAAAATTAAATATATTCATACAGTTGGCGTAAGCATGATAGTGTAGAAGGATCAATCTAATTAGGGATTGATAAATTATTTGCAACTTCAATGATTTTGTTTTTATTGAAAACTAGTTTCCAATATTATACATTCATCTTTAGTTCTAAAAACACACAAAAATTAAAAAATAAGCAATTCAAAATACAGTTTGGTAATATTATACATATTAAATTAAATGCAACATAAAGTAGTATTATATAACATTTATGAATTATGAATTTAATTAAGACAAGAGATCAAATACATGTTGGCACTCACCGAGATTTAAGTAGATTATATCAAACAGAACTGAGTTTTTAGAACTGAAGACGAATGAGGGTTCAGAGAGGCCTGAGGATGGCTTAAAGGCCGAAACGTTGCATCTAAATAAAAGAACTCGTGGTGAAATGTTTTCAGCCTGCATTTATTTATAAAAATGAAAAATGCATATACACCCTCTAAAAGACACTCAACATCAACAAAACTCTCAACCGTGGAGAGAAACCTTAGGATACAACTGGTTATCCTTCGTTCTCCCTTTGGTCCCTGCTGAAGTTTAATAATTGTGCATTCTATGGAGGCATAATTAGGTCGGGAGATGTGGGCCTTCTCTAGCATTCGCTACCGTCATTAACCACTGCTAATCTTAATTACATATTCTATCTGCACGCGGCTTCATGCCTTCATCGTCTTCCCTCCACTTTAATACAAACCCCTATAAATCTCCTCGGCATTCATTTCGTGGACTTTCGTGAGTGATGATAAAATTATGAGTTGAATTGAAATTAGTTGACATCCGCAGGATAGTATAGAAGAATCAATCTAATTAGGAATTGATAAATTATTTGCCACTTCTATAAATTTGTTTTATTGAAAACTAGTTTCGAATGTTATACATTCATCCTCAGTTCAAGGTTTAAATGGATTATATCAAGCAGAAAAGTTTGTACTGGTTTCTTCTCGCATTGTATTAACAATGCTGTTTGATATAATCCATTTAAACCTTAAACTGAGGATGAATGTATAACATTCGAAACTAGTTTTCAATAAAACAAATTTATAAAAGCGGCAACTAATTTATCAATTCCTAATTGAATTGAAATTGTTATATCAAAGACCTAAATTGGAATGCATACATTTTATGCGTTACTAATCCAGATTAATGGTTGCTTAGTGCTGGAGAGGAGCGATAGTTCATGTAATCTTTAGGTAGATTAGCATCGAATGCAAATTATCAATAGCAATGAAACTAATTTTAATCAAATTTCAAAAATAGTTAAAGGGGATAAATTCAAATATTGTTGAGAAACACATAAATTTTTATAAAACAATTACAAAACAACATATGTGATGAATTATAAATTACAAATTCAACAAGACAAAAATTGTTTAGTTAGCTATCTATAATTTATATTAATAATAATAGAATTAATTTCATAAATTATCCTTTACAAATGAGTTTAAAAATTCAAGATGGTTAATAAAAAAAACAAGATGATAAAAAAAAAAACCTATTTTTTACATTAAAAAGTACAAAACTCTTTTGTCTCTGAAATAGGACGTTTTTTAAGAACTTCAAATTATCACAATAAGAGGTGATTTATTCTACGATTTGCATAGAGGAAATAATTATATTCCATATTGTATTTGGCTCTAAGACACATTAGTTAACAAGCTGTTGATAACTTAGATGTTATTTTACTGAATGTAAAGTAAAGAAAAAAACGATTTTTTTTAGTGCAATTAATTAAAAGTTAATTAAAGAAATCGACTTAAAAAAACAAGCAAAGGAGGTATTTTTAAACTCAATGAGATTGTTTAGACTTGGAATAAATAATAATTAATCGATAAGTACAGATAAATACATTGATAGGGCTATCGCCCATTTCTAGGCACTGCAAAACCAGGATACGTTTAATGGTGGAAATCGAAATAATAATAAGAAATCAAAAATCGTATTTTTGTCTTTGCAAGATTTATTATTTTTTAGGTCATTAAACAACACAAACGTTGAATGAATAATCATTTATTATAATATGAACTTACATAAAATTATACAGGAACTTAGAAAACATTTCTGAAACTGACAAAAAATATATACAGAAAATTAAAAAAAAAATGTATTCCTCTTCAGAATCACTTGATTGTAAATAAATATCGTCATTCTCTTATTTTAAATTAAATAATTTAGAACATCTGGATCAATTTTTCTATGTTTTTTATTGCTCACTTTTCTGATAGTTGATAAATAGGAATCAGATGAAAGAAGAAGCCTTTTCTTTAGACTAATATTGGCATCAATAAGTGAAGTTTTTCTTGTGTGATGTTTCATGAAATACGAGTTATCTCGTATCTTATATCCTCGTACCGGCCTTCCACTGCTTCTTTTGACCACTGTCCTATAGGCCTAAAAAAAAAAATAAGTAATGTCAGGACCGTGTAATAGTAATTTATGTAATGAGACTGGTATGCAATAGCAACAATAATGCCTCAAACATAAATCTTTGCTTTCGTCAATTAATTCAGTAAATTTTGGAATATTAATTGATTTATCACTTGAAATTACTTAGAAAATTAATAATTAATGAAATGTCTATCTCTGTAATTTTGCAGCTTGCTAGCGGATTTTCATAAATCTTCTTGCGGTGTTCATTAGTAGAACTTAAGAAGTTAATTAAATTAGTAGAACCAAAACCAGATGTTGGCATATTGATTAATAATCCCATTTTATCTTTTAATGCAAGCTGAATTTTCTTTTTATTTTCCTCAAAACATTTTTTTACATCTTCAAGTCACAGAGACTCTCCATGTTTGTATTGGAAGTCTGTGAAGTAAGCATTCTAATTATCTTATCCAACAATATGGAGCAAACAGGCCATATTTATAAAATTCTGTTTTTTGTGGTAAATTATCGACCAACTCTTTATTCATAAGCTAAGAAGTAGCTCCACAAATGTAACAGTCTTATGCAGAATTTGCGCCACTTTAAGTGGTGCAAACATTTTGCTTGAATGTCTCGGCAATACAATCTTACAAATTTTTCTAGGTACTCCTTCATTTTATCTGACGATTAACATATATTATATCCGCGCACAATCCTGTCATAAAAAATATCATTCCTTTTATCTATTGGATCACTGCGCCAGACTTCATGCAGCTAGTAATTTGTTTTTAAATCTAAAAGCACAAAATTACGGTAAAGGGGGAGCCAGAGGCAGTTCAACTAAATATCAAAATTAAAGTAATTTAAAAAGTATCAATTTTTGTTGAATTGTGAAAAAAAGAAGATATTTAATGATTTTTTCTTAAATCAATCCCAAAATTGAACAATTCTTATAAGATTTAAAACACTAGAGCTTATACATTTTCACACTTTTGGACAAATTGATCAAATGAACAGTTCGCACCAGACTGGAACTTTGAGTTGTCAAAAGATAATTGAAAATGTTGGAATTACAAGGTCCTAATTGGCAAAGTAAATATTTATAAGCGCTGTCGGTTTTTATCTTCATTGTTTCCATCAATATTTCAATTTAATCCTTAGCTTTTAGTCTTTGTTTTTATTTTGAAACTATGATGTTTTATTTTTCTTCATAGGTTCTATTTTTTATCTATCCTCTCAAATAAATTTTGTTCGTAATTCATTTTTTTTAACAGCTCGTGACACTGTACGGCGCTTGGAATATACTGTAACGCAACACTGTATTACGTGATGGTATAGAGTGCCTTAGCTGGTAGCGTTATGCTCTAATTCTACAGGTGAGGAATATGAATGGTTGAAGGGAGAAATAATTGGAAACTTTCTTCAATTATTTTCACTAATGCCACCAAAATACATTACTCTACTTAACCATACCTAAATTAAAATTGAGAAATTAAATTAACCATCGTTGTATCTCTTTTATAACACCTGTCTGCAATGTAATTTAATGTAAGGTCCTTGTTATGTAAGTATATTAAATACATTCAATGAAATAAATTGGTTTTATTTGAAATTTGGCGTGGAATGTATATTTTTCCTGATAATTTCAAAACATTCTAAAAAAAAAAAAGTAAAGGAAGTTGGAGCGGGGTTAAAGAGGGCTATGGCCTACATTTGAATTAAATATGAATGTAGTGCCAAAGAGTTCCTTCTTGTGTCATTACATATTTACCTGATGTTTAATCCGGTTCAACCTTCTTGTTTTATTTAGTGAACCAGCCATATTTGCAATCCTTGTGGATTTAATAATAATTAAATAAGTATAAACTGCATGATAAATTAACCCTTTTAGTGGCAACCGAAAGTATCGTTTTATTTTAGATGAATATAAATCATAAGTAATATAATAATAATATAATAAAATAATATAATGTATTTTCCCAAATGTTACGAACAACGTTATATCGTCGTTGGTACTGGTTAAGCAATATTTTTTTTCAAGTTGCGGATTTATATAGTAGTGTTATAGAAGGACTTACTCATAATAATTTATTTAAAAAAAAATAATTTTCTTCCAAAAAATTATTTTTATTAAAAAGATTAGTTTGCAAACACAATCTGTATATGATTTGTTGTTTGTTTTTTCAAAAATCATCTATACATTTCACTAATGCAGATTGTTGAAAAAGAGGGAGGGGAAATTGTTTTATTTTTAATTTAGATTTATAGTATTAGATTTGAAATAGATTCTGTACGTTTTCTAACCTTTTTTTAATCTGCTCCTATTACCTATGGTTTAACGAATCTGTTTTTTATTTAATTTATGTATATTCCTATTTAATGATAGTTATAAAATTTATAGTTATAAAATATTCATAGTTATAAAAATCAAATTCATCAGGGCTTACGATTTGAGTATTTTCGCGTCACCACGACTAAAAAGCAAAAACAATTACTCAACAAACTCAGTTCTGGAAGTTAATTCAAGGAGGTATAAGCCTTGGAAATAAATTTCGATTTCACTATTAGGAGTATAATGATGAATGTGTAAGGGATAGAAATCATATTTTGAGATACCTGATTGAAGGTTTTTAATATTAAAAGGGGTTTCGTTTATCCCTTAATATTTTGTTAAAATGAGCAGATTGGATGGAAAGTATTATTATTATTAATATTTTGAAATAAACAGGCAGCTAACCACCTTAAAAGCTGCACCATTCTACTAATGTCACATTTAATTTTAGCTACTAAATGAAATAACAGAATACTAATGCCAGCCCGTTTCCGCATTTTCAAGTTCCAAAGGGAACCTATTATTTTTGTTGTTATTTTTCTACCTGAATAAGTTACAGATTATCGTTCACTAATTATGAGATCGCTATCTCTTATGTGGAGTACTGATTTCTGAGAGACGATTTTAAGGATTTTTTTCTCGAAAGAATTTTCGAAGCTCTATATAGGATGTATAGGCCTTTGATGTTGTAGATAATTTTCGTCAGACCTTCCTAAACCATCTTTCAAGGAAATAGTGTTAAATATCATACGCATTAGCTGCACCCAAAAAGTCTGGCATTGGATGATCACCTGGTGTTGGTATTAGGGCTACAGATTCCAGGCAGAGATATGGCTCGGGATTGTTTACCAGGCTTGGGCTTTGTCCAAGTCCCCTGGTCCGCCAATACAAGCCCCTCAATAAATTGTCCTTAGCCCAACATCACACTTTTTCCAGAATATAATTCAGTTGTGTCTGGTCTCCGGTTCGGTAAACTAGTTCGTCTATGGGGACAGAAGTACAGCTTATAAGCTTAAGTATTACACGGGTTAGAAAAAGTCTTCTATTTAAAGAATTTTGCATTTAATTTAAATATTTCATCCAGCTTATAGAAACCTTAGATATCATTTTAACTCCTGGGTATCCGTTTTCAAGTTTCGTGGGGGGAGTGTTGACTCAAAACTTTTGGAATGCAGGTATTCTTCTTCTTCCAACTATAGCATGACTGAAAGGCATCTGTAAGTTACAGTTTCAGTAATTTTTCAAAATTGTTTTCGAGACATTAAGTGCTCTAGCCATTCTCACTGTTGAAGGTTTAAAACTTTCTAGTGTTTAATGAACTTCTGCTTAGGGCCATTGAATGGGCGAAAAATTAAAATATTTGATACATAAAATCTCAATTCTCTTTGCGCCATTTTATAAATTTTTTTACTGATCTCTGAGTGAGTATTTTTGATCCGAACATTAAATGGAGCGATATTGCTCAACTCCGGTTATTATAGTGTCCCAAATATTTTGATGGCTCTTAAAATTAGTTAATATTTTATATTATTGTAATTTTTTTACTTTTAATCTGCAATCTCAGATTCATTTTTTAATATTATACAATTTTATTTCGTATATTTAGATAATTACTTCGTTTTATTGTTTAAATTCTATTTTAAGTGGTATAATATTTTTGATATCCAATTCTAACCATTTAGGTGTAAGCACTTCATTTCTTTTTTATTGCTATTCGATTCTCACATTTTTGGTTTATCATTTTCAAAAATGAATGTTTGTAATCGACCAAGGAAATTTTAACCTCCCACCTCAAAATTTGAGGTTTTACGTTTCAAATTACGAAGAAAAAAAAAAACGATACTTTGCTCCGATACTGCTTAGTTGATTTTTTTCAGAGTTTGTACTTAGGTCCACAGATCGTGCATTACTCGGAACTCGGCATTACCATCTGCCATTTAGTTTCAAAATGGCGGTAGATTAAACGTTTCATAAACCCATATCTCATTTATGAAATTATGGGGAAAATAAAAAGTGTTTTGGAATTACCAAAGCCTTCGAGAAAAAAAAAATTCAACGCAAATAAGTAACTATGTAACTTAATTATTTTCAATGTTTGATCTTTCATATTTGTGGTCATCTTTAATAAATTTATCTTAAGGTCAATTAAAAACTCATTAGTTTTTTATATATTTTTTAGACCGTTTCGGGGATGCTTAGTCCCAGCTTTCAGCATCTAAAAAGTATCGACATTGACCATACCTCGTTAAAATAGTAGTCAAGTGACTCATCTAACATTTTGGAATATTTTTTAGATGCTGAAGGAGGGGACAAAGCATCCCTGAAACATATAAAAAACAAATACAAGTAGTTACTGAGCATATTTATGTAACTATTTGATATATTCCTTTTAGGAAATAATAAGCCGTGGCGTTAGTTTGCAAGGCCTAAAAATTGGATCGAAACTTTGGGATGCCTTAAATTGTTTTTAAACTATTTTTTATTTAATTCTGACCACAAACCGAGGCTATCATCGACCCTATTACCACAGTCGACTTTGCCATACCCATAATTTATTGAAAAATATAATTATTTGATTATATATTTAATTAATTAAAGCGTAATGCAAGATAATAGCATACCTATAATAATTTACGACTCGACAGCTGCCACCTGCAATTAGAGATGTGATTCATGGCGACCTGAGCGTGATGTTTCCCTTCATGTGGTATTGATTAGTTTCAGACTGATATTAATAGTTATTGTAATGTCCTGGTTTAAATTCCAAACGTATCGAATGAATTTGATTTAAAATACAAAAACTATGATAAAAATAATTTCAATGGATTCACGTAGAATAGTTATTTTAATGATCACTAATCTGAAAAAAATAACAAAAGGATTATTACGAAGTGCTAGATGATGCATTTTGGTCTTTATTGAAGTAATTGAAAAATTTACATTTTTTCAGCTTCTGAATCCGCCACTGCATGGTTTTAATACTTTTTTTTATAGTTTATAATTTACTAGGGATCCTGGCGTCCCACTTGGCTTGCCCTCTCTCTGATATTTCCATTTGAAGAGGTCTTCTGAATTCTGATAGGGTGAGAATGGTGGTGCATCAGCCAGAGAGCGTGAGTGCCTTTCGGGCTGCTTCATCTGAGCTCAATGCCAATGGTACTAGGAATCCATATGAAATATACGCATTTACGCTGGTCTAGGAGTTTTGGGAGACGAGATTGGATTTTTATATGAACTGCGTGTTTCACCTTTTAAACTCCTTAGGAATTTAATGAATCCGCATTATAGTCATAGTCTTCTGAGCTGTTGACCTCCAAAAGTGTAGGGCTGAATATATCGTATAGAGCTCGGAAGTATAAATAGAAAAGAATTTATATAGTTAAAATTTATGAGTTGAATCGCGTGTCACAAATGACGAAGCTGTTGAGTTTTCTGACTTGGATCCATCGCTATAAATTAAACAATGTTCCGGAATATTTTGGAGAAGGCGTAATGGTTTTTATTCAATATTTTTTACAGTTTTCATTCTTTTGGTTTTTAATTTAAATCAAAGATCTACCTTATTTTTCCTCCCAATTTCCTAATTTTATTTCAACTTTCATTTCTTGCTAAAAAAAATCAGTTGTTTGTTACTGTCAGTGCTTAATGACGACACAGGCATGTCTAGGGCCTATACGTTTTTGTGTATCTATAACTCAGTACCGGCATTTATCACGCGTATTGATGTGCTTACATTATGTTCAGTTAAAGAAAGAATCAAATCACTTTCTTTTATTTTATAATTTTAAGTTTACAAATACATCAATATTAAATTACAGCCATGTTCTTCGAAATTCTTTCTGAAAATAACATTTTCTTAATTTTTTTCGTTTTTACTGAAGTTTTAAAAAACAAAGAGTAAATAAACAGCTCACGATTTTTTTCTATCATGGAAATATCGCTGGCCATCTGTAAATAATATCCGTTCGGTGCATTATAAATTAGGAGACTGCCCGTGAGCCATATATCCTCGTTGATGATGACTTCTCGGAAGCGAGCACGTCTGCCTGATATGGGAAAGCGATCTGTCTGTTTAAAAGCTTCCATTTTTCATTTTCCTTTTAAAAATGGCGACTTCGTGGTTGCTCATTTTTAGTAGATCTTAGTGACAAATCCATTTATCAACTGCTTCCTCATTGGAGATTTTGCATAATGTGCGGTGTCAAAACGTTTTTTAAGATCGAAATAACGGCGAGTGTTTTTCTTCTCTCAAAAATAGTTTTCTAAAACCGCTTTATCAGTGATATAGAAGTAGGAATGAGAAAAAAAATCAGAAGTAGGAATGAGGAAAAACAAAAAAGGAATGAGAAAAGTCCAGTTAACCTATATTAAATAAATGAAAACTTTAAAAAAAATATTTTTAACTTGACCAACCAAACAGACCCGTCGCACTGCAATTGTTTAAAAAACTATTTTATAGTAATTTTATGATAGAAAACGTGAATAAGTAATATACTGCTGAGAATATTTCTAGTAGTGTTTATGTGAACTCTTAAAAATTATTTTTTTAAATTAATTAATGAAGCTATTTGATGTTTGTACCGGACCAGATTTTTTAGAAGATGGCCATGGGTAGTGGTCAAATTAAATGAAAAATCGTTTAAAACTATTTAATAACTCTTAAACTTCCTCTCACATTATTTTTATTGGACCTGAAGAAAGCCTGCAAGATGTGGCCAAAACACCGGAATTCATTGAATAATTTTGTTCCATTTTATGTTTAATTTTGACTGCTATGGCCCTCTTTCTCTATATCACTACTATCTTCTATTCTATACCTACATTATTGTTTTCTTTGCGTCAAACAAATGTTCCACGATTTTTAAAAGTTGTTCAAACGGGACTCGCCATAATTTTATTATAACCAGCTCATTTATAAATGACTTTTTTATTTCCTCCGATTAGTATTCAGGATATACATTACTAGGGTGTAATATGATTACCTGTATATAATAATAATCACAATAAAAGGGGAAATTATTCAGGATTCTTCCTCATGGCCTAATAGGACTAATGGGTCAGCTGTAAATTGTTCATAATTAATGTAGGATTTCCATAATGTGAAAAAGGCTTGATGAACCTCTCCTCAGGAAAAAAATCCGTCATGGAATCTATTTATTTCCGTTTCTAGATAGTTTGTATTGCATAGATACACTACACAACATTACTTCAAAAAATATAATAATTATTGTGATATACTTTTTGAAAGGTTTCCATGGCCGAAATTCCTAATTAAAATTCGATATATTAAAGATTACCTTTGGATTGTTTGAATTCTCTAATAGAAATGTAAATATAAAGTCTAGCTGCATATTTCTGATATTAAACTAGATTTCTGTAGTCTGTTCACTACTTCCTCTTTCCTTTCCACGTACGTGGAACTTCCTATAAGTGTTATTTGCTAATATTCATTCGGTCCAAAGTCCTGCAAATAATAGTTGATAAAGAATTCTTCAAATTCCACTGTTCCGCACATACCTGACTTTCCTCTTCCATTCGGCACGGAATTCTTATGATCTTACGTTAGGACGCCTCATTTTTATTTCCTTATATGTATATATATATATATATATCCAAATTATATATTTGGATTGAAATCTAATATTTTCAATAAAATAATATCAAATATAATATATCAAATATAAATAAATAAGTTCTGTTCATTTTCTTTTCTTTAACCTTTCTTTGATTCTACTGAGGAAGCAGAGTTCTAGCGTGCCGTGGTAGAACCTAACAACTATCGAGTTCGAAGCTGTGCTGGTTCGATTCTGCCCTTGAAGATTTGATATTTATTTCGTGACGGACTTCCAGAATTAAATCCCGACCTTCTTACTTAATCTAGAATAGGTTGGGCACATGCACCAAAACTTACCATTCTCGATCTTGTTGAATTGCATAAAAGTGTTAAATCCAAATAAACAAAGTTGTTGGTTATGGTTTAGCATAATATACAATACAATATTATTTCTGACTGTCGATGCCAAATCTGCCAACAAACCCTTAAACTAATTAAAACTGAAGTTAAATCTTTATATTTATCTATTTTTTTTATACGTTAAATGACTAGTTTTATTTATTATTTTTTATCGTATGGTGCTTCTTTTTTTTTTTAATATTCTGTACAGCTCTTTTAAGTTGGGAAAACATTCCTAAATTCGAACAGAAAAGAGGAAAGTACCTTTTTGTACCGACCCACTCAGAATTAACGAAGCAATTGAAATGAAACTTGGACCTTTACCAGAGCTCTCAATTAAGTGTTGACGTAATCACTTTCCATCCTCGTTAGCATACTTTTTCCTAACCTCTTTTTTACATTTTTGTTCTGACGCGTCATCTTTTGTGCTTTATATTTGGCTTGATTTAGTTAATCCGTTTTTCCTGAGGGAAATTATATCTTTATAAGTCTTTAATTTCTTCCATGAATTGGAAATATTTCTAGTCTTCCCTCGATCCACTAATGAGCTCTATTTTCTGTTCCTTTCTGAAACTCGAGCTCTAATGAGTTTTCTCACAGGTGTTCAGTTGATTAATTTAGTGTCTTGGCTTTTTCAATGGGTCTATTTTCCCCTCTAATAATTCCTTTCAACAAGTCAATCCTTCGGGAAAAGGACTCTTTAAAAAGCTCCTTTCATAGGACGAATCCTGAAGCATTGCCTTTTGTTATTTTTCCTAATTCTTTTCGACATCCTCCAATCCTTATCGTCCTGCATCCCTTTCATCTTGGACTTAGCTTCGCACTGGTATTATTTAGAATAGAAAGATTTTTTTTTTTTCATTTATGGGATTTGCACCGTGCAAATGAAGTGGATTAATTTTAAACGCAAACTCGTTTTCAGAAAATAAAAGAAAATTATATTATATTATATTATATTAATCGTATAATATTTATAAAAATACTTTTGCGGTATGTTCTCAGTGTAATTATAAAAACAGAAACCTGAAGAAAATAGAAATTATGTTGTATCGATTGTTGCTATCAGAATATAGATTGTATGTTCTGAAATATTAGATTTGGCTGTAACAATACAGGAGGCAACAAACTAAAAAAATATTAACTCACCATAATTTTATAAAATTTTTGTGGTGAACAATATGTACTTTATTACACGTTTGTTTTGGTTCTTGGGCCATTTTAATATATATATATATATATATATATATATATATATATATATATATATATATATATATATATATGACATATGGAATGTTATGCCTGCCGCAACACAAGTACCTCTTTTTGGATTTATATGTAAATATATATATATATATATAAATCCAAAAAGAGGTACTTGTGTTGCGGCAGGCATAACATTCCACAACAGTTGTTATTCTCTGAAGTTGTTTTACAAATGAATCATTTTATCGAGGTCGGGGTTCATTAAGCTGACAAATTTTTTATAGTTACAGTATATTTTAAGCTTTCTAGCACTAGTCAAGGCCTGATTGACGACTGAGTGTCGTCAGTATTTGGTGGTTACGTCATCAATAGTGGAACTATTTCCAATGTTTTATCTCTATATATCGAAAATTATATTAATTTTGCCGAAACGTTAGTAAAATGTTTTTTGAATTTTTTCACACATTTTTAATTTTAACGTTTCGAGACATTTACGTCTCGGAATTTTTTTTCTTCTAATATAACTTCAGAAAAGATTGTTCCAATAATACCTAAATATATTAGTTTTTAATATATGCTATTTAAAAAAAAAAGGATTGAAAAATATTTTTCTTGAGGCTCGATATTTTTCTAGATAGGTGGAGAAGAGGGGACAAAAAAGGGGAGAAAAAGTTATGAAACAACTGAAATAAATAAAGTTTGCAACTAATCCCTTCAATATCTGATAATTTAATTTAGATATTTTTTTCTGTAAATTGGATTTGTTATACAATCAATGCTAAAAACAGACCTGGGTTTTTAAATCACAAGATTCCCAGATTAGAGCGGATGGAGAAGGGATGTAAATACTCTTGAGGATTGATCGAAGACGTCCGAGGTGATTGCATGGACTACTGTTCCTCCGGAGTAAGAGCCCGATAGATCAGAGCTCGGGGCTTTAATTTACCGTAATGCTCCGCGACTCCTTTATATTCTAGCAGTCGTGGCCCTTCAGGGTTTGTTGCCTCCGGTGGAATATCCCCTAGGCTTGTGGTCTGATAAGGAGTCAGCGTTGCTATGCAGTGAGGCACATCTAACTCAAATTGGATGAGTGGCTTTGTTAATGATCTCGTTTATATTGTCTATGGCAGAGGTCGGCGACACGTATTCCGCAAAATTATATTATACGGCTGCGCCAAATTAGTAAAAAAAAAAAAAAACATAACAGGCCAACGTTTCTGGCAAATATATGTACTCACTAAAAATATCTTATTTACAACTTCCAAAAACAAACAAAAAATAATAAAAAATCATTCTGAGCGAGTAAACTTACTAAAATTTCTCAAAGTAAATGGCAGTTAGCTGATGCAAGATTTTAAATTATGTACGATTAAGAAAATTTATAATTAAAAAATAACATAGATGAAGCATTAATTTAATTGTGTGTTACCGATTAAAAAAATATGTTACCATCAGATAAAGAAAAAGGACAACTTGAAAATGGCCAAACGAGCCTTAAACGTCGTTGTTAATAATTTAATATAAATATAATATTTTAGAAGGGGTAATACCTATTATTGAAATAAATAATTTCAAAAAACCGAAATAATGTACTCTTTTGGCAAAAATATGAGAATTTCAAAATTTGATCGAAATTCAGTGAGACCATGAACCTAGTTATTGATTCATCCTTTCTATTTTATTCTACAATAATCCGGTCATTGCTACATATAACATGTTTTTAAAAGTAGATATATTATTTAAATTTCTAAACTTTCTTTGAATACTAATGGTAGACATCAACCAAAGGATTTAATTTTTCTTCGGCTGTTTCCAGGTGTCGAGTAGCTCTTAATAATTGGTAAATTATTGTATGGTGGTTTAATAATCTGTTTCACTTAAAACTAGGAATATTAAACTTTTCAATAGCTTTATATATTATTTCTGCTACCTAATTTTTTTTCAACTGTAATTTATGGGTACCCTTTGGTCCAAACAACGTTGCGTACGAAAATCCCGACATCTAAAATGTAAGCGATATTTAGTAAGACATGACCCTAACGGTTAACTATTGTCAGGTACGTGGTTCTGTTACAGGTCACAGTAACTCAGCGAAAAGGTCAGAACTTCGTTTATAGCATAATGTTCTCTACATTCCTTTTAATGTGTCATATAATTAAAAAGTGGATACATCATTTATAAAAAAAAAAAATTACAAATGCACTGAAATTTATTCTTAAAATAATTAAAAAATAAAACTTTAGCACGTTTTTTAATTATAGTCTACACACTTTTTAGGATAGCTGTGGCGCTGTGGGCACAACCTGGGGCTTTAAGCCTAGGGTCATGCACTGGATATACACAGCGATTATTAGACCTAGAATTCAATATGGAAGCATACTGTGGTGGACAGCCTTTAATAGGGCCTCCCATGTTCGTACACTCAGCCGTATTCAAAGGATGGCATGTATGAGCATTACGGGAGCGTTTCGTACCACACCTACTAAGGCTATAGAGGTCCTCCTGTATCTAACACCGCTTCACCTATGGCTGAGGGGCGAAGCGGTTATGGCCTATCTAAGAATTAAGGAAAACAGACAGTAGCAAGAGCGGGGCGAACTCACGGGCCACTCAGTTATTGCCAAGGTGGTGGAAAAGGAGATTCCTATCCTCCAATATTGTTGCCCTCAACTTAATAGAAATCTTACTCTAGACTCTAAAGTGAGATACTCTTATCCTAGTATATCCGACTGGGAAAGGGATTCAATTGCCACTCAAATAGGCAACCTATCCTGCTTCACGGACGGATCATGGAAGGATTCGACCGGATTAGCAGGAGCGGGCGTCTACATAGAGGATTTAGGCATTAACATAAGTCTACCACTAGGCAAACACTCTACTGTGTTTCAAGCAGAAGTGTTCGCGATACTGTCTGCGGTCACATGTACGGAGGTCATCAGTTGCGACAGGGCTGGAATTACTATCTACTCAGACAGCCAATCGGCTCTCCAAGCCCTGGAATCCTGTAGGGTGACTTCCGCATTGGTAAAAGAGTGCAAACAGGCATTAGATTTACTTGCCTGCTCGAAGAGACTGGAATTAGTTTGGGTTCCTGGACATAAAGGAATCAAAGGCAATGAAATAGCCGACAAGCTTGCAAGAGAAGGTGCTGAGAACCCTATTTTTGGGCCAGAACCTTCAGTAGGCATCTCTAAACGATATCAGCGGAAGAAGGTCCAGGATTGGACATGGAATATAGCAGGTAAGGAGTGGAGGGGGTGTGCGGGCCTTAGACAGGCTAAGGAACTAATTAAAAAACCCTCTGCTTCCAGAACCAAATGGCTGCTGGACCTCAACAGAAAGGAACTCCGACTGCTTATAGGGGTACTTACAGGGCACTGCAGACTTAAAAGACACTTAAAGATATGTGGAATAGCAGGAGATGAGGCCTGCCACTCCTGTGGGCAGGCACCTGAAACTGCTCTACACTACATAGCCGAATGTGATAGATATGCGTCACTGAGATACAGACTGTTAGGATCTGATAGAATCAGAATACAAGAGGCTCCCTCCATCGAATGGACATCCCTTCTGAATTTCATTAGAAAAACCAGAAGGTTCGATATGGAGGTTTAAATAGCTATTTCTATTGGTAATCTCCGGGGATGGCAAAAAGGACCATCAGGCCCACTTGCCGGACTTTGTCCCCCCACCCTTGCCAGTACCAGTAGGATAGCTGTAAATAATAATTATTTCTAGTTGTGTACATATCATCCTTTTCATTAATTTTGTGACTAACAAATTATGCTGTAGTATTTAAAAAATCAACATTTCGAGTAATCTCTTTTATTTACCTGTTTAATATTTACCTTTGTAATACTATTTATTACCTTTTATTTTAATTACCTGATAGCATAGAACATTTTGCCTTTTATTATGCTGAATAAAAAATTATTCAGAGCTTTTTCTATATTCACCTGATGGACTAGCAAAAAATATTTCACACACACACACACACACGCACACACGCACACACGCACACACGCACGCACGCACGCACGCACGCACGCACACACACACACACACACACACACACACACGTACAAAATAAATATATATCATTGATATAAATTTATAACATTATAATGTAATTAAAACTTCTTTTTTAAATAAATATGCTGATATAATCCATTGTATTTATTCTTAAAACGTTTTGAATGAAATTATTATAGTGATAATGGAAGCATTTCATCTAACATTTCTAAATAAACTTTACTGTTAAAGTATTACTAATTGTCATTGAAATCTTAAATGGAATAATTTTAGTGATTCAAGAATTTATTGAAGTATAACATTCTGTTTAAAAATTATAACGACCGGGAAAAGCAATTTTTGCTAGAAAATTGTAGTTGAGAAATGAAATTTAACATTTTATCCAGAAGCCGGGACAGGATGTCTAGTGTATGCAAATATATACATATATGATAGGTATATATATATATATATATATATATATATATATATATATATATATAAATTACAAAAATAGTTTACTGTTAATTAATGCGATTTGTGCATTAAAAAAATAGACGATAAACTTTTGAAAAACTGTAACGTACTGTGACTGTGGTGGTTATTGCTAAAAATCCTCACTACTAGACACCCCCTCTACTATTATAAATTTTCATTAATATTATCTCTGTCGTTCGTAACAGATTTTTTTTTAATATGAATAATAACTATTCCGTGTGTTACCGTGGAACATTTTGTAGGAACAGATTTTTAAACATGGTTATGAGTAAAAGGATAAATATACTCAGACGCTTTGAATTATATTTACTAGTGCTTAATTGTGAGTTTAATTTTAGAATCTTCGTAACTGAGTACTTTCTGTTACTGCTTTCAACATCTGGTGCTTATGCCACCATTAATTATTTCTGATAATTACTGAAACTCTCCCCATAGTGGTCTGCATAAATCTCGGAATCTTTTAATTTCGATTCTAAAGTGTTTTATCGTTTTTAATTTTTTGTTTACTTGTGAAAAACTGCTGAGAACTAGTGATTGTTTGGAAAAATAAATCAGAAATATTTTAAATTCACGTTCATTCCTTTAGGAACGGATAACTTTAAATATGTATTGAAATAAAACATAAAAAATCAGTTTATCATTTGAAGAGTATACTGAAGAAAGAGAAGAGTCACTCATAATGCATTTCGAATAAATTAAGTTTATAATAAATTAAGAATTTAGAATAAATTAAGTAACATTTTGAGCTATTTTCTTCAGTCCATTGGTATTATTCAAACGCTTCTAAAAACCGACCATCCACATTCTCCGCTATTTATTTTTACCTTCTTTATCTACTTAATTATATGTAGATATTGATGTGTAGGTATAACTCCATTTCGAGAAATATGTGACTCTTGATTTATTGTGTTAATTCATGATTAGTTGACAGCCGTTTGAAAATAACGGTTTATCATTATTTGATATTATCTATTGAGTGAAAAATTATTAATTATATGATACATTTAACATTTAATGCTTTGATGGTTCATTCTTCTAAGTTTGTTTTTTTTTAATTTCTCCCTTCAAAATCATCTTAGAGGAACGAATGATCCTATTTCTCCAAGTTGCATTTTAATATGCACAATTAATAATCCTGTTGAACTGATTATTGCTTAGTAACTATAAAAAACTAATACTAGGTTTTATTTTCTATATCAATACATTTTTCTTTTCTCTGTTTGCAACTATACAGTGTCTCTGAGAAATGGCCGTATATTTCATCGTATTCCATTATTGTCTAACAATTCTCAAGAGAAAAAACATTATTTAAATAAGGAAACATTACAATGGATATTTATACCATTCTTTACTCTTTTTTTTTTTCTTTTGCATTTCTTTATCACGTTGTAACAGGAGCTTATTTACAAATTGTACATAATCCACGCGAGACAGCATAATATTTGTATGAAATGTATAGTTTACATTTTTATTATTGTAATATATTATACAAAAGTGAAATTTACATCAAAAATAAAAGATAAAAGAAAAAAAATATAATACAAGCATTGAAAATAAAATTACATATTTTGAAAATACAATTATTATTATTTATAAGATTTTTATAGATACATACATAATAGAACATTAAGCATTAAAGTAAGAGAGATAAAAATAGCCTAACATTATTGAATGAGTATTTTCATACAATTAGTTTAAAAAAAAAAGTAAATATGAAATAAATTAATACAATTATTTAAATAAAAGTAAAACATTACGTAAAAATAAACATATTACAAATGAAAATAACTTCAGTCTATTCAGTCAGTATAGAAAATGCAATGTTAACAAATTGAAATGCACTACAATAGATGATTAATGTTTGAAATTTTATGATTCATTTGAAGACCTACTAACTTCCTAGAGATTAAGAACACCAACTCTTTTTTATAGTTTTTAAGATTTCATCTTCTATAGATGGCCATTTTTCTCCTTCCTTTGATAAGTCTTACAAGTTACATTAGAAAAGTAATTGCTTAAATGTTTGCCTCCGTCCTAGTTACATGAATCCGTGTTGGTCAAATGAAATCTTTTAAAGTAGTGGTTAGATGGTCCGTGTTCTGTCAGCGATTGTGTCAGTATGTAATGTGTACTTTTTATTTTGTTATCGTTTTGAAGTGTAATATACATCTGTGCAGAAATCGTCCTTTCGTCGTCATAGAGGACAAAGTTGTAGTCGATTGGTAGGTGACGATCGTTGGCAGCGTTCATCTGTATATAAATGCATATAAAAATGAAATAGGATATTGGTTTTATTTTATTTCTTACAAATAAAATGGTTATAACCGATGAAGTATTATAAGAAAATCATAGATTTCTTATCCGATCGCAATCCATGAAATATTTATATGAAATATATTTACTGTGCCATACGTAAGAGGTTCCAGTTGGCATGGAGAGAACGAGAGATGTGGTTTTCATTTCTTCCATTTAATAGAACATAAAAAAATAAGTCTATAAATATATATTTCTTTTAAGGGTGGAAATTGTATTATTATAGATGCTAAAAAAGAAAGTTTATCTTAAAAAAAAAATAATAATGCTATACATTATTTCTATCACAAACGATATTAAAGTGTTTTTTTTTTGTTTTAATTGCACATAATTGACATTCTGTTTGTAGGTTTATACCTAATCGTTTAAAAATATTTATTCACCTTGGACGATTTTTTTTAATAACCATGATTAAACGTATAAAGTCTTATGAAAATTACTGTGACAGTTATAAATAATATCCTAGAAGTAAACAAATATATAATAAAACAGCTGTTCCACATTAAATTATTCACATGAGCGGCGGAATATTTCCTGTTATTTATTTAGGTTTGCCTGTCTCAACGAACATTTGTTGTTTTGTTTCAAATGTTGGTGAAGTTGTTTTAGAGTTCTATTTAATTAACGGTTCCGTATTGATTCGAAATCACACCCATTTTACTATATGTAATGTTTTTTTTTTTGTTTTTTTTTTGTATAGATTTACGTCTTTGAGGGATGCAAAGTAAGCATTCTTGTTAATTTTTGATAGAGTGTAAATGATTTGAAGAATACAAATTAACAGTTAGGGTGTTTAGAATAAAAATAAAAAGTTATAAAGATGAGTTGTGAAGATTGCACGGTGAAAAGTTACGTTGTTGGTTCCTGTTACAGACCTCTTATTCTATCTCCTTTATCTTGAGTATACATGAGCCGTTTAGTTTCCCTCCTTCTCTCTCCTTCCAAGTGGAGCTGCGTTTTACGGCTATGTTTTAACATAAATTTCTGTGAATTTCGGGCTCTCAACCTTAACCTCAAGTACATATTTCTTTTCTCAACTGCCGTACAACTCGAGCAGTGGCAGGATAAGAGTATTGAATAAACATTCCCGAATCACTTGGAATAATATATGCGTTTGATTTCTTTTATCTTCTCCTGTTGTATATTTAAGATTGTAGATAAATATAGCAGTATGTGAGATAGTGAGCTTATGAATACAACCTTTTCTTTAGAGATTATAATCAACCCACTGCGAGAACATATTACGAAACTGATTCGAGAAATGGGATAAACCATCTCTCAAAAATCATTGTGAACATTATATATTACGATAACGAATTAAGTAAAAGGATCCAAGAACAAATCAGTGTTATTGAGGGACTACGAAAACTGCTAAAGAAGTCTTTATGCTATTTGGTGGAGGATGTGCCTCCTTAAAAAAAAAAAAATAAGTCAAGAATGTTAGCCACTGTTGGGCGAGCGTCCACCATCCAAAATAAAGATTACAAAACGGAGAGTGCAATCCTTGAGTACCTCAAATCGTAGTGACACTCGAAGAGTGGAAGTGATCTTGGCCAGACCGAGGATAAGTCACCAGGAATGACTACGTATATTGAATTAAACATTTTTTTTTTACTTTACCAATCTATATATTTTATTCATGATAAAATGGATTTAATATATCTTACATCACTAGATGCGAACGTGGAGAATCCCGGTTTCATATCCCTTAACAAATCTGTTTACATTGTATATTAATGTATTATTTTTCTATTGACAATAGGACAAGTAATTGTTAGGCCTAGAAACAATTAAAAAACAACCAACCATCTTCTATCAATGCTTGACTGAAAAGGAGTTGATTTGGTGATCCTCTGGAATACAAGTTGTAGAGTGTGAGAAGAGCACTGAGTGGCTCCTTCATCTTGCCAAGTTAAATGTTCTTCAGCCCATTCACTAATTCTTCTTCTTCTTTTGCTGCCTCTAAGGGTTAGTTAGTCTGGATAAATATCCTCTATCTTTCTGGTATCTGCCTTTCTCTCTTCTCCTCATTACCGATAAAGTAGTCTCCGTAGTTTTTCCGTACACTCATATGCCTGGACTATATATGCGTCATACTCTTTCTGAACTGACTTCTATGAATTAGTTATGTATTAATGTAGGGATGTATTAATGTGTTATGTATTAATGTATGACTTTTTTAATTATAAAATCCATTTATTTGCTGATTTCTGAGTTGATAACCAGTGGGAACGAAACTCTCTCTCTCTCCCCTTTCCCTATTGTATTATATTATAAATTAAATGTATTATGTTTGCTGACCTATTTTATATTTGATTATATTAATATCTCATATGTGAAATAGATGCATTTATATATTTAGATATAGATGCACCCTTTCAGAACTGCATTTTAATCAAGCACACAAATTTCTATCCTTGCCATCCAATTGATTTTCGATAACTCTCTGAGGCGTAGAAGTTTTATTGCTGTTCCTTCACTAGTGTAATGTTCTTCACTATTTGTGTAATGTCTTATCATTCCCACAGCTGTTTAATTATCGTATCTATGTCACAATTAACAAATTTAAATAAAATCTGTTCTGAAGGCTTCGAAAAAAGGAAAATGCATGGCGCGTCAGGGAACTGCTGATAGTTCCATTCTCTCTCATTTGCTGACAGTCACATAAAGAAAAAACTAAGTCAGTTCGGCGTGATTTTTATAAATGGCTTCGGGATCAGGAAACATTTTAAAAATTAAAAGTGATTGGACAACCTAGAACTTTAAGAGTCATTAGGTTAGCGTTCATAAATTAATACTTCAGATGTCTGTTGAATTACTCCAAGTATTCTTTTTTGCATACACAAAACATTACGGAAACTGATATCCGTGAAAATAACTACCACCTACACTGCTTGTAAATAATATTGTTAAGACAGAACTATTAGGCCAGCATATCGCAGGCATAAGTGTGAATCCGATCATCAGTATGATGAAAATTTAATTTTTTTTTTTTTACGTGATTTGCCTCTCCTTAAAGAGTTGGAGTTTGAGAGTTTCGTGATTTCACACTTTTACCGACCGTATAATGTTTACTCCTATCGTTTATACAAAAAATCAATTTAAAAAAATAAAAATTGAGGTTAATATTATGGTTCCATCAATTTAAGAAACACGGCCAAGAAGGTTTGGCTCCATACCGCAACGTAAATCTTTGAAGAAACAATGCGTCCGAAGAAAAGAGGGAAGAACTTTAAAGGCATTTATTATCTCCGGGATTAGAGTCGTTATTTCACTCCGGCTCGGAGAATATTAAGGAGTTCGAGGAGGCATTCGTCCAACTTCTGTTAGTAGTAGATTATATAAGAAGATTAATTTATTTAGGTATCAAACAAAAATCCCTGTTTAGCTGTAAAATAACACACTGAAGTAAAATAAATATGTTTTCAACCATTCTGCATATTGTTATTACTTAGAGGTGTGCTTGAAATATACCTATTAATGAATTAATTATAAGTGTTACTAAAAATCATTAAACGGCAATTAAGATATGATTACCTTTTTTTAAATTAAGTTTTAGAACTTCTACATCAGTGAAAAAGGCTTTGCAAAGCCCACTGGACCGTAATGCAAAAGAGACATTAATTTCTGGCTGTTAATATATTGCCGCTACGTTGAGCTCACGGTTCGAGCGCCCTTTCATCTTATCACAACAATGGGCGTCAAGTCATGAATGATGTTATTTTTCTCTGGATAAGTCAGTACGTGTAATGAATTTAAACTAAGAGCATCTAATATATATATATATATATATATATATATATATATATATATATATATATATATATATATATATATATGTATACACGCAATCATTGCAATAACTGTGCTAATAGATGATATGACTTGAGCTTAAGTGCTATACTCAAGACAAAACTGGGCCCCATCACTAATACCTTCTCAGATAATGAATTTAATCAAAATTAATCAAGATTAATAATCATCTTAAGATAGATCTTAGCTCTAAAAGGTGTATAAAAATACAGAACTTATAATAGGTAAAAAACTTATAATAGGTAGAACTCAGGTAAAAAACAAATATAAAAAGGGGGCATTAAAAAGAAAGGGGAAGAAACAAAAAAAGGCTCACCAGAACAGTTATTATGATTTTGGAAATAATAAACTATTTTAAAAAATAATTGTGATAATAATAATTTTAATATAATAATAATAATAAATAAATAATAATTGCGATGAAAAGATCTATTTCACAGAAATTAATTTAACACCATCAACCAAGCCGTACGCAGAATTTTTTTTCGGGGAATTTGAATTTTTTATGGGTGGGGATTTAATAAGAAGGCAAATAAATAATCACCTAAATGTCTATAATCTCCAAATATGGCGTAAGTTTTAAGGATAAGCATGAAAATTGGATTTCAAACTTTTGCTAAAATTGCCAAAAATATTACTCAAAATAAAAATCTTATGTTGGTGGGTATGAAAATTATATATTTTTGCAAATTTCGCAGGGGAATATAATCCCCTTGATTATCCCCCTTACGCCACTGTTTGAAGGGATAACGATATCTGTAATAATCATACTTCCTCCTTGTGCACTGTTTCCTCCAGACCTAACCACTCTGCTTCGTTATACTATAACAATCGTTATGTTATAACAACCCTCCTCCATGTATAGATTTTGAAGCATACGCGTAATCACACAAGATGTAAGATCTAAGTCATAAGCAGAATTATGCTTTTGTAAATTAAAGTTCATTTCTTAAGTCGTGTGTGCGATTCGTTAGGTAAGGATGGAACGGAATGATATAGCTATCGACCCTATAATTATAAAATAACTTCGTGATATGCATAAAACTGATTCATCTGTAATATTAATACAAAACATTTATCTAGAACAAGTACAAGTAAGATTATGTGAATTTTCTAATTAGAGCCTATCCTATAATAAAACTCATTATATATATATATATATATATATATATATATATATATATATATATATATATATATATATATATATTGCATAACAGATCATACAGATCTTTTGCCTCGCTTTCTAGTCTTCTTACTAACACATATTGCTTGTGGGATCACGAATAGTTTGGAGACGTTCACCCAACTTCACGTTGCTACGAACTATTTGTAGTTACCATGGTACAGCGGTAGCCTATGCATAGCTCAACTTATTTGACATTTCTTCGTCCCATAAATGTTTCCATTAATTCCATATGAGTTTCGAACTATTCGTTCCAGAGTTGAATAATTCCTGCTCTGGTAAGGTGTGAACTTTCGACGTTGTCCAGCAAGTGTGGTTCTGTTGCTGCTCCATGAGTCATCTCATTTCCCGCTAACAGATCTATTTAAAAAAAAAAAACCTGTACCACTACAACCCGATAAGGGTCTTGGGTTCAGTACTTGGTAAGGACCATACTGTTTCTAGGCCAACGGATGTGCAAGGAGGTGAATCGGCCAAGATCACGCCCAACCGCCAGATTTTCCCCCAATTAAGGGTACCCACTTTTTAGAGGCTGGGTGAGCCCCAGGAGGGTCTCCCGATCCCACAGGGTTGATCCACGGCTGAATACAGAATAAATAATTATCTGCCTCAGCCGGTCTCGAACCCGGGACCTTGAGATTAGTAGCGCAGTACCTTACCCACTGAGCTACCCCGCTCCCAAACAGATCTATTTACATTTTCTTATTTGAAACCCATTAAAAAATTAAAAATAATTGATTTTTCCTAAGTACGGTTTTCTGAAGCTTTTGTTTTCATCTACTAATAAAAAAAATTGTTGGTTGCCTGATTTTTGAAATAAAATTTTGTTGTGTATCTTTAATATATGTTATCAGGAAACAGTGTAATATTTTTATTTATATATGATCCTTACGTTGTTTTTTGTTCTTATTCAATTTTTTAAATGAGTTTATTAAATTTCCTGGATTCATTTAACGATGCATTAGTGTTTTTCGGATCATGGCGTTATTATTAGTAACCAATCTGAATGCAGAAGTACACCGGCTGGGATATCCGCTCAGTTGCCAGTGAGTTGAGCTAGTTCTGATCCATTTAAAGTCAAGTTTGGAAGTAGTGGGGCGGGGAATCATCTTAATAACCATTCTAAAGGCGATTAGGAGGCTCAATAGGCACCCGGCCTCAGATCTGCCCTTCGTTCCCCGGCCAAGGATTCCAACAAATCTTTTTTAATGGTTCCGACACCGTCCGAATGCCTATTCCTAGTCATTTAGCAAGAGCTATTCTCTGCCCGTTCGGTGCTCCCCTCGTAAATATCTGATCCGTGATGTTCCATATCATTCGGAAAATTCGAGAGTGGAGGGAGCAATGACAAAAGGAGCAGTAACATTAAACTATAATAGTTTTTGTGTAGCTAAATTGTTGTTGAGAAAAAGTGTTAAATACTTTGATGACAATGAATGATGCAATCATAATCACCCATACCTTTATGATCATGGAAGAACTTTATAATTTCAAAAATGATACATTTCAGAGAAATATTATCTTATTAGAATATTATAAATATTCATACAGAAATATTAGATTATTAGGAGCTGAGGATTAACACTTTTATTTTTGAATTCCTTAACTATTTGCTCTCTGAGAGAATAGAACTTGCTCTCCATTACATTGAATAAACGAGTTTGATTCTCGTTACGTTTTCTATTATTATTATTATTTTTTATTTATTTATTTATTTTACTGTCCTAACACTATCAGGAATAGACTTTTCATTTTTATTTAACAGTAATATTTTGTGAACTTCAAAGATCGGGGGTTGAATTACGAAAAATCAACCGATTTTTAAGAATTATTTGACAAATATTGAACTAATAACGCAGGAAAATGTACGAATTAAAACAATAAATCCAATTAACAACCAAAAGTTATCAAGTTATGAATAATTCATAATTTCAATATCGACTTTAAAGTAAGAACAATTTTAAAATTCAATATTTAGGTAAGAATGGGAAAGCAGTTGGGCAAACAATTCGTCACTGGTTTGGATGGAGCCCAATGACAATCGCAAATCCCTTTGATGTGTAAAAGAAAACCGCTCGGGAACGGCCAACGCAAACATTGGCCAGTACTTTCACCAATGCACAAACACTTCGGTTTACATCAGTGGTAAACGATTTGATGGGTGTGAAACCGGAGTAATTCCTTACGGACCAAGCAACTATTAGTTCAGTGGTTCTCGCTGATATGCATCCCCCTTGAGTTATAATATATGTCTGCACTTTCTTGAATCTGATTCCTCTCTCCCTTTGAAAAATATGGTCCTTTTTTTATTTTTTTTATTTATAAAATTGATTTTATTGATTATGTCCTTATTTAAAAATAAACACTGATATAGACATTTACAAACAATGATGTAAATTATAAATACTTTTCATTTTTATTTTTTCTTAAAAAAAAAAATTTAAGAAGCGATTTCAAAATATTTCTCATGCAAATCCCTGCGAAGAATTTGGAATTTCATATTTTTAAAATAATTATTTCGATCTTTTAACTTCTTTATCTTTAACTCCTAATAAAAGACTGAGATTTGAAATGCAAAAGGGATATAAATTGAATTCGAATATTATTGAGGACAGTTGCACTAATATGGATATCCAGATAATTAGATCAAGTCCACTCTGAGCAATGTTTACAAATTATTAAAACTTATATTTTATAATTAAAGTAAAACTTTCCGTTTTTAGGATGCACAATAAAAAATAAATTTTGTTCAGTTGATTCAATTTGTTTCAGCTGATTGAGGGAAATTTGCCATTTGTTTTTAGTTTTAATTTATATTTACAAAGGAAAATGAAGAAAAGAAATGCGGCCTTTTTCATTTAAGATGACTTAATTAAGACTAATTCTGAAAGCACTGGCTTGAAAACCTGGCGAATTAATTTCCTTTTAAGCAATGAGATTTTTCAAGGTAATTCCATTAATCCGCCTAATTTCTCCTGAAATCACAGCGCCCGAATTGAAGACAACTTCAAAATTCAGTTTTCATATAACTCCGTTTTCCTCAAACCTGTTTCATTTAGGTCACTGTAGGATTTTTGTAACATTCATTTCATACTACCAAAATGTATGTTTTAATTTAGGAACAGTCGATGTGAAAAAAAAAATGTTGTGATTTTTATTTGTTTAATATGTAAAATACATGCGGTAAAAAAACTTTTTCCGACTTTGTTGTCTTATTGCCTAAAAGCCTTAATGTTTGTTTAGAAATTTATTTTGCTGATTTAGGGCAGTTTTTGGTTTCTAAAATTTTTTTGTGTGGTGGCACACTTATTTTTGTCTGATAAACAAAATAATAAACTATAGAATTAAAAAAATAAATAAAAACATGGAATTGTAATAAAAACCAATATTAATTTTTTGTAATCGTTTCTATTAGTTTGCCATTTCTTTAATTTTTTTATTAAAATTTATTATTTAAAAAAATCGAGGTATCCATTTTGCGATCCACTGATTTAGGGAATGATTTCAGGAATAAAATTCACATTTTTTATAAATACATTAAAGAAAAAAAAATATGGAACGATGAGTCGTTTGGGCTTCAAATGATAGCTAAAATAAATCACTGTTACTTCACTATTTTCGATTTATTTTTTTGACTAATTCATAAATAATGACCAGTCGCACGTTTTGGTCAAGTTTTTATTTTGTATTTCCTAAGAAACTACATAAAAAATTCATTCAGTTCTTCATTCACGGAACTTCGTACGAAAAATGATGCTGCTGAACCTTTATGCAGCTTTGTAATCAAAATCTGATGTCAGAAAATATTGCTTTGCTTTCTACTTGGTTTAAGAAGTTATACGAATTAAACTGACAATATAATCAAGAATTTCTTTTGTATTAATTACGGTTATGCTTCATTGAGATGTATGTGCATAAATGTTGTTTAGTAATTCATAATATATTAAATTATAATATTATATCCTTAGGTAATAAACAGGACAATCCATATTATTCGGACAATCCATAAGCCTCATATTCAGAGGTAAAATATCTCTAGTATGTTAAACGCTTCCGTAAAGGCCTTTCAGACTCTGGCTAGGCATGTGGTTAGAATCTGCCAGAGATAAATATTCTTAAATCCTAATGCTTATCAGTATTAATATTATTATTATTTGCGAGAAATCGAATTTTATTTTTAATACTTTTCTTATATGCCAAGTACCACTTAAATAAAAATCTTTATTAATAAGAACTGGAGTGGAGTTTTACTGCTCCCTTTGCATAAATTGTATTATCAAGTTAGTTGTACTAAGATGTGGAGCATGTGTAATTATTATAATTGAAATTCCCTTCTAAGGAGAAAATAATATTGGATTTTGCCCATATTATAGTATTTTAAATTTATCACACTATAATTGCCTACAAATCACTAAAGAATTTATTTTTAAGTATAATTAATGCATCTAATAAAGGCGATACTTAAGGCATTATGCCCTTTTGCCTTGTTTTTATTTTTTATTATTTTTCTTTCCTATTCTAAACGTTACATTTAGTGTATTTTATATTGCTGGGAGAATGTACTCGTAAACATTACAACTTTCTATTTATTAAATTTATTTATTGTTTAATTTATTAATTTTTCAGTTATAAGTATCAATGTGGATAATGAGGTTGCCTGGAGGGTAGATGGGTTTGAAGTGTTTAACAAATCCGGTTGAAATTCTGTGTATTACATGGAGAATTATTATTGGTCAAATTGTCACTTGAACAACTGCTTTCTTGGTTTTCTGTGCCCTGAATAAAATTCTGATCTATCTCCTAAACAGACATTGAATCGGGGATATATCAGACTGTTGAAGCCTAGTGGTAACCATACTGTTTCTCAAGAGTAGAAAATCTCTTGCAAACTACATTATTATTGCACCACTCTTAAAAGTAGGTTTGAAGTGAATCAAAACTACTCTTAAACATCGGCGTCAAAGATAGGCTTCTCCATTTTATTAGAAAATGAATGAAATATATATAAATACCTTGAATACGACAAGGAAGGATTCAAAAGTTCATTAAGTAAACAACACCTTTATCAATTCCCGCTCACTATATATCGAGAAAAAAAATTAGAAATAGCCTTAAAATCGATGATGACGTAAGCACCAAATACTAACGACTCTGAGTCGTTGATCTGATCTTAACTAGTGCTATAAGCCTTAAAAATATATTTTAATAATAAAGTTTTTGACATTTTAATAAACACCTACTGTATGCAATAAAGAATACAATTTAAAAAATATGTATTGTTATTTGGGAAGAAATCGTTTTATGTGTTTCCTGTGAAGTTTGCTAACTAAATGGCGCTTACGTATTTTTCAAAAAACGGCTTCGATTTATTTTATTTTTTTCTGTTGCTATTATATGCCATGAAGATCTTTGAAGGCGCGATGTAGTCTTCTTACAGACATTTTTTTCGCTTGCGGGTGCCCAGACAGCCTCGAGAGGGTCACCTAAACTCACGTTGCTACGGAACATAGTTTCCTTGGTGAAGCGGCTTCGTAAGCAGTCTGATTGTTGCCGATTACACACTGTTCGTTCCCACCCACTCACTCGGGTTCAAGGACAGTGATAAATCTATCTAGATCCACGGATTATGGCTGTTCGGGATCAGCAGGCTCACGAGGACATACATTTCATTCCGCGAAGCAGACCGTCCATGAATCATAAGATTCCGGGCGGCTATTTGACATCCTGGAAGATCACATCGCGATTCGCAATCAAGGTACGCAGGGTAGAATCATCACTTTTAGGCCCGTTCTTTGTAATATAACTCACATTAGCCTGGCGAGCCTAACATGGAGATTCTCAAGCTGCGTGATTTTCCGCGGTAGGCGGTCACCCATCGAAGTATTGACCACGGTCGAGGTTGTAACTTTGATTAATTATGGGAAACGCCTTAGTCCGCTCGGCCACCCCGGCCCAACTGCTATATTGTCAACCTTATGTTTTTATATTCAAGCTTTCACGCTTTATATCGGTTCATAGGTCATATACAGTTTTAAACTACTTTCTTAAGCTATTTTTACTGTAGCATACAGGACGTTTCAATCCCATGCATACAATAATAATAAACTCTTTATTTATTCCGGGACAAGTCCGTTTAGAATAACAATCACAGGCAATGATAGGTGGGTTTCAGGGCCTTAGAGTAGATGAAATAAAAACATATGAGTTTACAGATAATAAGAAAGATTAAAAGGAATAATAAATAAATACAAATGAAAATTATAATTAGGAATAATGCAATAACTTCTAGCATTAGAAATAATTGTTTACATCTTAAAATGAAAGCCACACGAACTTCTTATGTTAATAAGATATAACAAAAATTAGAAATGAAATAAAATATTTACAAATGTTGATTGAAATGGAAGAAAATCTATTCACATTTTTTTTTTTTTTGGAATTGGATGGAAAAGAAGTGATTGAATAAGTGGGATTTGAATGTGGGAAGAGTATTGGAGCGACGGATGGAAGGAGCAATGGAATCCCATAAGGATGAGGATCGGACAAGATCTGTCGAAAGCTGCGGATCGATGGGCCGCTGGATATAAATCTGGAGACCGAGAACGGGTATGACGAGAATGAACCGAGGATTTCTTTATATAGCTGCATACTTCAGAACATTACAAATAGCTCAATGAAGTAGTTAAAACTGTATATGACCCGACTTAAACAAGGAAATCTTTAATATGTACATATATAGGTATAATATATTCATTGATGCCAGTATATTTATGTTTTATCCTTGATCTCATACATTTTTCAATAAATATGGAAGTATCAAGCTAACGCTCTTTTCAAGTCATATGGCCCAACTTCAAATACTCTCCTCTATTCCAATGTTTTATTTATTCAAATATTGCTTCTCTTATGTCTTATCAATACTCTCTTTGCAGTCAAGCATTTTTTTCATATTTATGTAATAATCTTATGAGATTTTCTTAAGAGTTCCTGAAGTCGGTTAAGGTTCTAGCCTTAACTCTCTTTGCAGCATTTATTGCTCTACCCCCTCATTGCTTTTTTTATATTTCCTCTTAAACTAGAACATCTGATGAGCTAGTGCTTTGCGTGCAAGTTCGGTGAGATCACGTGCTTTTTATTAAAAAGTTAAACATTTGAAGTCGAAGTAATATTGTCCAAGAATATACGTTGGTGAAGATATATTATGGGTTGACATCAAACTTAAGTTTTGCTGTTATTCGAAAAAGTTTGTCGTCCTTTTTCTTCGGTCTCTGATTGGGTTTCTTTTTACTGTCGAAGCAGTTTATTTGAAATCTGCTTTTCAGCTTACCCTTCATGGATAAGTTGGCATAGTATATCCTGGTGCCTAGTGATAAGTTCTCGCCCGCGATCAAATGGAATTTTTAATAAAATCTCTGCCTAGAATATTATCGTACAAGACTTTTGATACGATATCTTAAAATTTTGATTTCATTTGTCCTTTTAAGCTATGTGAAATTAAATTAAGATTTCTTGGTATTGATGGTTTTTATTAGGAGGAAAGAATTATTATGTGATTTATATTCCTGTTCTCATTCAAACATCAGTAAATCTGTAATGTTATTTAATACTAAAACATTTCGCTCACATTTCATATTTTTATAATTGGAGCGTCAATTAATTCGAAAAATCGATTCCAATGAAACTAGAATCCTAAATTATTAATTATTTTAATAAAGGTAATATATGAAGTAATTATTATTCTAACTTTAGTATCAGTGAATCAATACATAACTTTCTTTTTAGTTACGGATGATAAGTTTTAAATTACCTCTCAGTGCTTGGCTTTTGTTAATGATATAAAATATTCTCAACTAAACATTTTATTTTTGGATCACGTACTTCAAGAGTTTTTACAGCGCAGATATTGCAAAAAAAAAAAAAAATCTTTCCCTTATTCATGTCGAGATTTAATTTACACGCCCCGGTAAACTTCGTTACTTTCTGTTTCACCCTCTTCAGTTCATATCCTTCTGGCGAGGGAAAGGAGAAAAAAAAGAAGAAGAAATAATATAAATAAAAACTTTACATTTTTAGTTTTTGACTAACAGTGAATCTGCATTTAACTTTGTTTTTGTTACGGTTATGTTTAGTTTATTAAAGTTATTACTGGCCCTTTTCATTTAAATTTATGGTTCATTGAACTTTATGGTACGCAAACGATTTATGATTAATTCAAACGTCTTTAAATATCAGGATTAAATAAAAGAATATTGGATACAAATCCATACCATTTAACGTGTAATAAAACCAATTTTAAGCGATAATATTTTAATATTATTAGATAAAATAAAAAAATAGAAATATACAACTCCTAAGTGTTTAAATTACCCATTAGAATAAGTTTTCTTTAAGGCGTGCTTTATTGATATATTTAAAAACATAAATGTTTATTTACAGATATGTTTTAGAATTTTCAAGAACATTATTGAATCATACTCAAGTTTATTCAAGATAAGAATCAATCTAATGTGTTTTTTTTATTTATTGAAATTTACAACTTTATTACAATAATACAAGAAGTAAATGTGAAGTAAGAGTATAAGACATGTTTATGACTTGTGAAGAAACCATCCATTGATAACACTTCAATGACTAATTTAAGTTAGAAGGTCCCGTGGCCTTCTTCTTTTCAGACCCCTCAGGGGATTATGAGGTATACATGGGAATGAAAGGCAACGAACAAGAGGGTTGGTTTGGGCAAGGAGTTTGGAATTAAAGGAGGTATATCTATTTCGGGCTAAATCTGCAACAAATGGGATATTGCGGTCTTAGTGGATTATTTTATTTGTGACAAAATAAGGAGCATTAAGGATTTTTCGAAGGATTTTGGATTGTAAGGATTGGATGCGGGAGGAATTTGATGGATTAGTGGTATCCCAAAGCTCTATCCCGTATGTCTAAATAGGCCTGTTAATGGTGATGTAACTGAGCTTTTTGTAGAAAATTGGTAATTTGGAGCGTTTGTCAAGTAAGTGCTGTAGTAATCGGAATCTACGTGCAGTTTCTTGTCGTTTCAGTCTTGTATGAGGGTTCCATGTAAGGCGTTTATCAAGATGGAGTCCTAGGTTGCGGATCTGTTCGACAGGAATAAATGGTATATTATTAAAGGATACTGTAGGACAGGATGTAGTGGGTTTACAACCCAATGTTACATTCCCGAATTAAAATTCTTTTTTCTCCTGACTTTGTATTCTTTTGATATTCTTATTTTATTAGAAATAGCCTCGTATATACAGGACAATTAACAAATAAAAACTTTTAAAAAAAACATATTAGTTACCTGTTCAGAAAAATAGTGGACCAATACGAACAAGGAGATCTTAGCATAAATTACAATAAAACTAAATACATGTGCATGGAGAAGGAAGAGAACATCTACCCAACGTTAGTGAAGCTGAATAAAGTGGATCATTTCTGTTACCTGGGATCCATAATACAAAGTTATGGTAGAACGGATGCAGAAATCGATAAAAGAATATCTAACGGCTAAAAAGTAGTAGAAATGCTTAATTCCCATTTGTGGAGCAGCAATATTTTAATTAAGACAAAAACTGATCTACAAAGCATTGGTAGAAAGTTTAATGTTATATGGATCATCATCACATGGCCCTCAGCATGAGCCAAGGAAAAAAATTCTTAACCGTAGAAATGGATTTTTGGAGGAGAGCAGCAAGGATATGTAGGATCGAAAGGATCAGAAACATCGTTATAAGGGAGAAAATTTAAGTATGTCAGAAGAGGCGATGGAGGAATGAAGATTCAGATGTTTGGCCACGTGATACGGATCAATGATAACAGAATACCAATTCTGGAAGAAGGAGAGGAAGACCCTCTGTCAGATGGAAGGATGGAGTGGTGGAGAGCATGACTGGAAGGGGACTGTCGGAGAAGAACGTGATGGACTGGCAGAGATGGAGGTACCTACTCATACAGGAGTTTGGTTGAGGAGACCTTCTTATTGAAGAAATTCCTAAAAGCTGAAGAGAAAAAAAATGGTATAAATATTGCATCTAAGGTAAAATTTAAAAAAAACTGTAAACATATTTAAAAAATTAAATAAATAAATTAGTACATCGATGTAAGGTAGATCGGGGTAAGTACATGTCCGGGGTATGTGCACCCATGGGGATTTATTTCACATTTATATTGTTGGAAGAGCTGCCATCTATAGAAGGTAGCTCTCCCAACATAGTAGATTTGAAATACCTGTAAATCCCCATGCATGCATTTGCCCCGAGTATGCGCTTACTTGCCATAATTGTTTTTAATTTTACATTTATTTCCATTCTAATGTTTTACTCGTAAGTCTTGGATTACCAAGTCTCTTGGTATAAATTTCTGTTTAATGTTGGTAGAGGTTGTAACTATTGGATTTATTACTTTCTATTTTGTTAATTATTATTTGTTTTTATTTTCAATCCTCACGAATTCATTATAAAAGATATGTACGCAAAAAAAAAAAAAGTAAATTAGTTAATTAGTTTTTGAATAGAGATTTTCGTTTTTTGAGTTAGACATGTTGCGGTTAAATTATATTCTTCTTTTAATACAAATAATATTTAAATGCATGACTGGATGGAGGTGTTATGTAACAAATTTAATGTTACAAAGGTTGTAAATGTTGCAAGGCAATGATAAGCACTTTTCATCTTTATTCCTAGGAAAAAAATCAATGTCTGATAATTTGTTGCGTAGCACCTTCATCCACTCATGTCTTCAATTATTATATATGTGCCTGTGAGTAAATAGGGATGCAAGTAAGCGTCCATTCACATACACCATTGGTGATATTACGTATTTTATACCTTCAACGCAAAAGTGCCATATGTTATGGAACTTTACATCAGGATATTCCAATCTTTGGATATTCGTGGTTCCGGAGCTACTTCCAATAGCGGAGATATAGGAAAGACGAGCATTTCATCCTCTTTGGGATAATCCGAATATGCAACCCCACGCCTCCGTTGAGCTATACCTGCGGGAAGCTCATCTTAAAATCCTCCCCAGACAAGTTTGAGAGATTTAATGTATTTACCCTTTTTCAGGCTCTGATGGAGGGAAAAAGCCTACCCTTCTTTAACAAACAGCGTTTCCCCTCCGGTTCGTCTTATCGGATCCTTTACTTATTTATTCACTCCGTCGAATTATATTTCACCTCCGTCGCAAGTTCATGTTAATTAGGCAAACCGGTGAGAGATTAGATTTACATTGTTTATTTTACTCTGAATTTTATGAACAACGTTTAAATAACTAAGGGAAGAAATATTTCATAAATACCTTCCGTTATTATAAGATATAAAAACGTATCTACCACTTTGTCGTTGAAGGCAATATGACTTTTTTACACTTGTAGGTATTCGACGCTACATGATAAAATAGCGAATATCTATGTTTTTGCGATTTTCTTATTTGCTTGTTATCCCAGTATTTTAAAATGTATCTAAATTGATATACCAACCTTAATTTAAGTTATTCCGTTTCGTTTCAGGTTAGTAAATACATTTATAAGTTAAATAAAATAATCAGAATACTTGTCCGATCCAGGAATCCAAGATTCTTAGTCAAAGGCGTTACTTAGTTTCCATCAGCCTTGAAGATCTGAAATTCTGCTGAAATTTTTCACGTCGGTAAACAAATCGGGAATTATGCTTAAAAAGCAGTGAGTCCTCAAAAATTAATACAGGCCAAATTTGAAATATGAAACGTTTTCATCGATGTAAATAACATACTAGATTTTGGTTAAAATTAGCTGGCCGGAAGTGGTACTTTATTTGAAGATCATCATAACCTTTCATCATAAATTATATTAATCAATTTGGTATATTGAACTTTTGTATCAATATGAATACCATAATATATTTAGGTTAAAATTGGATAGCCTATAGTGGTACTTTACCTGAAGCTGTTTTTATTTTGTTTACCTCCTGCCTTTTTAGAAAGGTGGAATACGAATCTTGCTAAAAGTCACAAATCGAGATTTTCATAGATAAGTTCGTTTCAAGGTCCGTTGTTTTCAATATTCTTAGAATAGTGTATGTGCGTGTTTCAATACTGTGTTCAATACGTTGAGTGTCGTTTTTAATACTGCTATATTCGGAAACTGGTTAACAAATTTCATAATCACTTTTTGATCCACCAATGTGTTTAAACTTGGAATTATTGTTTCTGTGCTATATTTTTATTTTTGGCGGTGCTTTCATCACTCCATCAGTGTAAGAAGTTTGGTAATTATTTTACATTATAAAAATGGAATAAAACCTTTATAATTATTCAAAACCATTCTCAAGTCCAAATTTAACAACATTTTAGGGTTCCGATTTTTTAAAAATATTTCATCTAATAAATTGACAAAAAATGCCTTGAATTTTACAGTTCATAGCTTAGAGATTCTCGAATTGTATTATACTTGAATTTTTTCATGTTGTAACGCTATACATCATGGGTTAACATAATACGTTAAATATTAAAAACGATAATTCATAGATTTTGCTTGTATTATTTGAATGATCCTGACTATTTATTATGCTGTAAGGCTATCGAAATTTTCTTCTTGTCCTCTAAGCCGAAAATTATGTTTTACGCTTATTGGAAAACCTCATTATCTGGCTCTTCATGAACGAATATTTTAGCCAGGCCACGGATTTTTAGTTGAAAGATGTAAAACCCGCGGGCCTATCCTCTAAATTAGTGGACAACGACAGGCCTTAACTCTGCTGATTTGACTTGCAGAAAAATCCGTGGGCTTGGCCCGCCTTTAGAAACGTCCATGAATGACTTGCGGTACATCCAGCTTTGTGTTTATTGATATTTGGTATTGGGTGTATTAGTATTTGGATATATATAGACTTAAGGTATATTCAGCAAAATTAAGGACACACCAAGCTTTTGGATGGGTGTATTCCTGAACCTTCAATAAAGTAGCCATAAGGAACTGGTTTTTAGCATGATGCTAACTTCTCCAGGTAGTCAGGCAAAATCACTAATGGGTTTTATAATACAAGCTGTAATTTTATCTCATCAATCTTATCCTTGCCGCTATACTTCAAGTCGTCGTCACTAAGCAATGTGGAAGTTGAATAAATTTACAAAATGAAATTACGAGTATTGTATTAAAATGGAATATAAAATTCGAAATTCATCTATTAACTAGTAACTTTTGAATTATATAACTGCCTCATCATAACAATTACCCTTGATTTCTGCAGAATAATTTTCTTAAAAAATTAATTATGTTACGATTCAATTTTGTTATTAATTAGTGATTAATAAGAGCGTATAAAAATGTATATATCTGGAATGAACATTATTCCTTTAATGTAGTATAACTTTCAAATTTCAGTTTGTGAATTATTGACTAACTTATTCATTTTTTTTCTTTAATTATGAAGTCGCCCCTTTGAATATTAGCAATCATTACATGGTCAGACAACGCAATTAAATAATTTATTATTAATTGATTAATTTTTTTTAAGCTATCATACTCTGTTAAGTTGCTGCGGCACTGAGGCCTTACAAGTTACTATTGTGAACGCTAAAACCCAAGATACTTCTTTGTTCAGAATTTCCCAAGCTCTAAAGAGTTCTCGATATTCTTTTTTGGAGGGTTTCTCTTTACAGGTTTTCTGTAAAGTTAATTAAAATTCTTAGAATATTAGTTTTTTAAAATATGTACATTGAACTGTAAATTCGGTTATATATTTGATACTATAAGATTTTCTAGGTGTTGTTAGAAGAAGGTGGCCAAATATCGTCCACCAATGTTCAAATATTATAAAAATATAATACAACAGCTCTTTTCTATACAAACAGATGCTGGTATGGTAATTGAAAATAACTAAATAATCATTCCTCTGAGTAAATAAAAACTATTTTTACGTAAGTGTTAGAATTTTGAAAGGATGGTTCGAACTTCGTCCCCCAATTATATTCACACTACACTACTTATGTTTTAGTCAGTGACATTTAAATAAAGGCAAAAACGAAATTTATTTATATTAATACACTTAACACATTTTAATTATTGATTGTTTTAGTAAAAAATGTGACAACAAGCAGAGGAGAAGGGAATACCATAAACAAAGGGGAAAGTATTTCAGAATCCATATAATCACGGGGTCCTAAATTTGTCCCCCGGGCGAGTTGAAAATTGATGAACCTTGAGGAGAGGGAAACGAATTTAGCACACGGCCTATGAAAACAATGGCAGGCAGCTTTTCCTACATTAATGATTCAATTTAGTGTTCTCGAACAATTTGAACATGAAATCAGTACTCTTGACTATTAATGATAAAATAAATAATATTTTACTATCAACAGTCAACGGAAGTTTTTCAAGAGCTTTTCAGCTAGTTTATAATTTAAATGACGAATTATTAAAGGACGGATTTCAGGCACTTTGTAATATCAAATTTTATGGTAATTCTTCGTGTTTCTCTAATGACAATATAAAAATAAATAGTTGCTTGGCTCCAATTTTTTTCTCGAGTATTTTTCCTCGGTTGTTATGGATGGATTGAGTTGTTTTACTTCTATCACTAACAGTAATATTTAGTTACAGAATGCTAAATAAAAATGTTTTTTTTTGTTCTTGGATAAACATTATAAATTGGTATTAAAGTTGTTTTTAATCTTTATCCAATTTACATAACTATTTTTATTCAGTGGACTTTACAAAACAGTTTTTTGTTGGGTACGAAACTACGGCAATATTTGTGTTGTATCTATCGAGTCCCATGGTTACGGCAGTCAGTAACCTTTAAAATTAAATGTTGATATCGCGACTTCTAATCCTATTGATGTTACTGCAAAACCTGCCATGGATAACCATTTTTATTAATTATTCCTTGGGTCTTTCCGAAATGGATTACCCCTAAGTTTTCCGAATTTTTTTATGCTGTATTATTCATCGGAGTAAAAAAAAAAAAAACATTATTAAATATTTAGCGCTACAATTTTTGTTGAGAATTTCGTGGTAGGACAAATCTCGTTCAATTTATTGATACCGTTTGTGAAGCAGAGGGCGTGTGCGCTGTCAGTGTGCTCTGTATTTTTACGACTTTGCAGTTTATGTTTGGCCACAGCGGGGCCTAGCCGATCAGAACTGTAACAACAGTTTACTGCTAGCTGCGTCCAACAACCTCATTTCGTTTGTAAATTACTCATTAGAGTCTGTTTTCTTTGTCGATTCTTTATTTTTAAATAAACCAACATCAGATTAAAAGAGTTTATGTTCTATATGAATTATTTATGTATATTTTTAAAAATCTAAAATAGTTTTGTAAGAAGAAGTGATAGTCATTAGAGTCCGTTGTCTTTGTTACTTCTCAATTTGAAAATAAACTAATGTAACAACAAAATGATTTTGTTTGAAATATTTATCCTATCGTTAGTTATCATGACTGGTCATAATTTTTTTAAGAGCTTTAATTTTGTTAATATATACCTATATAAATTTTCAATGGACAATTTTTTTCATATCTTTCAAAAATAATAAATGTTTTTCATTATTTTTAATCGTAGTTTTTTGTTCATAATGATAGTAATATCTTCTTTTTTATAATGAAAGCAGAATATTCTAAAGCAATTAAATAGAAAGCATAGGCATTTCATTATTCAAGTAAATGCTTGTTTTATTATTAAGTAGTTAAAATAAAAATGCATTTCTTAAATTGCGTAAACTTCTCTACCTCTAAAATATCGGATGTGTCCACTCTCCTGCTTTTTCTTCACCTTCTTTTTTTTTTTTTTTTTTTTTTTGTCAATTTTATTATCTATTAAATGGACATCGGAATGTCCCGAGAGATGAACAGTTTTCAAATAAAGGGTAACATAGCAGGCGCATACTTTCTTATTTGTTTATACATAGATAGTGTATTTTTTCTTTCAATATTGTAGAGTGCTTTGTTTTTGAAAACATAATTACACACCCTATTCTTCGGAAATATGACCATAAATTTGCGAGAAGCCTATAACTATAAAAATTTATACTATGATTAGAAATAATAAAAATATTTTATTTCTTTAAGCGGTGGAAAAATAAATACTCTAGACAAAACTTATATATTCATCTTTCCACCAAGCCATTTAAAAAAAATACTTGTCTCCTACCACTAGTAATAATATTTGTTGAGAAAGGAATTTTCTAATTATGCCTAGAGTTTTAAATTTCATTTTGGAATTGCTCGTGTAACACGCATAAGTAAAACTTCTGCTTTAAAGTTTTAGAATTCATTTATGATCGATTTTCATCTTGAGTATTCGGTTTTCACTTGGAATTTAAAACATTCTCTCCCAAACAGGGACTCTTTAAGAAATCCATTTTGCTCCAAACAGAAGTTTTAGAATATTCATCAGGCCTTGAGTTATGGGCCACTTTGAGCTTTCATTATGATTCATTAATGTTCGGGCGAGTTGAGAAACTAAACCACCGGAGGCGAAAGGTTTTCAAATTTGTTTTCTTTCTAGATTGGTTCTTAGTTTATCAGTTTATCCCTACAAAAGTAAATTTACTCAAGAATTAGTGGAATTACGTTCCTTGCCTATAGGTTTTCGGACTGATTTTTTAAAATCATTAGACAAGATAATTTACCACTGACGTTGACTATATATATATATATATATATATATATATATATATATATATATATATATATATAGGCTCTACAGACCTTGTAGATCTTTGGCCGCCTGAACCAGCCTTCTCCACCTCTGCCTATCTTGGGCCACTGCTTTCCAGTTTGCTGCATGCAGCTCTTTCGCATCTTTGTTGATCATATCTATCCATCTGGTTTTTGGCCTTCCACGTGGTCTCTTGCCAACTATTGTGGCATTCATCGTTGTGAAAAGGCGTCCTGATGGATTGCTTCGAGCTACATGCCCCGCCCATCTTAACCTCCTTGCCTTCATATCATGAGATATTGACTGGCCAGTTTCTGTAAAGTAATTCTTTATTGGTCTTTCTTCTCCAGGATTTTATCTAAGCAAATCTCTCGATTCTGCTTTCTTGGGTCCCGGTTAGAGCCCAGGTCTCGCAGCCGTACATCAGAACTGGTTTTATCACAGTATTGTACACCCTTAATTTGATATTTCTGGAGATTTTTCGGGATTTCAGTACTCTTAAAAGAGAGAAGAAAGCTTTATTTGCGCTTGATATACGCTGGTCTATCTCAGTATGCTGGTCATTGACTGAGGTTATTGTGGAGCCGAGGTATTTAAAGCTGTCTACTTTCGGGAATGTTCTGCCATCCACGCAAATACTATTGTTGGGGTGGTTTTTTCGGCTAACTATCATGTATTTTGTTTTGTCTTCATTTATTTGCAAGCCGATTTGCTCTGCTTCTCGTAACAGAGTCTTAGCAAGTCTCGCAATGTCCTCTTCATTGATTCCAAGGACAGCTAGGATTTTGTGTTTCATTCCGACGTGCACCCCTCCATTTTCGAATGAAGTTGTTCTAATCACCTTCTCAACGGCTAAGTTAAACAGCATCGGCGAGAGTCCCTCCCCCTGCCTCAGACCTGTTCTAACTTCAAAGGTTTCAGGCACATCTCCTTGTATCAGGACTCTGCATTTGGGGTCGTTTGTACACGCATTCGTCAATCTCACCAATTTCCCGGGAATACCCAGCTCAGTCATGATTTTCCATAGGCAGTTTCTGTCCACGGAATCATAGGCTGCTTTGAAATCGACAAATAAGGCGTGCATATCCTGCTCTATTTCCCAACGTTTTTCGAGTACCTGCTTTAGCATAAAGATCTGGTCTAGCGTGCTCCTTCCTCTTCTGAATCCTGCTTGGTGGTCGCCTATTATATTTTCATAGTGGGGATATTAGTTATTATCTTATAGGCAACCGGAAGGAGTGCTATGCCTCTGTAGGTACCACATTCATACATGGACCCTTTCTTTAGGATAGGACATATTAGACCTGTGTTCCAAGCCTCTGGTATCCTTTCCTCCTCCCATATTTTCTGGATTAGTTCTAATAGCTTGGTTCTTAGAGTTTCGCCTCCATCTTTAAACAGCTCTGATGGTATGCTGTCCAGCCCTGGGGCCTTTCTTCTTTTAAGCCTGTCGATAGCTATTTCCACATCCAGAATGTCTGGTTTTTCAACCTCTTGCGGGTCGAGGTATTCCGCGTGGTCCATGTCTTCTTCGTTTGTGGGGTTCCCTTGGTTGAGAAGCTGCTGGAAATGTTCTTTCAAGATGCTTAATACTTTTTCTTTTGATGCCGTCAGTCGCTTTATGTCCTACCCTTTCTTTCCTGATGTCTTCGTAGTATTCGTATATATTTCCGGCCTGCCAGTTGTCCTCAATAGTTTGCAGTCTTTCTTTGAGGAATTCTCTTTTTGCTTTTCTTATTATTCTGTTTGTCTTTGTCCTGGCGGCGGCGTATTTTTCCAACGTGTCACGATCAGCTTTGGCTACGGAGAGAACTTTAATTTTTCTTCTTTCCTCCACTGCCTTTTCACATGCTTCTGTGAACCACTTCTTGGCTTTTCGTTTTTCAACAAATCTTTTATTTGTTGAGCCTTGAATCAGAAAACCTTTTATTCATGTGAATCATAATTTCGTTCATTAGTGGTTCTATTCGGATCATAAAAAGATTGGTTTTGTCCATTTCTACTGCATAGAAGATGATACAAAGCTATCTATAATCCTTCTCGACGAGTGATGCTCAGAGCAATCTATCAACAGATCAACCCTGGGATAACGCGTTTATTGTACTCACTCTTAACTCCGATTTACATAACGCCAATAAATACCAGTCTTAAATACCTTTTGATGGCATTATTTAATAAATACTTAAATATATTGAAAACAAAATAAATTCATTAATTATATATATATATATATATATATATATATATATATATAATTTTTAATAATTATTAATACTCGAAGCTTCAGCTTTAACCATTTCTGTTCCATTTTTTTTTCAAATATCACGAACATAAGTTTTATTGTAATATTGTGTATTGTGCTTCTGTAAGTGATTATGTACTGACAGCGGGCAAACTTATGAAATTGAATAAAATCTGATTTATATTCATAACTGTTCAGTGTTGAATTTTAAAACTCCGAATTTTCAAATGCATCAATTGGTAAGAATTTTTTTTATCGAACCGATTAATCTGCTTGCATGCATAGTAGGGAGGAAATCGGTATATTATTGGATAAAAAAAATTACATATTTTTTGTTTAGGAAGGTAGATCTCTGTGTTTTTGTTTCTGTCTTTGCCACGATTATCTCTTGAACGGGTTCACCTATTTTTAATTTTTTTTTTTTTGTTGTATAAGATTTAGGCCAGTTGTGCCTATGTACCGATTCGAGCACCCTATGCGCTGTAGCGACTGCGCAATAACCAAATTACCACTTCTTCTATTGAGTGTACCCTCGAAACGGTTCAGAAGATTTTGATAAAACTTGTCTAAAGTCTTCTTCTTAAATCCCTTTAACTATTCATACATATACCACATTCCCCCGAAGAAAAAGGAAAAAAAAATATGACGGAAAGAATATTTTATTTGCGCTTAGCTCGAAATTTTCGTTGTTAATACGTCCGTCGCCGATTGTGATAAAATGTTTTTGGTGATTCTGGATCTGGAGTTAGTAATGATGTTAAACTGACAGTAACAAAATAATAATTATGGTGGCCGTTACGAATGATTAAATTAAATGAACAATAATAAAACAAAATAATGTTTTCTTCTCATTTCAATTGTATAAATAAATCACAAAACTGAAGAATAGTGTTTATCTCGGTAGATTTTCGACCACTGAGCGAAGCTATTATTTTTTTTTTTATTAGAGGATAGAATATGCATATTTCTATGTTACTGTCTCAGCAGAATAATAAATTCTTATCTGTTTAACCCAAATTATAAAAACTATCAAGCATACTCGAACGTTCAATATCGATAACACAGCCTTTGCCTACATTATCTTCGGCACCATATTTTGATTCCTTGATCTCGTTTATCATTGATGCGAGAACTATTAAATTATTATATATACAACGAGACGTTGGCGGTTGTTCTTTTAAAAAGGTTTAATAATTATACAGCCCATTTTTGTTTGTTTAAATGTTGACAGATAAAATGAAATAGGTCTGTTTTGAAACAGGTTTATGCAAGAATATAGGAAATTTCCTTCTGATAATTTTTTTTTTTACTTCTGATCATATTTTGTTAATTTTTTTTATATTACTTTCATTCTTATAATTTTGTATATTGTATATATATAAGGTATTATTCTTATTTTAATGTATTTATTTTTTGCAGGTATGTGAAATTAATCATCTTCTATCTCATTCAAGTAAGTGAGCACAACAATAATTCAATCTTTAGAAAAAGTTGCATATTTAGATATATTTACACTCCAGTTATTTAGTTTCACAGTATATATAAACCATTCTTATGTTTTATGAACAACCTCTTCCCTAAAAGGGATGTTAGCGTAAATCCTTTTTTATCTGGGCCAGCACTAAGCTTCGTAATTTCATATTAATAACACTTTGGAAGGAGCAAAAATATTCATCTTCTAACTTCTCTTTTACCTCTATTATTTTTTTAAATATTACAATAAGCTTCTTATTAACTGTAGTTTATTACGCAAATTTAATATACATATAAAAAAAAAAAGATTTTTTTGTCTTTTTTTCATCCGTAAATCCTTTACTGCTGATTAACTTATATTATTCAACTTATAATTATAATTATTCATTATAACTATAATTATAATAACTTATAATTATTCATTCTAACCTCACTGTTAAAAGATTATGTATTAAGATTTAATATATTTAAATTTATTCAAAAACGTAAAATAAAAAATAATTTGTAATGTTTCGATGTTAAAACTTTAAAATTTCAATATCCATAAACTATGCTTGAATATTTTCATTTCTCTTTTTGTGAAATTCACTATTTTCATAAAATGCGAAATCATAATACAGCTAAGGGATGAAGTCTTAACATTGTATTCTCGTGCTGATTTGAAAAATGTACTGAAGTACAAAGTGCAATCTTGTAACTTTCTCAATAATTATGAGTAATTTTGTAATTAATTACATCAAATTTCAAAATTTTGAGCAAACTTGTAATCGATTAGCCTTTGTACTTAATTGAACGATTAACTCTTAAATACTATGTAATTGAAAATTTTGATTAATTTAATTATTAATTATTTTCGAATTCCAATAAAAGTTATTTAAAAACTTCGATTTAAGCTCTAATTATTATTGGAAATCTTGCGAATAGAAATGCTCTGTAAGCGTGTAGGTAATTAACTTTTTCCCTAATACATTAAACAAAAACATAGGCTTGGTTAATGGTTTCTTACATTAGAATGATGATAAATGTTAAAGAAAACTATTCCTCGAAAGGATAGGAAGATCTTTTTGTCGGTGTACTTGGAAATAATATCCAACTCTTTTTTTTTATTACGACTAGAAATTTGTTTCTCCTTTTTTTTTTTTTTTTTTTTTTTGCTGCATAGAGTATGCTATGTAGTATGACATAGAAAATTAAAATTAAACAAAAAGTAATTACATTTGATAATATTTTAAGTTATTTTATTTAATGAAAATACCTAAATAGAAAAAAAAATGTATTCTAACTGGTAGAATGTACTCAAAGCACAAAATGATATGTACGATTACTTTACCTTTGGTCAACATTTTTTTGAGTGTTAATTACAAATACTCATATTCAACGTTTTTCTTGAGTATAGCTTACAAACAAAGGTTTTTACTCAGACAATTTGTGTACTAGTAAGGTAATCATACCCACTACTCTTCTGTATAAATTGCCCAACTCTGCTCTAGTGTCAGTTAGCTCTCGTATAAATATATTCCGGTAACTAGTAATATTAATATAATGTACCAATTTTCTGCAATAGATCAAATTTGCTATCAAGGAGGCTTAAGGTATCATCCTCCATTTTCGGTGGTTTATTACCGAGGACTCTTATCCTAAATTCCGAAGATGTAGTGCACATGGATTATTATTTAATGATTCAAAACTCGATCCTTCTCTCATATTGCCCTGTACATTAATAATATCATTCTAGCTTTAATCCCCTATTTTCTCTTAGGAAAAGTCCCTCCCATGTAAGATTAAGAATAAACTTTGTACTCAGGATGCTCAAGGTAGAACATAAACTAATCAATGTTCATGAGATCAAAGCTGTCATTACCTGTTTTCTGTTTGACCTCGCTTTGCCGATAGAGGAACAGGTGGAGAAATGGGATTGACCTGTATGAGCTTGTCCGACCTCCACGCTGCTTATCCAGATATTGATGAGTTCCTATCATCGCAGTGACACATTTCAATTTGACCGGTTTAGGTACTGTTTTAATGATTTAAAAAATCAATCTATGTTGAGAACGGGGGCTTTGATTATGGATTCGTCCACCTCTCATAATTCTGATTGATAGTGTTCTCTTCATTTATGTTAAAAATGGATTATAGCAATATGGCATTGGTCTGCAACACAGAAATTAAAGATAGAAAGAATAAGAATCGTCTATATTCATATCTGTTTAATATCAAAGTATAGCTCATTCGTAATTAAAAAAAATCTTAACATTCAAATGTGAAGTGCATACTATTCCATAACTGGATGCAGTGCTATACGAGGCCTGATAAACCATTTTAAACTAATCACTACGGGTATTATTTCCCAGAAACCGAACCAGTGTAATTTTTTATTTTCTGTTTTCTTTTTTCGCACTTCATCACACAATTAGTCAGCCATCATTGAAATCCTAACATATGGTTTTATTGCAAAATCAAGCGAAGATACTCCTTTCATTTTTTTTTCTACCTGACTATGGGTAGTTGCGTAGTTTAGAGAGCAAGGCATTGAGGTTCGGTTACTTCCCTAACTGTCAACATATACCAGACAACATATATGTCAACCACTCAGTTTATTTTTATTATTTTCCATTAATCTTGTCTAATGTTTGGTAACTTTAATGTTTAATAGAGCTAGGTTTCTTGTCGAAGAGTAAAAGTGATATGCTGGGATTTGTCTTGTTTAAGTTGAATTTTCCAAAGTTTGCACCAGTCATGAAGTTTTGTTAGATGATGTAGTAAAGTCTGTGAGGCGTGTGTTGGATTTTGATGTTTTGTTAAAATTGTTCTAACGTCTGCATTCGGAATATAATAGTGGAGTCCTCCAATATACATCGACAATGTGCAATACTAATTCCGTAGACAGTCAAAATTCGATATCTGGGGCTGACATTTGAAAGAAGAAAGACATGGGGCCCACACATCAAGAACAAACAATAAACATTAAATCAAAGACTAAAACTATCATAGCCACTTCTTTCACGACACTCATTACTGAAACTTAGACAGAAATTGAATACTCACACTTACTCGCTTAAGCCCGTCTGGACCTACGCTTCAGATATACGGGACAGCCAAAGAGACACACATACATAAACTTCACAAATTTTGCAGTCATTAACTTTTTGCAGTATAACCAAACCCGCATAGTGACATAGTCAGTGACATTACCTTACGTAAAGACCTCATATGCCAACAGTTAACGAACACACACGGACCCATTGCAAACGATAATTTACACGGACATTCTAATTCACTCAAGACATGGCGACAATCAACCTGCCTGGCAGCAAGCTAAGTTATGTATACATATGTGTATATATATATATATATATATATATATATATATATATATATATATATATATATATATATATATGAAACATAACTATAAAAGTTACATTTCAGAGCCAATGAAACTCACCAAAGCAATTTTTCTTTTCATGTAGGCATAAGGGATATAGTTAATTCCGCAGCAATAATCTATCTGAATTTTTAAAATTTTAATTTCGAATCTTCAATGAGCTTTTTTTCATCTTGAATAAGATTATTTTTCTGTCGAGACTCTGTTCCGGGGATGATCGACTGCTTGCTAGACAACGAGTTGAAACAATGTTATTATTTATTTAAATTAAACAACACACAGACATAAAATTAGCCAAAGTACTACATGGTATGGAATCCATTTGGGATTCGGCAGTTTTCCAAGTAAATACATAATATTTTTTAATAATTATTGGATTAATAATATTCATTATCATACGATTATGCCTTTACTTCAAATAGGAACAGAGTCCAGGGGTAATTTAGTTCCTAAAATCTCATAATAAAAAAAATAAAACTTATGTTTTCTCAATAGCGTTTCATGACGGGCACAAAAAGTAGCTGAAACAGAAAAAGTAAAACCTTTTACTATTCTGAGCCACTGAAACCTTATTTCTTTTCACGAATTTAAGAGAAGTCAATCTGTAGCAGACAGATCACTGCCATCTCTTGGCAGTAACAATAAAAAAATTGTTAAAGATATAAGGTATCCATATGGATACTGTGGTCCGTGTAGGGTTAAAGTCAGGCTGAATGGCTCGACTTTAGTTACAACACATATCTGTATTGCGGGTACTGTAGTCCAGTCGGTTGAAGGGGCCAATCTTGATTCTGTCAATTGGTTATGTTCCATATTTTGCAATATATATTCACTCTCTATCCCTTTCTCTCTCTCTCTCTCTCTCTCTCTCTCTCTATATATATATATATATATATATATATATATATATATATATATAATATACACATATATTTATTTATAAAATATTTATTGGCTCACCTTTCTATTTGTCGATTCTCAAAAGAATCCCTTTATAGAGACTAGCGCATTCCGACAATCATAAATTCTATTTGTTAGTTTGTAGACTTTTTCAGTGCAAACTGTTTTGAAACAATATGAACAGATACATGATGAATATGGCACTAACCGAAATTCCAGCCATCATCAGTAATGTTTAGCAGGTCTAGAGTTTGTACAGCTAGGTGCGGAGCTCCCTCTGCTTTAAAGTAATTATTTTTATTGCGTGTAATTAATATTTGTAAATCTGATGAAAACAAAATTTCGGTTCCATTATTAAAAGAAGTTACAGTCTGACTGGCAACATAGAAAATTTAGGGAAGGTCAGAGTCTAGTAACACATTTTTGGGGATTGATTCGGTTACCTTGGAACACATTATATCTCATTGAGCTCTTTTTCTTATTTTCCTCTCCGAATATCCGAGTTGAAAACACTGAATTGTTTTTATTACCCGTCTTAATTTTTTAAGAAAAACTGTAGAGATTCAGTATTTGATTTTTGGCAGTACCATATATCTATACTTTGTATATTGAATATTTTACAATAAAATAGTTTTCTTTTCAAAATAAAACGATCTTGCTTGTCGGTAATGTATACCGATAGTCATACGTTGATATTGTTTATATGGCGTCTTGAGGTTAATAAATGAGAACGTCTACTTGGTAAATATTACAAATATTCTTTTCGTGATTCATTTTACTAAATCTTTACCGACTAGACAGTTTAATCTGATCTTTTCTGAACCGAACAAAGATATCAGAAGAAAAGTTCCTTTAAATCTCCCTCGTATCGTTTTCTAACTTGACAAAAATATCAGGGCCTGAAGTTCCCTAAATTGGAAGAAGTCTTCGTGTCACAACTTCGCTCCGATGATATCTCTTTTGTTGAGGAAAAGAACTTTATAGTTCTATTCAGTGCCTTGGGCCGTTACAAATGTGTATGGAAATATATATTCGCTTACACATACGGAAGTTTACATTAGCATATGCACAGATTGAGTATTGCCATATCCTTGTATTTTTTATAAAATCATTAACTGAGTGTTATTTTTTAGGTGTACATTTCGTTAATTTATATTAAAAATGATAATTTGTTTGTGTATATAATTCAGTCCTACGAAATTTTTAATAAACCAATATAATAATTTTTTTCTCACTAATAGCGACTTTTTAAAAAATATCGCTCAGCTCTGTGCTAGAGCCAATACCTTAAAAAATGAATATAAACCAATTTGTAGCCCTCAAGCGGAATCCGTTATTGAATTCCAGCTAACCAAAGAATGAAGCTGTATTCGATGTCCGGCCAACCTTCCTTTCATCCACCTAACCACTTTCTTTCCATTCACCAATTTTTATCAAATAGTTTAACAAAATTCCGAATAAACCAGAAAATATTTCTCTAAATAATAACATAATTTATCGTTCATTGATTATTTACTCATCGTTGGTTAAATGAAGTAATTTTATTCTATTGGGTACTCCTGCTACTTAGAAAGTCCTTTCCAATATAATTTAAAATTTTTTTATTGAAGATTACTTTTTGGCTGTATCCCATCAAATAATATATTAAATCACCGAATAAATGACAATAGATTGTAAACAAAAAATTTAATACTAACCTGAAATCATAATAATTTTTACTACAGTTACCGTACAGTGACTACTGTTTATTAAAATTATTTATTATGTTATTCAGTATAAGGGTATGTTATATTATTTCTATGTTATTCTCATAGAAATCTCAAAATATGCCTCTAATTAAGAGAGTTGGTGAACTTTTCCAAAAAATCTTAACAAATTCATGAACGATCAAGAAATGACAATCTAATGATTTTTAGGACAGTTTTGAGCTAAACTACAAATTTGGGCCAGCTATTCATAATTTACAATTTTTCGAAAAAAATGTTAATGATAATAGTTTTTTTGTTTGTGTGCTGTGGTAAAGAACAACCATTGAACAATATATAATGACGGCCATTATTCAAGTAGTGTATGGGTGATTCTCAAAAAAGGCTTCATTTTCTGGGCCAGAATTTCAAGCAAGTGACCACCTTCTAAAATTACTTATTTTTTCATGTGGCTTCCTCAGATCATAAAGTATAGTATGCAACAAAAAATAGAGCTCTAACCACTGTTTTAGAATTCAAATTCAACTAACCGAGTCATTAGTGCGATGGTAATGATAAACGCCTAGTTGTTAGGTAATGACAGCGGTCATGAGAACTGATTGATGCGGGGGTATGAGAATTTGAAGTTTTCGAGCTTGCTTACTCTAGTCAGTTATTAACAGTTATTCGAAAATTAAAGCACACTTTTGAAGGCCATTAGTAGAAAGCAAAACCTTAAAAATTACAAAAAAAATAATTAAGAAGAATGATTAATAGAGAGTCACAAGTCGGTAAAGAGAGTCACAAACATATTCTTTGGATAACTACCCTTCCATTGGATAACTACCCTTCCAACTTGAAAAACAAATATTGATTGTTAGTAGGCGGCCGAAAAATGGTTTCCCGAAAGGCGAAATTGCCCGTACAAAGTTATCACTCAGCTTTATGAAATTTCCTCTCGCAGATTCACAAATATAAAATATCGATAGAGGCGAGGTAATGAAAAAAATTCGAGTAAATTACTTTCGAATAAGCTATTGATATTACCAGTTGTATTTAAAATAATTACGAATTTATTTCTGAAGAGAGCGTCTCATGACTTTTTATTTTATTATTGCCATAAACATAACGTATTCCGAGTTCCTAGAAGAGAGGTTTTATCCGACTTTGGTGTCATTACAGATTGTGGTAATGATAATCGAGGGTTTTAAGTCCGCACAAAAAAAAGTTTAATTTAGAAAATGGCTGTCTTTTTTAATGAATATTATAAATAGGGATTAGAAGAACTTAATAATAATTCCTTCATGATATTATTATTATTATTATTGCTCCAGGACACATTCATTTGAAGAAGTACTCCAGTTTTACTATAATTAACCTATTAATGAATATCACCCATAACATTCAATATGTTACTGAAAATGAAATTAAATATAGGTTACTATACCATTTCTGTATTAATTGAAATTTTTTTTTATTTTAAGAATATTTGTTAGGTAGAAACTTTGACGATTTTTTTAACTAAATGCTGCTGAAACGTTCCTATTATAGATAGCATAGTATATTATAGATAGCATATAATATAAATATTTTAAATAGAAAATATAATAAGAAAAGGAGTTAGGAAGTTAAGTTCTACATATGATGAAATATTAAAAATAAACACAATTATTTTAAATTGCTTTAAGATGTTTCCAATCATTTTCCGTCTAAGTCTGGAGGAATTATTCAACAGAAAATTATTTCTGTTGAAAATTATATACCTGAGAGGACTCAGGATGCCATGAAGTCACTATGATCGTCCTGATTTGTTTATCACGTTTACAACCTATTTTGTTTATAACCTATTATAATTGGTCTGAAATTGGAGATGCCTTAAAATGCAAACAAAAGCCTCATGGCTCGTGTGTTTCATTTGAAAGATAATAAAAGATTAAGCATATTTTGATTAAGAGTTCCATTTTCAGTCCAAGTAGGTGTCACATGCTTACTATTGAGTGGCAGAAGAGGGGCTTGCCTCACGCACACACAATTTGTAACGCAATTATCATATGCATTATAGTTCTCCTTGCCATAAACGTATATGAATTAAAAAGAAATGGTAAAAATGAAATATTCGCGTGCGAATCCGCAGGCAGTAGCTAGTAATAATACGAAATGCAAATGAAATAAAAAGAAATATGGGGCTTACCATAATATATCAATAAATTCAATATTGAAGTCGATTTCTAATTATATTTTTTTTTTTAATTTTTCATAGAATTAATTTTCTGTTAGCTCTGAAGATTGGAACTATTATTGATGACCAGAAAAACGGTTTGTTGAGATTGTGTACTATTAAATATCTCTGAAGGGATTTTTTTTAATATGCTTCATTTTGCCTTTACTCAGGCTGTTTGTTAGGACAAAGGAATGCTGCCTCGTTGTAATATAGTTGTCTCCACTCTTGAGTAAGTGTTTCAAAGGCTTCCCGTACACACAGAGCTGTCTTGAGCAAACTACCCGCATATTCCCTTCCCCAAGGCTATGTGTATAATGTTGTCGAACTAAACATTCACACTGGTGTAACATCAACCATTTTCTTTAATTTAACTAATTTCTTTCTTGTATGCTACATATTTAATTTTATGATGCATAATTTTAAAAATACTGCCACAGAAATCCATCTCATGTGTCAATTAAACACTTTTAAACCTAATGTGATATATGTTAATTATCAAAAAGTTTTATACTTCCTAATATGTTTTAACTCATGTTTGCTGGTTTACTATTACTTAGGACTGTGAATAATTAAACTGTTACAAACATAATGAAATGAAGTTTAAATATCCCCGTTAACATAAATATAACAAAATAAATATAAAAATAAAATAAAAGTATTTATAACATATTTTGCAAACAAAATGAAATAATAGCGATGTTTAGCTTAAATGTATGAGTCGCTCCATGCAAGAAAGGGAAATCCGCCATGTCACCATAATTTATTTTTTAATTTTACGGTTGATACGTTTTTATATATCGTATATAATACTTCTGTACCACATATATGTATATAATATCTATATGTGAGATTCTCGGCATATATATGTATGTGTTATAACAGCGGTTAAATGAAGAAAAAAGATGTTGGCGTGGCATATTTGCCTTTCTTGCATGGAGCGTCTCATAAGTATGATATCATTGGTACATTTTACACATTTAGGATCCTTCTAATTTTAATCGTAAGATTGCCATTTCACTAGAACCTTTTTAATATCGAAATTAATGTTTTTTGTTAAATAATATAAAACATAACTCAGTTATGATAAAAAAATAAATAAAATATTAGATTATTTTTAATGACAATCACTTAAAAAATTAGAAATATTTACGAAGGGTGCTTAAATATAATTATTACTACGATTTCGCTGATGTTTGTTATCAAGGCATTTATAAATGTGTAATGGTTTAATTTATAAATGAGCATAATTAAGTGTCACTTACAGATTTTATGAAACCTTACGAATTTAAGGTTAAAATATAACAAACTAAGGTATATTTAATACATTAAATAAATGAAGTTGTAAATATTTGAATTTTCTAACTAGTTATGGGGTTTTCCCCATAGCCATAATTTCCATATGGAACCAAATATAAATAAGATAAACTAAAATTTTATGTCAAAACTGTAAAATTTAAATTTGCCAACTTAATCATGCGTCAAGCTACATGCAATTTTTTTTTTTTTAAGATTAATAAATTTATAAACGCCAATTTATATTTTAAGCTTAAATATTTTGATATTATTTTTATTATCAGGCTTTGTTTAAATGTCGTCTGATGAATACGGTATTTTAGTTACCGTAAAACTGCCACTGGTGGCCATGTTATTTTATAGGATGTGTTTCATGTCATGGAGAGGGAAATCTTTTGTCTGTTGATGGGATTTTAAATGCCGGGGGCTATATGAACATTTTTTTCCATATCCTGCATATCAGTGCCAAAAATATGGGAATCTGGGACCAGTATGTGTATGTGTATGTGTGTAGGACAACAATCCGAAACACATTACTACGAAAACAGAGGACTGATTAATATTCAATGTGCGAATATACCGCTCCTCAATAGCCAGGCATAACATAATCATATGTCATAACATCATTAATTTCAATATAATTGAAAATTAATAACATACCCTTCAATCAAAATGTGAGTAAACATCACGGTGGATAACTTCTTAGACAACTCTTGGTTCAGGAATAGGAAGGAAAGAAGCTAAATTTAATTAAAATACTTGACCATTCCGTTCCTTGGCGTCTACTACCTGTTATTTACGCCAAAGAAGTTTTTACGCAATATTAAATTTGGTTTTACTTTAAAAATTTAAAATAAATTCGTAGTGTGCAAATACTTTTTATCAAAAAATTTTATTATTTTAAATTTTTACTCGGTTATTCTATGAGGCATCGTACTTTTTTTATGAATATCAATTTTTTCTGTTTTCTATAAACATTTTAATTTTTTGAAGTTGAGTGAAATTTATATTTCCTTCTTTGAACTAGTTTTATTAAAATATTTTTTGCCGCTACGGTTGTTTTGATCTTATAGCAATAACACTATGTTTGATCTTCTAGTCGATTTATTAGTTTTCGGTGCCATTTATTTTATTAGTTATTAGAAAGAAAAAGGCCATTCGGTCACCATGTTTTTCATTTTACATTAGATCAACGTTTCGGCCATCTTGGGCCATTCTCAAGTTTCTTTTAATTGTTTATATGTAAAAACAAAACGTCATCAATGTATCAATTCCTTTCATTTTTTGATATAATCTTCCTTCTTGAGTCAATGCATCCATATTGTGTGCTGATTGAAACAAGATAGCCTTCTTGTTGATCTAATGTAAAATAAAAAGCATGGTGTCCGAATGGCCTTTTTCTTTCTAATAACTATGTTTAACTTTGCTTATGTACATTTTTTTCCTTTTCAGTGGAGTTAAAACCAATATGCAGTCGTATCCATATGTTCAAAACTAGTCCAATGGGGAGTAGAAAAAATCGAATTATGTGTCAATGTAATAAGCTCTTATAATAAACTCAAACATTCTTTTTTCCGTTGTTTTTTCATTACTATACAATCGGTTATAAATAGAATACTTATTTTAAATAACAGAAGAAATTAATTATGGATAAAATTAGCCAATAGGAGCGCAGAGGATAGAAGAATAATATATAATTATTAAAGTATGTATAGGATATAATTATGATTATGGTCTACGTAGTGACTAATATGCAATTTAGTTAAGTTAATATTTTTAATTGTTGAATTTTCGTATTGTTGAATTTAGTCCGAAACTTTGATGGAATCATCTCACAATAACGAATAAAGGAATATTTTTGATGTAATGGAATAGTTTATTACGCTGACATATAGTTATAGGATATTTTGGTGATCTTTCTTTGATTCTACCCTTTGTTAGCATCACTCTGTCCAGTTAGATATAACTTTGTATTGGCCGTTGGGTGTGATAATGCAATAACGATCCGTATAGCCTTATGATGATAGATGAATCAGGAGAAACTGATCCTCTCCGGGGGTCTGGAAATTCAATTTAGCAGCCGCAGCTCTCTTCGAGGGCGGGCAGAAAGCGGATTATTTCTAGATGCAAACAATAAAAATTGCTTTACTCACAGCTGAGCAGAATTGATTTTGCTTTTTAAACTTGTAAAGTTCGTATACTAAAGAACTCCAAACATTAACTCAGTACAGTTTCACTTTGTGAGAGATGTACAACCAGAGTGGTTTAAGATTGACAGTAACTATTGTAGTCATATCAATTTGGCCTTTCCTCTGCCATTTTTCATCATCTTCTAATAAGAACGGATTCCCTTACATCCGAGAGACTCATGTTAACCTCTTAAGGCCTTTTAAACAAAACATTTCCAGGCCGTATGAAAACCGAGTAACCATTCCCATATCATTAATTTCTCGATAGTCGTTTTATGAGTATTATATTTACTGTAATGCATAATATAAGTATAATATATACCTAAAAAATTGATCGTATAATACATAATAAGCACCTTTGATATTTGGGAAATTGATTAATAACATTAAATAAATAACGAAATAATAGATAATATATAAATTATATTAGGGATTGATAAATTATTCAATAAATTATATAATAATTACCATAATTAAAAACTGAATTAGTATCATAAAAATCTGAGAAACTTCATCTTCTGGCACTACAGACAGAAGTGGTCCTTGATCTGCTTCAACATTTGCTGCCACAGACCTCTATCCTCCACCATACGGATCTCCGCCCACCGCATATCCTCCAACACTTTGTCCTTCCATCGTGCACTTGGTCGCCCCTTTTTCCTTGTTGCGGAGATACTGTCTCAGTAAATTGTTTTCATCTGATTGTTCTCGCTCATCCAATTAACATGCCCATACCATCTCAATCTATTCATTTTTATGTTGTCAGATAAGCGCAGGTTCTTAAATAAATTGTATATTTCCATATTTTCCCTGATGCGCCACTTCTTATAATCATCCTTCACTCACGCCTCCATACATTCTTCGCAACACTTTCCTTTCAAACCTATCAAGACATTCAGCTGTTGCTTTATTCATAATCCAGGTTTCGCTTCCACTGGTCACCACTGGTCTAATCAGGGTTTTATACTTGCGGGCCTTAGTGGTGCGTAAGATCAGGTTGCTCCTTACCACTTTTCATAGTACGATATGTTACCTGCTAATGTGCTTCTTTTTATTTCTTCTGCTTCAAGAGTCATTGGGGATCCGAGATACGGATAAGCAGACACTCCTTCAATATTTTCACCAGCGAAAGTAGGGTGCTGCTTCTTTCTATCATGAATTAGGTCATCTCGATATTTATTTTGAAACCTGTTCTTCTTGCTTTCCCTCCTTCCCCGCCTTCCTTTTGCCTGCCTGCTTCTTCCTGCAATTATTACATCATCTGGGTATGGCATTATTTGTAGTTATTCATGATTGCACCGCTTTCGACTAGACTTGCACTCTTCACTCTTGTCCAGAACTAAATTGAATAGCATGGAGACTAGAGCGTCTCGCTGTCTCAGTCCATTCTTTGTTTCCATGGGTTTGTACATTTCTCCGTTTGTTCTTAACTGACAGTTAGAGTACCGTCAGTCATCTTACAGTACAGTCATTGTTATCTTGGTTCAAGATATTAGCTTAGGAAGAATTTTCGCATCTGCCATTGCCTCATATAACATGGATCTATCCATAGGTCCTAACACCTACAGCTCTGAAATCAATAAACAGCCGTCTTGTACATCTATATACATCTTTTCATCTATCTTCTATACAGTAAAGATCTGATCTATTTCTCTGAAAACCATATTGGTAATCGAATACTCCTCAGTCTCTGATAAACTTAATCTATAATAAATATCTAATCCACTAGGGATGATAATGGTTTAATATTAGATTTTGTTGGGGATTTAATATTAACTTTTTGGGAGTAAAAGGAGAAAAACTTATTCGATGTATTAAAATATTACCCACTAATTATTTTCCATTGGTCCTTTAAATTTATGACCCTCTAAACCGTAAGAAACTTTACATATTCATAATTTACCTAATCCAGTTTTTGATAAGATTTTTTTTTTGTTTTTTGTTCTTGTTAAAAACAGATTTCGGTCATTGTTGATACAACATTTCTCTGCATATGTAATGATTTCCGAATAATATTGTTTTAATAATATTAAATCGATAAATAAATTTAAAAATAAGTTAACAATCATTGTTGATTGGAAGAGAAAATGGTGCAAACATTGCTCAAACCCCAATAGATTTTCAAATTGAAATTAAAAATGTTACTTAATTGAATAATACGGTTTTGTTTGTTTATAAAATAACAAATTGCGTATTGATATAGGATTTAGACGTTATGAGCTTTGTCAGATGTTAGATAAGATGGAATGATTCAGTGGGTGGGTAATTTAACGCATGTGGTAATTTAACGTGGGTGAAACGTTTGTAACCGAATATCTCTCATCGTCAAAGTTCTCTGTAATGAAGAATCCTATTTCCTGCATTGGTAAATTTCTTTGATAATTTGTTTTTTTAAGTTAAGTTGTCCGTTTTAAATGTGGCGTAAATGTTATAGGAATTATTTATTATTTCTTAGACATGGTTATATAGCTTTGGTATCCCACATCTTTACGAAAAGAATATCGATTAAAAAACTGCTGATCGCGAAGCTAATTATTTATTTATTCTGATTTTTACTAATACCAGTTAAAATGTTGATAATATTAGTGACCTGATTAGATAGATTAGTGACCTGACCAAGATATCGACTATTTATAAAATCTGTTTAGTGGTCTACCTTATGTTTATAATTTCCGAACGAATTGTTTATTAAAAAATCGTTTTTTACGTTTGTTCTATTTTGGTCAAGGTGTACGAAGTTATAATTCTCACTGGCATTATTAATTTATCTACGTCAGGCGTGTCAATTTTGGAATTTTAAAAATTTGCTCTTGTATTTTAATGCCCTTTAAAGAAAATTCTTTCATTTCAGAAAACATTTTGCTGTACTTCATTCAAGCAATTTTCACAATATGATTTGTTTTTCCTTTCGTCACTTAAGGTAGTAAAGTGTCTCATGATTTCAAAAACGTTTGTAAAAACTTCGTCAGTTGATGCGGTTGAAAAAGTTCTTCAACCTCATTAAAGTTATTCCTGGTACGAAAGGTTTTACCTTAATGATGGCCCCTTTGATTATTCAGAGAGTTTTAACAGTTTGTTTCCGATTTAGAACGCCCAGTTATTCAATAAACAAACTTTTTTTTTGGTTACTTCTCAAATTAATGTTTTGTAAACTGTTGAATATGAAAACATTTTTTCGTCTTATTCCAATAGAGACAGTTATTTTTACTCAAGAAATGTGGCAATAAATTTTCTTATTTTTAAATTCTGCATTATGTTTAAGATCGGTTGTTTGAATAATATTTATAATTAAGATTTAAGTGAATTTCTTTCTGCTTTGTTTTAATTTTAATATGTTTTTTTTTATTAAGTTTATGATCTTTAGCAGCTTTTATTATGGAGCTAAAGTGGCCCATACTTCATTAGCTATTTAATTTAAACTGCATTTGTTATTTTGCTTCAAAGTTCAGCCTTTTGTATTTTACTTAGATGTAGCTGATATTATTATTAATTTAATTAAAATAAACTAACTACTGTAAGAAATTGTATGTAGAATTTATAGAGAAAAGCTTAATTTAAGGAAAAGATTTTGAGCACTGGTAAGGTGACCGGGTTTAATCGAAGCGCGAGTTGATTGAGGGGAGTGGATCGCTGGAGAGAAATTTCCTTCTTATATTTGTCTTCTTTGCTACTGGAGTAATTCTTCTGAGGGAATTCCGGAATTTCTTCTCTTAATAAGAACTTTCTGATTAAAAATATTTTATTGAAAAGATATATGTAAATAAGGTTTTAATTAAATTTTATTTTCCATCGAGAAAGCATTGCTGACTCGATATTCATTTTGAATTTTCCTTTGTGCGTAATTGCTTTTATGGAACAATGCTCCAAAAATAGAATGGCTATGCTGAAATGATTTTTGGCCAGAGTCGGCTTAGATACGGTATTTCAATAGCCTGTTATTCGCACCATAGTACTAGTTGTTTGATTTTGGTATTACTTGTCTATGATATTACCACGATCAACTATTTTAAATGGTTTCGCTGGGTATCACCATCTTGTGGATCATATAATAAGATGAAATAAAAACTAGGTGGGATGAGTTTAAATAAAACACTGAATAAATTAACAGAAAACTTATGATGAATTAAATTAGACTGTTGAGAAAGCTATTCTCTTCTTACTCCTCACTCCCTCATTTTGGCCATGGTCTTAAAATCCACTCCTTCTTAATATTCTGTCCATAAAGCTCTCTCTCTCTCTCTCTCTCTCTATATATATATATATATATATATATATATATATATATATATATATAGAGAGAGAGAGAGAGAGAGAGAGATAGATAGAGAAAGTGCCGAGCTCGGACTTGAAAAGGAATAATCCTTCTTTCTGAAATCTACTTCGAGTCATTTGTCATTGGAGAGGACCTGTTGGTCCTTCTTACCGATCTCAGACAGCTGCATCAAGATTGCCTGCCACCTATTGTGGGAATACTAAGATTATTTTTATGCCCCCTCTCTCCCCCGAATTAAATATCAGCTGTTCCCTCGGAATCGAATCGGAATTGTTGGCTTCCTCTCGCTGACAAAGCCAACAATTCTTTTATCAATATCTCAAAAATCATTGTTCTTCCCACTAGCATTTGAACGGAGGTCGTTTAGCGCATCATGTAAGATTTCTATTTTTGGCCCCCTTCTATGTCCAATAATTAATTGAAAAAAATCCGATTTACTTCTATATCTACATAATTGATTAAATTAATAATTCCAATTATAGCCATTGCTATTAGTCCTAATTTAATTCAAAACGCAAATAATTCATTTACGAGTGAATGGCCATTTACAGTTTTTAACGGATTAAACTTTCTCTACTTGACAAACCTACCAATTGATTACTAATTTTGGCAATACATATCGTCCTTCTACTTCCTGTTTGCCGTCCCTTGAGAGGTGCTATCGCTTGGGTCCGTCATGATCCATCGTGGAAGAGGAACGAACTGGATGTGGAGTGGCACCGCCTGTTGTTGAAATGTCGAGGGCCGGCTGTCAGCCTCATCCTGCACCAAACTTGCCATCACCGACGCATCTCCTGTTCTGTTTGCCAGTTTTGGATGGAATCCTTTTGAAGAGCTCTATAGCATTACATTACATGCAATAATACCCTCATGAAAAGACATTTTTATTGGTACTTTACTATGCTCGCCACCCTCAAAAACAAATAATGGTTATAAAGATTTAATAATTTATTCAGTAAGAATAGAATAAGTATTTTTTATAAATGAAAAATTAAGAAAAATATAATAAAACAAAAAGAACTGTCTGGGTTGATTGGTTTAATAATATAGATAACCTTATTTCCTAAGACTGTAACCATCATATTTGATATTTTAACACAATGCGGGCAGCATGAAAATGTCTTCGTGTAGCTGACATATATAGAGTTTTCTACCTTGTTCCCTCACTTTTTTCATGATCCCGAATTTCATTTGAACTGATGTATAATCTATTATAAATTATTGATTATTATCCTTTTTTACTGCATAGTGGATAGATACAACAGATAAACAGCTGTCTTGTTATTATATTTTATTTATTTGTGAAATATGGCGACTGTTTGCTATCAAAACCTCCTAAGTCTGAATGTTTTACTTAAGGGTTTTTATTTTTTTTTATTTAGTATGCCTTCACCTTTGGCGTCTTTTGGAAAAAACAACAAGAAAGTATGCTTATTAATTAGCTGCGACATGTATTTTCTCCGGAGATACCCGAAATTAAGAAATTATTAAATCATAAAACTCTTAAAGCAGAAGAATTCGACTTAGGAGGTTTTGAACGATAACCTCTTTAACCACTTTCTTCGAGGCTTGAAACTTGGTACTTTTTAATATATTTTCTTCGTAATTCTACTGCCGTAAAATGTTTATGACTCTAGAAATTTTCGGGTTTTAATCACTCAATGAAGTTATCTTATTTAATGATGTTTCTCACATTACAGCTAGTGTAGATACATTCATGATAGTGTAGATCAGAACTATTTTAGTATTAGGCATAAAAGCAGTATGTATCGTTTTGTCAATGACAGCTGAATATCTCATTATGTATTTTGGGATTTGTTGAAAGAAGCAAACATTTAAATTTATATCGATAGAATACTATCCTATATGTTCTATTTTGTCAACCATTAGATATTCTTCCTAGTTACCTATTAAGTCTCTTGAGCGCTCTTTATTTTGTATGTATTATTTATGTTATACTTCATTGCATTGATTCATTGCTTTTTTTAAGAAAATTTTTCATTTATTTGTTACTTGATGTCTGCCATTTATGCAAAATGTTCTCGTATATCTGCATTAAGGGGAAGTTTCCAGTCCTAACACATTCTGCCGCTTAGACCTTTATTATCAATTACGGGCCCATTACGTGCATTCGTAGAAAATCAGTGGCTGTGATAAATTCTGAAACGGCGTCAAATGATTTGCACAATAAAGTATGGGAATACCGAACGGAATACTAAAAAGGTATTTTTTGGGTTGCTAAAAAGGAATTTCCCATTGTTGGGTCTTTTCACATTCTTATTTCTTTGCTATTATAGGGTGGGAGCTGGTGGGGTATATATTTGCCTCCTCCTTTATTCTTAAAGTTTTTATTTCGGAGGCAATTTGATGGCTTTTGTCGGTGGTTCTTATAAATCTCAAACTTGTTTTATTTATCTAATTCTGTATATTATTCAGCTTAGTTTTTATTGGCCCGTAGTCTTTACTTCTTTAAGCCATTAATAATTAATAAAAAGTAATTTTTTTACGTTGTAGTTATTTATAAATCAAAAGTTCACATCTGATAAGGCCTGGCTACTCGTTAATATCTTAATTTCTAAAATAAGCATATCATTATGCCTCTGATTTGACAAATTGAATGATCTGAGCCTCAGAAAAAAATTGAAAAATACATGCCCTTATATAAAAGAATTCCAATTCTTTAACATGCTGAAAAAAATTAAACCACGAACAAAATCTGAACACTTTGGCAATTTTTAACATATATCATAGCATAAGACATATACATATAACTTCTATCCTACGGTTAGGAATTATTTGTAATTAATGAATTCGAATTTATATAATAATATTATATTAATTTTGTGGATACAACAATGTGAATAAGTTCCATTTTTAGACTATGATTGTTCTTGCATATATATATATATATATATATATATATATATATATATATATATATATATATATATATATATATATGCATATATATATGCATATCCTACGGAGCTTATTGGTCCAGCGTTTTAAAGCTTAAAAACCTACCGTTTTTGAGATAACGCACTATATAGGTCCGCATATTCCTTAAGCCATCTTGCGTATGTGCCGTTGTCATGGCAACTTTATATCAATTTGAGTCTGTTTACAAAAACTTTTAATGAGTTTAATATATTGTTTCCCATGACCAACCCTAAAGGGCACTGTTAAATATGAATACTACATATAGAAAATGGTATAGCTATATTTCATTGCATAACTGCTAAATTGAAGAGATGATTTCCAGTGGGGTAAGCTAATTGTACAGGGGTAAGCTGTAACTTCAACATAGTCATTACAAACTACGTAGCTTCCCAAAATGTACGTGTTAAATAAATTTTTACTTTCCCTTAACTATATACGAAGTATATAGAAAGGGGAAGTATTGCGATCGTGAAAATTTTCGAATTCGAGTTTTCAACGGAAATACACGTTTTAAGGTCCACTGAGTCCAAATGACCAAGCCTCGCAAAATGGTCTGTGTGTCTGTGTATGTGTCTGTGTGTATGTGAACAGCCTAGCTCAAAAACGAAAAGTCGTACGATACTCAAATTACGTATTCAAGGTAGGCATATGGCTGTGATGTTACAGCAACTTTTTCGTCAAAATCGACTTACCGGAAGTGCCACTTTATTTAATCGATTTTATACTTTTTTACATTTTTCTCGAAAACGGCTCTAACGATTTTGAAGAAACTTGCCTAAATTATTCTTCATAAAGGCCTTTAACTTTTTATTTATGTAGTGAATCACCAAGGAATTGAAGTTATGATGAAAATAATATTTTATTTGCGCATAGCATAAAAAGTATGCATTTTACGGTAAATTATGTTTAGAATTGTATGAAAGGTAATTAAATTATCTAAAAAACAATAAAAGAATCATGAAAATCGGACCAGTATAAGCAAAGATATCGCTATATTAGTATATAAAGATATCGTATCGGACTAACCGGAAATAGCTATTATATCATGGATTTTACACTTTTTTATAATTTTCTCGAAAACGGCTCTAACGATTTTGATGAAACTTGCCTAAATTATTCTTCATAAAGGCCTTTAACTTTTCATTTATGTAGTAAAGCACCGAGGAATTGCAGGGAAAAAGTTATGATGAAAAGAATATTTTATTTGTGCATAGCTTAAAAAGTATGCATTTTATGGTAAATTATGTTTGGAATTGTATGGAAGGTAATTAAATGATCTAAAAAACAATAAAAGAATCATCAAAATCGAACCAGTATTAGCAAAGATACAGCGCATCGGACTAACCGGAAATAGCTATCATATCATGGATTTTACACTTTTTTATAATTTTCTCGAAAACGGCTCTAACGATTTTGATGAAACTTGCCTAAATTATTCTTCATAAAGACCTTTAACTTTTCATTTATATAGTAAATCACCTAGGAATTGCAGGGAAAAAAAATTATGATGAAAAGAATATTTTATTAGCGCATAGCTTAAAAAGTATGCATTTTACGGTAAATTATGTGTAAAATTGTATGAAAGGTAATTAGATTATCTAAAAATTATAAAAGAATCATCAAAATCGGACCAGTATTAGCAAAGATACAGCGTATTTTATGAGGAGCACAAGGCCCTAGATGGATAACCAAGCGCATCCGAAAGGAGATAGATGCGACCGAACCTCCTCCCACCAATCCGCCAATCTGTTGTAAGCAATACACTCTGTAATAAAGTAATTTAAAAATACAAAAGCGGAAATTAACTTAATAATTTCTACTTTCACATTATTTAGTGGAAAGAAAATGTTTCCATGGAAACTTAACTAGAAACTTTTAAAATCTATTTGCATCTCGACAAAGTTAAAATATATAGGTAGTGTACAGAATTGTTGTGCTCAAATTTTTTAAAAACTATTTTATTGTACTTAAGTGGGAGAATAAGTGAATGCTGCTGAGTTTATTTCAAGTATTGTTTATGTGAACTCTTTAAAATTATATTAAAAAGATAATTATTCTATAATAATTAGGGAAAGTTGTGTGATGCGCGCACCGCACCAGATTTTTTTAGTAATATTGTATTGTTTGCTCGAATAAATATGTTTTCCTAATATCGCTTATACTTCTGATGTATTAGGATCTAATGCGAGAGTTCTCGCTCGGGTATACTAATCAATACTATATATTATTACGGTAGTATAGATCCCTTTTCCGGCTCTCAGGAGCGATGGATTTTGATGAATGAGGTATCAAAAGAAAGGGAATTTCACAGAGAAGTGACGAATCCCGATTTTGTTTCTTAAATTCTTACTAGGGCTTAAATAAAAGTGATGAAAAAACTGGAAGGTTTCAAAACTTTGACGACTGAGAGTCGGCGGATCGAGACGGGATAAGTTGGGTTTTAGAGATTTTGACGCGGGCATCAAGATCATGTGTGGTCCCTTGGACCAGACTGGTCCAGCGTTTTAAAGCTTAAAAACCTACCGTTTTTGAGAGAATGCACGATATAGGTCCGCACGGGCCCTATGCCATCTTGCGTACGTGTCGTTGTTATGGCAACTTTATATCAATTTGAGTCTGTTTACAAAAACTTTTAATGAGTGGGAAATTATATTTTGTTTCCATGTCCAACCCTTAAGGTAACTGTTAAGTATAAATACTACATATGGAAAACGGTATAGCTGAATCTAATTGCCTAACTGCTAAATTGAAGACATGTTTTCCAGTGGGATAAGCTTTAAGTACTTAATAAGTATGAACTGTAACTTCAACATAGTCATTACAAACTATGTAGCTTCACCAAATATGTGTGTTAAATAAACTTTCTTAATAATATCATATTGTTTATACGAATAAATATGATTCCCTAATATCGCTTATACTTGAAATTAGGGATTAGAAGATATCTATTGCGAGAGTTCTCGCTCGGGTATACTAGTATAATATTAATAGCATGTAGAGAATTCTATGTATATCTATTAGCTAAATACGGCATATTTTTTTATATTAGACAAGAAATATTATTTTTTTTTTTTAAAGTTTTGATGACTAAACGATTTTCCTCCATCATTTTAAAATAACTCACTAATCGTTATCCTTGTCATTTTTGAGCTATTCTAAACGAAGAGGGGATCCTATGACTTACGACGGAGCAGATAAGAAAGATGTTTACCCTTCAAAAGCTTTTATTTGGGTTGGTTACAGATCGGTCCTCTATATTGCCTCGAGAGTAAGATACTCCTTCAGTATCGACCCTCATGCCACTATATTATTTTCCTTTTGGTCGGATATATTTTCGTTCCGAAATAACTTTTCAGACTTTTTTTAGACTGTCGGTTGTACAGTCCTGAAAATTCTAAATTCCAAATATAAAAAATATGGCATGGATATGCATATTCATATATATCAGATTTAATTAGTTTGTTTCAGAAGTGTAGACATGTAAATTATTGAACATTTGACTTCAATTATTGAACTTGAAATCATATTTTGAATGAATTTTGAAGAGCATCGGACTAACAGGAAGAAGACAATTATACTAGTATCATGGATTTTACAATATTCTTGTAAATGGTTCTAACAATTTTGATGAAACTTCCCTAATGTCTTCTGTTTAAAGTGCTTTTTTTAATTGTTTAAAACTTTTCATGCATGTAGAATATCAACGAGAAATTGCAGGGAAAAAGTTATAGCGAAAAGAAAATTTTACTTGGGTATTACTTAAAAAGTATGCATTTTTTTATAAATTATGTATGATAACATATGGAAGGTAATTAAATTTTCTATAAAACAAAAAAAAATTATCTAAATCACATCAGTATCACCAAAAATATATCTTAAACGGACTACAAGACCTTGATGGAAAGCCGAGCCCGTCCAAAAAAGTGATGTTACCGAACCTCCTACCACCAAACCATGTTGTCAACAATACTGTCTGTACGAATGTAATGTTATTATATTAAAGTGGAAAACTAACTTAATAATTTCTACTTTTATATCATTTAATGGAAGCAAAAATGGTATTTCTATAGAATCTGATCCGAAACTTTTAAAATATATTTTCATCTTGACGAACCAAAAATATTTAGTGTACTGAATTTTCGTACTATAATTGTTTAAAAAACAAAACAATTTATTTTACTTTTGTCATAGAAGACTTTAAGAAGTCTTTTCTGCTGAGTTTATTTCAAGTAGTGTTCTTTAAAATTATGTTAAAAAGATTATTATTATAGGGTGGTAAGAGAAAGTTGTGTGATGCGCGCACCGCACCAGATTTTTTTTTATTATCTTAAGTGACTCTCTGAAGTAAATGAAAACATATATGTATATTTTTTAAATGTATTTCTTTAGTCGCCACGTAGCATCTGATCGGAGAAACGAATCGTAAGAAATCTTAAATCTTTTTTTTTCGTGTATAAATGAACTATCTGTACCTGTTTTGTTTTCCTCTTAGTTGTCTAACCTCTTTCTTTTTACATTCCAGTCTTTCATAATGAGCTAATAGCATTTATGATATTTTATTTTCATTTTTATATATATTAGAAAAATCATGCTGCCCCTCTCAGGATTTGTCAATATTGTAACATGATTTTTCAAAAATATTATAACTTTATTTCTTTTGGCAAAATGAATTCGACTTAAATGAGATTTTACATAAATTATGATTAGTTAAACGAATTAAATAGGTCTGAAGACTTTAAACGAAATATTTTTCGAGTACATTTAATCCAATAAACTGATTAGTCCATTAAGATAAATTAACGAAAATTTTCTTAGTATCTGGAATATTTCAACGCTGACTTAAAGCTAACTTTATCTATTATTCGAATTTTAATTTTTCTCGGGAAATTCTTACTTTGTCGTTTTTGGGCCAATTTGTAAAGATTTTAAAGACCATCCTCTTTCCCTATCTAACAGTTGTTCGTTTAAGAAATTATTCTTTATATTCATTTTATTATTTTTTGTTTTTATTAATCCTTAGAATTATCTTGAGAACTTCTAATAATATATTTTTTCCCGGATTGAACTTTTAAATATTGTTGTTTTGTTTTTTTCCTTTTGTTCAACAAAGCGATGGAAATTCATTGGAAGAATTTCAATTACTCTTTTCCTCGTATTTGCTGATGATATTGACATCATTGAAAGGACTTTTGATTCGTTGATAAAAGCTTCGTTTATTGGCTTTGAGAGAGCTGTCCCAGCTTAGTTAGCTCATGCAACTACAGAAAAAAGGTATATTAAAATTCAGATAAATATTCGAAAATTTTATGAAGAAACTGTATATGAATTAATTAATTAGATTAGACGGAAAACAAGGATTATTTAAAAAAAAATTATTCTCTTTTGATAAATACAACATAAGCGTTAAGAAGCAGTCAACACTGTAATTATCAAGGAACCACAAACGAGATTAGAGGTTTTTTTTGGTGGAAAGAGACCTCTTTACTCATCTTGATTCGGTGATGGACTTCATGAAATATTTTCATAATTTATATTAATGACTGTAGGATTCGTTTCTGTTTTTCTCAACACCATTTTATAATTTTAATGATGTTGTTTCATATAAAAGAAGCTGTTTTGAATTTTGTTTGTCCTGAATAAATGATTATATTTCAATTAAATCCTTATAGGCTATCATAACTTTTAATAATATTAATCAGGATGATTACTTACTTTTTTTATTTTGTCATCTATTTATCTGTGTTTCAACTTGACGACTTATTTCCCCTCCCAAAAAAATATATTTAAATTTCGTTTATTCTTTCTGATTATGTTCTTATCTTGAAATCTTATTGTATTTTTTTGTCTCGCAATTTTTTTTCTTATTGTAAATATCTAATGTGTTAATTAATATGATAAATTTATTTATCAATTTATTTATTTTGCACCTATTGTTGCCAATATCTTTTTGAAAGTTTTGATATTAAAAGTATTGGTAATATTGGTAATATAATTTTATATGTCCAGATCTATTTAATTTCTTTAACATTTTTTTCTTTGAATGGAATGAGTCATTATACGGGTAATTTTACTTATAAAGGAGACTGGAAGAAAAATATTGTGTCCACTCAAACTACTTTCCTAACCGATTTTAGCGAAAGTCCAGTACAAAAATTGTTTGATATGTCTTCACTAATATTTGTTCGATTAAGATTTCTTGTTTATTTGTATATATCTGTATAACATAGTAGTCTTTTAAATTATCTTTCAAATGAGTTTCTGGAATGTCCGGAAGATGTTTTATTTTCGATCAAAAAACTAAACAAAGGTAAACTGGTTTCTCTAGGAACATGTACAAAATATACATGTATATAATACATCTGTAAAACCGTTTATTTTGTATTTTTTTTTTTGTAAAGAATTTGGCCGATTTGGCTAATTATCGATGGGCGACGAAATCAACAAAATCGATCTATTCGTTTCAGATATAATCTTGGCACAGACAGATCAATGCTTAAAAATTCGTTTTTTGGACTTGTATTCATCCTTTAAAAACTGTACATCGAAATTATTTATTTCGATTATAATACCTTCCTTACCTGTGTGGTAAGGAAAGTAAAAATATGTTTTCGAAATAAGATAAAGTGGTGTAAGTGCGCACTAGATTTTACGAAGTTCGAATTTACAGGACTTCAAAAATCTTTATTTTTGAAGATATATTTTTCCTATTTTTTAAAAATATTCCTTAAACGATTATGTTTTAATATCGCATCTAAGCCCAGGCTTCAACCACTTCCATTTTGATAAGATTGATAATTTAATCTTGTAGCACTTGCGCCTTCCTTAAGGATAAGTGCGTGCAAGGTATATGGAAGAGTTATTATTTAAGCAGTTGCGGTTGTGTAGGGTGAGTGTTTACCACACGCACTAGTCCTACAATAGAGATCTGTATATCCCTACTGTCTTGTTTTGTCGGTGCAACTTTGACGAGCTCTTGAAAATTAGAAAGCTGCCGAGGAGTACTGTAAATCAGAACGTATTTTGAAGAGCAGCTTCTTAAGGTTCCACTTACCCGCAATTTTTTTTAAACCTTTGAACAGCAGAAGTTGAAGGATCCAAAATAATAAACAGGCTGGGATTGATATCTTTTCTACTCGTTATACTTGACCTTAGCGAAATCTCGCGGCTGATTTGTGATACATCGCTGTTTTTACTTCATGCTTCCAAAAGGACAGTTCTTACAAGGGATATTTACTCACCTACCCCGAAAACTCACTTCCCAACATTACCTTACTAATTTGCTATGTTGATTTTTTTTTTTTTTTTTTTTTTTTTTTTTTTAATATTTAGGAAGACCGTATTTTCATATAGAAAATTATTCATTAAAAATATTTTAAATATGTAAAAAAAGTGATTTTGAATTTCCATTCATCTACTTATATTTTTTTATTCATCTTCTCTATGTTTTTATTCGTTGATTTTTTAAGCAAAGTCGTATCTGATCAAAAGCGGAATGGCTTCTAAAATTTCTGAAATAGCCCGCCTTTGAAGATAAACATAAGAAGGGCGTACAATTACGCTGGGGCACGAACGATATTGCTTGTATTTCTGGAGAAGTGTTTACATATAACGAAGGACAGCTGGCCGCCCTGAATACTAAGCCCAAGCTACGCTGTTTATTTTAGCCCAATCTATTCCTTCTTCCTAGGCGAAGCCTTTGTAAGTATGAAGCTTTATTTCAAGATATCAAGTGGGCTTATTTTGAGAATTTATCTGACTGTAAAGATATGATCAGAGCCTGAATTTTTATGAAATTAAAAATTTAGTTTGACTGTTTTTTTCCCCTTTTGAATTCGTGTACTGTTCCAAAAAAAACACCGGTTGTAGGGGCCGCCATGGATTGTTTATATGAAATCAAGCCCATTTTTGCTGTTTTATGATATTTCGCAATAGATTTTGATTATTATATCTTCCATATTTTGATATTAAGCTTTTTCCGTGTTTCCAAAAAATATTTTATTTTAATCAACAAAACATTTCATTGTAATGCTAAATTAAATTATATATTCATTTATTTGTGTTCTTTGGACAGAACAAACACCTTTAACACAGAAAATTATTTTTTTTTTTATGTTAAATGTGTATTTATTATAATTTATAAAATTTCATTACGTGTTTAAAGAATTTTTATTTCTGCAGGAAAAATGTATCAGTTGGGTGCTATTTTTCGGGCAGAGCTTTCAAAGGGTACTGTGGAATCCTAGTTACGTGTGCTATAGGAATGGGGCGTGGTTGAATGATTCTGTTCTTGCCAATTTAATCTTTTACGAAATTCTTAAAATGGTGATTTTTATTCCATATCATTAGTTGTTTTCTCACATATCAAATAGTTCGTCTAAAGACTGCATTCGAACACAAAGTAATCATAAATAGTTTATTTCTACTCAAAAAATTCAAATCAAAATAAATTGCTTCTTCTTAGTTTGAGCCTAATCACATAATGAGGTATTAATTAATTCAGTCTGCATCAGGAAGATTTTTTTTTTTTTCAATCGAAAATATTCTGCAAGAAAATATTATTACCAAGTTTACACATATTAGCAAAGTGACTGTCACTATTAACAATAACTTATTAATAAATAAAATTAAATATTAAATTATTAAAATATATTATTAAATATTATTTTATTAAAATATTAATACAAAAATTGCACTGTAGTTCAAGAAATGAAACTAGAATATTCTTTGGAAAAATTTAGATAAATTGAAATGTTGTGAGTGACTTAGGACAGGAGTATACAATACAGCACCTTCGGGGAATGGAGCAGCGGATGCAGGTTCATTCCCTTCACATGCACTTTCATGGACAGGGAGTCCACTGTTTTCTGTTGGAACATTTTCATCAGACGCGTATCTCTCCTAAGTCATGTTTAACTTGAGTTTATGTTTTTCAAAGGACTTAATGACTAGTGGAGTAAAAACCACCAGTTTTTACACCCATGATGGGTGGTAGTTTTTGCTCCAAAAGATGACCGGGTAATCTAGAGGCTGCTCTGTTTCGTGAGTATACTTAGAAAAAAACGATAGCGCCTAATTAATATTGTTGATGGTCGCATTCACGATCTTACGAATATTCTAAGTTATAAACATCCATCTCAACGCCGATAAAAATCACAACAAAGTAGCCAATTACAACCTTTTCTCATTTTCCTCGTTCATATATGAACTACCTCCAAGAATAACTCCGCACAATTGTATATAACAGGCCTGAAACATGGAACATCTTCATAATCAAATGAATCATAAAAATCATGATTGCCTAGGAAAATATCGCTCTGGTGGTTCATCTCTCATGCTAGTCTCTACCATCTACCTACTTATTTTGTGTATTATTGAGTAAACCAATGAAATTCGTTAGTAGCCTTTAGTAAAAAAAAAAATATTTCATTTTTCTAAGAACAAAACAAAATGAGAACTTTTACTTTAATAAGTAAAAAGCATTAAGTAATGATTACTTGAGGTAATACTAACACACTTCAAACTTGAGAACACACTGTTGCAAATGACACTTGCAGGAATCATCAGAACAGAAAAAGATGAGATCTCATAAATGCAGATCATGGACTGTACATTTCACTTCAAAAGTAAAAATTAACCAAATAAAGACAAACATATACTTATATATGTTTATATTTATTTGTTTTTTTCAGAAACTCGGCATTTTCAATTATTGAAATGATTTGGTAATATCTGTTCCACACTTTATCTCCTGTTGACGAATGTTGAATGCCATAGTTGATGGTTGAAGGTGTGGTTGATGAGAGCAACATGCAGATTGGTCCGGGCCTGATTAATGCCCCACCGACCGCACTCAGAATTGATTTGAACCATAGGTTCCTCTCACTACTCTGTCTTCATTATCAAACTTATTCTTAGACTTTTTCCAGCTATTAGTTAATTTAAATGTGAAGATTTACTTATTTATTTTTACTGTTCCTTATAGATGTATAACTAATATTTTACTATTGCTTTTCTTTTACTATTAATCATAACTTATTAGTTGCATATTTTTATCAATCTATTGGGATACGTTTCTTGAAAGATTTAAAACAAATTATTAAATTATTAAATAGATAATTTTTCAGTAAACAGAGAAGATAAACAAAATGTTTGTGAAGATATCTGATCGAGTAATATTTATTTCTGATCAAATTTGTTTTTTGTTTTTTTATTACAACAATTGTCATATGTCGTAAACTGACAGTGATTCCTTCCACTTTTCCCGGTCCTGGCAGTCCTCCTCTGTAAGCCCTCTGGCTGCCATTCCTTCCTGCAAACCATCGTACCATTTCTTTGCCGGACGTCCTCTTCTCCTCCTCTCCTTAGGAACATAATTTATCATTCTTTTGGGCCATCGATCTTCTGACATTCTCATTACATGGCCGTACCAGCTCAGCTTTTTGGTCTCAATAGTGTACAAGACATTTCGGGGTTCCTGTACTTTTTCTCTGATCACGTGGTTTGTTTTCTAAGTTGGTAGTGATGGCCCATGTTTCTGAGCCATATAATGCCACACTTTTGGCAAAGGAGTGGTAAAGTTTTTTCTTTGTAGACAATTGAACTTCCTTACTCCATAATATAGAATTTAAAGTTCTTATTGTCTGTCTTCCTTTAGTGACCAAAACCCTTATGTCAAGATCGCAGCCAGTTTTAGTGGAGAGCCACCTGCCAAGATATTTAAATTTTTCACTTTGGGTAAGACTCCAATTTCCTAGTGTGAGGGAATCATAATCCATATTCAAAGCCAAATATTCTGTTTTTTGTTTGCTGATTTCTAGACGTCCCAATTTGTATGCTTCTAACAGTTTTCTTATCATATAGGAAGCATTCTCCTCATCATTGGCTATTACCACTTGGTCATCAGCAAACTGAAGATTATAAAGGCATTCATTTCCTACCATGATTCCCATCTTCTGACATTTCCTTTTTCACTCACACAGTACACTTTCAACATATAAATTGAAAAGTGTAAGGGATAAGGAGCAACCCTGTTTAAGTCCTTTGTTCAATTCAAATTCTTTTGATAAACAATCCTTGAGTTTTACTCTGGCTTTGGAACCTTTATACATCCCTTGTATTGCGTTGATAATATATCCGCTCACTCCTAATTTTGCCAGAGCACCCCAAAGGTTGCTTAGGGGTACCGTGTCGTATGCTTTCTGTAGGTCGACAAATACTAATACAACTTCTCCATTGCAGGCTTTCTTCTTTTCAAGAAGCTGTGTAAGAGTAAAAATGTGGTCTATACAGGATCTACGTGTTCGAAAACCGGCTTTTTCTTCCGGCAACATCTCTTTACACTCTTCCATTAGTCTTCTGTTCAGTACTCTGCCGTATAACCTACTTATACTGCTCGTTACAGAGATTCCTCTGCAGTTAGAGCAATCCTTTTTTTTTCCTTTTTTATAAATGGGAGTGATATGAGCTTCCTTCCATTCCTTGGGGACTGTGCCTTGCTCCATACTCCTTGTCATAAGGTTTGCCAGAGCTTTTTTCAATTCAAATGGACCATGTTTGATCAGCTCAATTGGTATATCACTAGGACCAGGCGACTTTCCATTTTTCATTCTTTTTAAGGCTGCTGTTAATTCTTCAACTGATATGGCTGCTGGAGTATCTCCTTCATATTTGTCCTTCTGCATCCTTTCTGTAACAAATTCTGGTCGTTCCTCCTGCAGTAATTCGGCAAAATATTCCACCCATTGATTTTCATGTATTAGAGGTAGGTTTATTTTTTCCTTCTTCGGATTCTTAATGGATCTAAGCTGCTTCCAAGCCTCAGTGGATTTTTGACCGTGCATACATCGATCGATGTGTTCGCATTTTTTCATCCAATAGTCATTTATGGCTTTTTTTCGCTGTTTCTTTACCTCTCTATTTCGTCTCTTGTATTCTTGCAGTGCATTGGGATCATACGTCGAGAGCCACTTTTGGTAAGTTTTTTTTCTTTTCTTCCACTACTACTTCCATTTCTTCATTCCACCAACATTTATTTTTCCGCCCTTTTTCTTCCATTTTCTCCAGTGCTTCTTTGGTAGCTTGATGAGTGAGCTTTTTTATTTCTTCATATTGTTCTTCCAAACATTGAGAATCGATATTTGGATTTTCCTCTAATTTGATTTTCAATCTATTTTGATATAAAAGTTTTACAGATTCTTCCTGTAGCCTGTCTAATAAATATTTGTCTGCTTTTGTAGTTTTTCGATTCTCCATTTGCATTGTTTCGTTGGTGAAGGCATTTGCTTTAGACTTGAATCTAATATAACTACATAAAAGATGATGATCACTTACACATTCAACACCGCTCATAACTCTTACATCTTGTGGTATGACCATATTATTTTTCCTTAATATGATGTAGTTTATTATTGACTTTAGATTTTTTGTTGGTTGATTCCAGGTATACTTATGAATATCTTTATGTTTGAAGAATCCATTTAATATACGCATATCCATTTCTTCGCATAAATCGATCAACCTAGTCCCATTGTCATTTATTGTATTTTCTCCATGCCTTTCTACCGTCCAACTGTTTGCATTGTTACCAACCCTTGCATTTAGATCTCCTATCCAGAGTAATATCTTCCGGTCAGCTACATCCTCTGATATTTCCCTCAAACTGTTAAAAAACTTTTCTTTATTTGGGGCACGTGCATCATCGTTTGGGCCGTATGCTCCAACAATAACCATTGGATACCCATGGATTTGTACTTCTAGCTTTATTAAACTTTCATTTATACATTCATAATTTTTTATTTTATTCTTCCATCTTTTTCTGATCAGAATAGACACTCCAGCTTTCGCTCTCTCACTTTTCTCCACCCCACTAAATCAAATTTGTTTCTGATTTAAAAACAAAACAAATAAAACTAATACATTATAAAATTTCTTTTAAATTATATTAGAATGCTAATGATTGCTGTTTTACTTATAAATGTAAATGCTGCCCTGAAGATATTCAGGGAATTTTGAAACTTGGGTTCCAGAGTACTTATGTAATGATTCCATGATTATTTTATGACTTTAATAACTAGAAATTAAAGCAAACCGTTAGAAATAAAGAAATCAATTATAAGATTTGTCAGAAGCTTGGGAGAAGAAGTGCGAATGTAAGAAATTATATTTTACAGATTCATTAAAATTTATTTACGATTGGTAATGCCTAATTATTTTTTTAAAATTATGTTTTATAGTAATTAAATAAGGCATGTCCACATACTTGTACATTGTCCCTTAGCATCCTTCGTTTCTCGATGTTCAAATGCGATTTCCAGAATTGGTTTGAAAACCAAAATTTTCAGATTAGCCTTGCTCCTGATATGGAATATTGTAGCTCTGTGGGCAAGCCACTGTACCCGAACTTCAGGGTCCGGGTTCGAGGCTCATCTATCCCCTAAAAAGTGGGTGTCTGACCCTTTAATGGGTTGGCGGTTAAACTTGGCGGTTGAATGTTGTTGTTGACCTCATCACCTCCTTGATTTAATCAAATTTGAAATATTTGAGATGTTTTAATCTATTTTTCAAGGTGTTTTCGAATACGTGAACTTTTTTCTAATTCCATGCTTACTTTACTAATGGTATTTTTTTCATGACAAGCTGTTACTTTTGCTTTTTAATAGCTTCGCTGCTTGATAATTTTTTCTCCCTGTATTACGTCATTTGCACGGCGTACATGTAAGTCTGTGTTAGGTATGAATGCAAACTTGTTAGTCCGAGCAGGTAACTCAGGGACTTGGGAAAAAATATATCTTACTGGTTCAAAAAGAAAAGATATTTTTTTATCTAGACATGTATAAAATATCCCAATAAAGGAATTCTCTGTTCTCTCAAATAAACGATCTTGTGTAAAGATGTCCCTTTGCATAACCTCTGAAGAGATCAAAGGTCAGATTTTTGTGTGTCGACAAATATGTATAAGAATTGAATTTCGGAAAAACGTTGACTGATAAAAGCTTTTGTGTGGGATGTACTAGAGTTGTTTGAAGCTTTATATTACAAAATAAAAGAATATAAATATTTTTAAATTCCTGCCTGAAATATTTGTTTAACTTGCCGGTAGATGAGGAAACACCAGCTTACAGAGGACAGCTGAAATGAACTTAAAATGAAAATAAAATGAACTTATTTTATGTGACCCTCGAACTACCGACAGTACTTGCTTTATCAAACGGAGGCATATCAAGTTTTTGAAAGCCTCCAACAGACGACGACCCCACTATTGAGGACGGCCACATAGGTGGCAAACCCATCTAAACAGCCTTAGACTCAGGACAACTGGACTGACACAAGACAACTAGTGAACTCCTTCACTAGAAACTGATTTCTGATTCCTTAAATCCTCCCAAAAAATGTCTACTCCGAATATCCCTCTTACAATACATTCAATGCAGTAGAAGAGTTCCCATCCAACCCATTACTTTTATTCTCTGAATATCAACCCTTCGTCCCACGGGACTTTGAAATAAAAAAAAGAAAAATTTGTTACTTTAAAATAAAATAATGAATCAGAAAAACCTTAAACTGTATCCAAGATAAAAGGATAATAATAAGTAAAAGGATAATGATTTTGTACATCATTTTACTAAACTTTTAAAATTAGTGCTGAGAAAAAAAATGGGGAAGGAGTAACTGACTTCATCAAACGGAGGCATATACAGTTGTTTTTTTTATAGCCTCCAACAGAAGACAAACCCACCATTCAGGGCTCTGACCCCAATAGAACGGCTAAAGCGGTGGCAAACGCATATAATCAGTTTTATGATAGACTGAGGACAACTAACTGAGACCATACTCTGACACAATACTGCAAGTCCCTTCACTACAACCGATACCCCATGTAAATGCTCACGACTCCCAAATATTCCTCTCTTCTGAAGCCTCTTAAAATGCAGAAGAGATCCAGATCACTCTACCAGCCTCTGAAATCGACACCACATCCCATGGGGCTTTAAATAAAAAAATACTGGGAAAATAGAGAAGAATGATATAGTAAAATATTGATGTACTCCTTGTGTCACCTCAAGAGAGATAAAATATTTAGAATATTAGAAGGAAATATTTATTACACAATTGATTAATTATGCGTATAGTAATTTCTTAGCCTTTAAAACTTTTGATATCAGTCAAGTTTCATATTACGTTTTAAAGCATTTTCCAATATTTTTTGTAAGCGAAATAAACATTAAATTCATCCCTCGTGAATTCGTGTGGGATGTGGAGCAATCGGACTGACAGGAGCGACAGTTTTTGCTAATGTAATTTAAAGCATCCATAGCTCGTAAAAAATACAGATAGAATAAAAAACTGGTTTTGTTTTAATAAAATTTTTGGCGATATCACTCTATGGATTGTAGTTCAAATTATAAGTAGAGCAGCAAGAGTCATAAATAGCTATCAAGAATTTAAAAATTATGGAGATGCTCATAAACAATTTATTCTCTTCAAATTACCATCATTCAACCTTCGAACTGTGTTACGTCCTTAATCTTCGTCTCTAAAAGCGATATCTGTATAATTTATTAGTTACAATAGAGGAATAGATGAAGAGAATGGTCGGGACGGTTTGGTAAAATATAAAGGAGGGGACAATAGCTCATTATTCATGTCCCTTTTCCTACTTTGCGACTAAGCTTTGCTTCTCTAATCCAATAATGGAGACACTTAATCTCCCTTCATTCCAATACCGGCTCGGAAAATCATTCCTGGCATTCCTGATTGAATTTTTCACATTACCTTCCTGATTTTTTTTCACTGTAGCAGATGGAGTATAATTATTCAATTCAATGATAGCTTTTTCAGCGAAATATCCTGTTAGTAATGAACTGTCTAAATTTTCTGTATCCAAAGTTAATCCGAAACTGATTGCAGGATCACAATTTTGTACTTTAGCTATGTGAAATTCCTAAAAAAACGAATTCTGAGTTGGCCGCGAATGGCATGGTTCATTTATTTCGAAACCTATTTTAAGAATGTATGTCCGTTACTGGTTCCATGATTCAATATTGTTTTATTATGTTCACAACAAATTGTAAATTGGATTTCAATCCATTACTGCCCGAATAATTTTTTTCTTTAAAAATTATGATTTTTATGTTATTTGGTTTCACTTTAGCGTCCTAAAAATATTAAAAAAATATATTTTATCACGAAAGTAGAAAAGATACATATCATTTATGGTCCACTAAGCACTAACTGGGTCAAAACTGGGATAACGGAAATTTGTCTCCTTTGACAAAAAAAAACCCTTTATTTACACCAAACTTTATAGTGTAATTATTATTGTAATTACACATTATAAGCAGGACGCAATTGCATATAAAAAAGACAAATACTGATTATAAAAAGAAGATGAATGTGTATCTAAATATGTTTTTATTTGGTATGGAATCATCATCTGCCAAAATAGAAGCCTCAGAAGAGGTTATAATCTTCCATATAATTTTTTTTTTTTTGCCACCCAATATGATGTCAATTACTTCCTGAGCTATGAAACCTGGTCCAAGAATCTTAGCCAGTGCTCAAAGAGATTTTTTTTTTTTTAGTGGACTAATACTTTTAGTTACGGCATAGAAATCTACCACGAGAAAAAGATATAACAAATTATTTATAAATGAAAAAAAGCTAACCATAGGAACGATAACATGAAAAAATAATAGCGTATTTATGGAACGAAATTAAAACCATATGTTTTATGGGGTATTAAAGGTATGCTGAGCACTGATGGGTTCAGATCTTGGGAGTCAGACTAGTCAAAACAAAATCTTATAGAAAGACGATAGAATGATAACTAAAAGATTAAAATTGATTTTATCAAATCACATTTATTCTTCGTCATAAACTTACCACTCGTGTCTTATAATATCCTATACGATTCCATTTATTATGTCTATTTATTTGGATTACCATTTAATTTAAAATTCTCATCCTCAACACATAATTCCGTTCGGATTTTATATACATATTTACAAATATTTTACATATAATTAATACCAATACCATAAAATAACAATACCATCTAAACCTCGGGGCGTCATCCAACTGTGGGCGTTCGGGATAGTTTCTATCCTAGTTTTCCAAGAATTCACCAATGATCTATTCGACGATTCTCAAAGGCGTTTGAAATGAAGATGGCCACGAGACCTTCGAGCATGTGATTGAAATTAGATTTCATGCCATAAATGGATGGTCTCTTCAAAAGTTATGTTATGCTATTCTTATGTTATGTTATGTTATTATGTTATTCATCATACAACAATTGTATCTGTTGTATTCTCAATACAATAGTAAATCTTACTTAATACTTTCGAAAAAAAAAATTAAGTTCTTGACAGTCTAAATTAATAAACAAGAAAAATAAGTTTATATTTATTACTTATAGCAACTTTAGAGATTATTTCTTAAAAAAATTAGTAGTATTTGTTTAAGATTATTTTCTTCCAAAGAAGACTTGAGATGCGTAAGGCCATTACTAATCCTGCCGAATGGCTTAGAATCCTGAGGACGCACGCACTTCTTCGGTCTTACGTGTCCCATTTATATCGTTCCGCGCCCGTATTGTTCTCATTGTCCTTCCAATTTACCCATTGTTATCCCTCTGAAGCTCAGAATTAATTCGTTTCAATTTCAATTTCGGTTCAATTTATTCCATGGAATTGCCGGATTATTTTACCAAACTTCAATCTTCATGCATAAATAGAGCTACAAATCAGAAATAGCTAATTAAAATATTACAAATGGAATTCACCTAATTTAATCCGTGACCAAAAGATTAAATAATTATTTGATCGCTTTCATCAATGTAATATTTGCATAAGGTCTTGTAAAATTAATCATCTTATAAGTAGGATCCGTATTTTTAAAAAATAAACAATTATTTTAACTAATCGCTCAAAAATTATCATAATTTTCCAAACTATTTACTATCGCGTTGTTTTTTTTTTTTTTTTTTTTTACTTGTACGAAGTAAAGAAACTATTGTAATCGCGAAAATCTTCGGTTTTTAGATTTCGACGGAAATATCCATTTTGGCCATCCCTGAATCCATTTTGACTAGTTTCGTCGTGGCGTCTGTACGTACGTACGGTCGTACGTTCGTCTCTCGCATAACTCAAAAACAGTTAGCCGTAAAAAGTTGAAATTTTGTATTTAGGGTTGTTGTAAAATCGAGTTGTGAACCTCCCTTTTTGGTCACTGCTTGATCACCGGAAGTGGTACTTTACTTGAAGGTCATAATTGATTTCCATCAAAAATTATATTAAAATACTATGAGAAACTTCACAAATTTAGTATTTATAATTTATATATTGATTTAAATAACACATTAGATTTGGTCCAAATTAGAAAACCGGAAGCGGTACTTTACTTGAAGGTCATATTAGACTTTCATCAAAAATTAGATTACAATATAATATAAAACCTCTCAAATTTCGTAAATAGGGCTTTTATATCGATATAAATGTATTTACTAGATTTTGGTTAAGATTCGTGAGCCGATAAGGGTTCTTTACTTGAAGGTTATAATAAGCTTACATCAAAAATTATATTTAAATTAAAAGATTAATCATATGTTTCGGTAATAAATGTTACTAACGTAATTTGTTTTCCCATACAATTAAACATTTTTAGTACTTGTTTTAAGTGTTAAAATTGAGTGTAAAATACTAGTTTTCCTCCCCATTTGTGAGATGAAGAAGTCAGTAGCATGAGAATAAGATATTAGTTATCTGGATTTTTCCGCTTAAAATGTTGAAACTGTCGATTTCTAATGCTTTATCTAGTGATATTGACAGTTTTATTGTTGTCACGGAACATGAAGAAATATCTTGGAAACTAGTTACCTATTGAATAAAAACGACATATAATAATGGAATGAGACCTCCAATAACCAGAGTGTGTGTTTTTGTTTGTGTGTGTGTCAATAGATGGATGTCGGGACGCCTAGTGTCGTTTTTAGTGCAATATTCGGAAACTAGTAACCAAATTTAGTATCACATTTTGAGCCACGGATTTATACTTTAATAGGAGTACAAGGAAGTCATGTGTTGCCCACATCAGATATTATCGTTTACGAACTCTCTTCACTGAAAAATTAAATTTATTCGTTTTGGTGCTTATTTCTTTCTGCTTTGATATGGTTGATATATTTAGAAGAAATGTTTAATATCGATTGAATGTTAAAATAGTAGGTAAATGCATTTGAATCCGTCTATATTTACATTAAAACAATTAAAATTTACCTCTGTAATCATATAGTACTTTTTAATATTTTTTTAATTTTATTTTATGCAAATGAAAATAAAATGGAAAACATTTTGGAAATCAATTATGAAAATTAACTAAAATTACTATTATATTTTTATAACTTATTCTCTTGTTAAGTATTAAATAAATATATATTTTTTTGTCGGCGAGAAAAATTCAAAATATTCTACAGTATTTATGATCATTCATGCTATCCTCAGGTAGTAATTCTTGGATGCCTTTCTGTTCCAATCCTGAAGAACCAATAAATCTCCCTATGTTCTCCATCGACTTTCATGCCTCTTCTTATAGAACTTCCTTTGGTGCATTCGTTACCATTCGAGCTAACATTTTTAAGAATTTCTTTGTCCATTTTCTTAGGTTCCTTACCTATGAAAGCTTCCTCGAAGCAACACAACTCTCATGCTTACCTTATCAATTATCAATCCTTCACATATATTTAAATAAAAGAAAACATTTATTATTTTCTATATTCAGTATATCCTTAAAAAAAAAAATTGATTTTAAAAATAGTTTACAACTTCAAATATTCTGTTATGTTTAGAAACGATGTGTGTCTATGATAAATTTATATGTATTTGAAGAGGAAAACAAACTTCCTCTGTGGCTTGTTGCTTTAATATTTACTCACCCTCTGTTTGTATTTTCGGTTCAACTGTGCGGTTATATCGTCCCAACGTAAACTGTTTTGTTCAATACCCTTCTTTTATTTTCATTGGTTGCATACAATGAAAACAATAAAAATACTTTCGAATCCTGCCACTCTTGCAAATAAATAAATGAACGGAAAAATAAACTCAATGGGGGGACGTGGTCTGTTTCTGAAACAATAAAGGTAAAAAATAATAATAAAAAAATATTTAAATTGCTTCTAAAAAAAAATAAAAAGCAACATCCTTTAGGGCATTAATTTTAAAAATCCCAATTTTTTAAAAATATTTGTTTATAAATTAAATTTGTAAAATATTCAGAATATTAGATTAAATCAAAATGTATCTTTTAAAATTTGATTTTTTTTTTAAGCATCATTATACTGTTAATAACATATAATTTATAAGCTTAAGGCTTTTTTTGTTCATTTATTCAGCGTTTTATAATGTTGTTTTGGATACAATATTTTTTTAAGAAACTCGTGTATGTGGTTTAAAATTTGCACTAGTTTTAATATATCAACATTTTTTATAGACCTTTCCACTACGCTGAAGTTTTATCGCTTCTTTCTTATGATTCTTAAATGGGCTTTCATGTATTTTGTTTCTTTACTTTTATTCCAAAATGCAGTAAAATGTTACCCTTGATGTATTGCTGTGCACTTAAAGATGTTTGCTTGTTAAACTACTAAACGAACTATTTTTCCTTTATTTAATTTTTGATATTTATATATTTCATTTATATTAGTACTATAGAGCAGTTATTAAGTAGGCAGCATATGTCTGTAACGCAGTCATACGTACCATACAGAACTTGCACCATGCACGTCACAAATTTCATTCATACAAATTTCTTTTGCAACAATCATCACGTCGTATTTATTCGTTTACTCTTCACAATGAAGTCAAAATTCTTTTACTTTTGAGCTGATAATTCATCTATTCTATCAGGTGTTTGTTATGTCCCTTTCAGTTTTCTGACTCATTGAGACTAGAAGAAGTAATGCAGAAATAATTAATTAAATCTTGTGAGCATCGTTGTTGCCTTGGTGAATTCTTGTTAAAATTTACTTGCTACCTAGGATGCCAGGTATGGATCATTAGAAATTCCTAGAATGTGCTTAGAAGGTCGTGTGTTTGTGTGTGTGTGTGTGTGTGCGCGCGCGCGCTTGCGTTTTTTTTTTTTTTTTGTGTATGTGAAGGTGCGTATAATAAGAATTGAAAAATAAGTTTGTTCAGGTAATGTGCGTCTGTATTCTGTGGTATCAAGTTGTTGTGTAGTGTGATGGAGTTATATCAATTATCGCTTTCAAGATTTAATAGTGATTGAAAAATCGTTTTGATTATTTATATAGATTAATTAATTGAACTAATTTTGAAGAGTTTCGTTTTCTATTTTGTGATGGATTAATTAATTATTAATATTTCTCTTCGAATGATAATTAACTGTTTAATCTGAAGCGTATAAAGGGTTATATATAATTCTGTTTATTAAAATTGGTAAATTAAAATTTCAGGCTCAATATTAAAACTTATCTACTGTATTTAATTAAAACCCGTTTAGTAGAACATTACATTTTTAGGTTCATCAAATTCTTCTTTTTTGTTTATGTGACTATTAATTTATATTCTTGGCCAGGAAAAGCTCTTCGGCTTCTTTATGTGAACATTTTAGAGGGCATATAAATATTCCGTTCTGACTATTGAGCCGTCGCGATTTGCTCTTCTTCTGCTACCACACCATTCATTACCCTTGTCACCAATAGCCCATGCGGTTTTTTTGCACTTAGCCCAATAAAGGCGAGCTCATATATCGTGGACGTCAGAAGATCCCTAAGACAATATCTTTAAGACGGGCTATGATTGATGCGGGGGGAGTGCCTGGAACCATCTGTTACATTCCTTATCGCACCCGGCCTTTGCCACGTTACAGCTCTGCCTTCCTAATTTCCACATAGTGGCCACAATAGGGATTATGATTTAAAACATGATCGCTTCACTTATTTATTTATTAAGTAAGTATAGTATATATGTGTGTATATAAATATAAAAATATATAAATTTGTCTAAGAAAATAATAAATTGAACATAAAGTTATGAAATACGAAATCGAAAATTTATTAATTTCACATAATAACAGCAACTGCAAGCTTTACACAAAAACGTCAATAATTCATCAAATAAAAGTGAATCCATTGAAATTAAGAAATTTGGACATTGGAAAGAATAGCATCAATAATTTTCACTTGGAGGCATGTTGTTTATTTGGAATGGACGAGGCACGAATGTTAGGCTTATTGGAGTTCAACTTGATTCTTAAGTCTTCTTCAACACTTAGTGCTTTCGCCATTACTGAGGTAACCATCCAGTGCTAGTTACTTCCTTGTACGAAGTAGAGGAAGTATTGTAATCGTGAAAATTTTCGGTTTTCAGATTTCAACGGAAATATCCATTTTGACCATCCCTGAATCCATTTTGACTAGTTTCTTACGTACGTACGTTCGTTCGTATTTCGCATAACTCAAAGCGGTACTTTATTTGAAGGTCATATAAGACTTGCATCAAAAATTATATTAAAATATAATGTAAAACATCTCAAATTTGGTAAATAGGACTTTTATATCGATATAAATGTATTTACTAGATTTTGGTTAAGATTCGTGAGCGGAAAAGGGTACTTTACTTGAAAGTCATAATAAGCTTACATCAAAAATTATATTTAAATTAAATTAAATACATATATCATATGTTTCGGTAATAAAGGTTACTGACGCAATTTGGTTTCCAATACAATTAAACGTTTTTATTACTTGTTTTAAGTGTTAAAATTGAGTGTAAAATACAAGTTTTCCTCCTCATTTGTGAGATCAACAAGTCTGCAGCATGAGAATAAGATATTAGTTATGTGGGTTTTTCCGCTTAAAATGTCGAAACTGTCGATTTCTAATGCTTTATCTAGTGATATTGACAGTTTTATTGTTGTCACGGAACATGAAGAAATATCTTGGAAACTAGTATATAAACTAATATTTATTGAATTAAGAAGAATAAAATAATATTTTAGAGATGTTTGTATTTATTTTAATTTTTTTACTGCCCCCGAACTATTAATTTTCGTAGATTTCATCAACGGTCAACTTCATCTCAGTTAGGGAATTCCCATTTTAGTAGGTTACTCTGTTCACTTTTTGATTGGAATTTTTTAAATGTCAATACCAATAGCGGTGGTTTTGACTATCTGTACAGTTTTTTTTTTTACTACCTACCGGTTTCTGACTTGATATTAAATTTGTTTTAAAATCCTCTACAACAGATCTTATTAGATAGGTTTCTAGGAGATTAATTATTTTTTCAATTCTGGGAATTTGAGTTTAAATATTTGTGTTAATTGTTCCTGTATTATTCATTATCTACTGAAGTCTGTAAAAAATGTAAAAAACTGCCGAGGAATATCTCTATTGAACACCGCCTGTAAACTCTCTAATGTAATATTCGCAAGATTAATTCCCTATGCTGAGTATATTGTTGGATAATACCAATGCGGCTACCGGAAGGATAGATCAACATCTGATCCAACTTTTACGTTGAGACAGATATTAGAAAAGTCTTATCTTAAAAGAATATGGAAACTGCACCCATCACCTCTTTATAAACTTCCGTGTGGCCCACGATAATTTAACAGGAATATACTCTACTAAGCTATGAAGGAATTTAACATTCCCAAACACCTGATAAAAATCGTCAAAGTGACGATGTCTGGATCGAAATGCAGAATTAGAGTACAGTTGCACATGTCAGATCCAGTAGAAACAGAGAATGGCCTAAAGCAGAGTGATACATTGGCGTGTCTATTTTTCAACCTGGTTCTTGAAAAAGTTATCCGCGACTCCGGCCTACAGGTTGAGGAACACATATTTATCAGGCGATCCAATCGTGGCCTCCGGGGACGATATTTTCAGTTTATATATATATATGTATATATATATATATATATATATATATATATATATATATATATATATATATTTTTTTTTTTTTTTTTCCTTAAAATACCGAACTAATTTTTGATGTATCGATATGTGTGCATTAGTTACCATTAAGATCTTCTAATAGATCGCAGTAATTAAAAACAATTGCTTTTTCCTTTTCAATAGTTAGATTAATGTCATGTGACGTATTTATTCGAATGTTTTTCAATGGATGAGATTATGCATTCAGCTCTGTCTTTGATTTTTTTCTCAAACTTTTACTAGAATCATTATTTATATATATATATATATATATATATATATATATATATATATATATATATATATATATATATATATAAATAATGTTTCTAGTTAAATTTTGAGTTAGCAAAGTGCAAATTCGTGATGAGCACCCTAAAAACAAAAATGAACAAATTTTTAGAACTCCAAAACTTTTCATCGAGATCCCTTTCTGGTCGCCATTTGACTGGACCCTATTAGACTAAGAACGGATATTCCTAAACGATACCCCGGACGAAAAAAAAATTATAGAGTACAAAAATTTAAAAATTTCATAGTAAATAATGAATGGAGTGAAATATCTAAAAACAAAAACTATTATAAAATAGAACAAAGCATTGTAAAATAGAATTTCAATAATCCTCTAACCGGGCCTGTAGAATGCTATTTTGAACTGAAATTCAATATAAGCATGACATGGAGAATTCATATTAAACAGACACAACTGTGTTTGAACAATCGACGAGGACCCCTGCCTGTTCTTCCTCTCTATTTCAACAAAGACAGAGCTGAATGCATAATCTCATCTATTGAAAACCATTCGAATAAATACGTAACATAGACTATATGTAACATTAATCTATTTATTGAAAAGGGAAAAGCAATTGTTTTTAATTTCTGCGATTTATGAGATCTTCATGGTAACTAATGCACACATATCCATACAACAAAAATTAGTTCGTTATTTTAAGGAAAAAAATATCTGATGTGGACAAAACATGATTTCCTTGTACGCCGATTAAAGTGAAACTTAAACTTGATAACTTCGATTTCTTTATTTATTTATAAACTTAACATAAATCGGTGGCTCAAAAAATGATCCTGAATTTGTTTACAAGTTTCCGAAGATTGCAGTATTTCAAAAACGACACTGGGCGTCGCGATATACATCTATTGGCACACACACACAGAGATATAATCTTATTTCTGGAGGTCTCATTCCGTTATTATAAGTCGTTTTCTTTAAGTTGGTAACAAGCTCCCAAGAGATTTCTTTGTGTTACGTGACAACATTAGAACAGTCGATAAAGCATTGGAAATCGACAGTTTCGACATTTTAAGCGGAAAAATCCACTCAACTTATATCTTATTCTCCTTCTGCAGACTTGTTCATCTCACAAGTGGGAAGGCAACCCAGTATTTTACACTCATAATTTAACACTTAAAACAAGTAATAAAAAAGTTCAAATGGATTATTTTTTTTTTTTTGGCTTTATGCATTTAAAAAAAATATATTTTCGGAAAAATAAATTAAGGTAACATGGTTTGAAATTCGTAATATATTCCCCAAAAAACATGAATGAGCGAATTTTCAGAGCTTCTTCAAAACTTTCCACCGAGATCCCTTTCTGGTCTCCCATCAAATTAAGAGCAGATGTTTCTAAAATAAAATGTTTCCCACAATAAAATTTAATCTTGTTTTATTTCGTAAACTCGAGTTAGCGTTTTTATATATATTTTTTTATATTCAGAAAAAAATTGCCTTAAAAAAGTGGAAATTGGTAATCAGCGCCCCAAAAAACATAAATTAGCAAATTTTCAAAACTTCTCCGAAACTTTATAGGTAGCAGCACATAGGCCTCGATTACTTATTGACATATTAGATGGATGATGTAACTTATAACATATCATATAATATATTCGAATATTTCTAATTTATTTTTTATTTACTTAAATTAATATTTTTTTAATTGCTTATATATATATATATATATATATATATATATATATATTTAATTGCTTATATATATATATATATATATATATATATATATATATTTAATTGCTTATATATAACTTTTCATGCTATGGCTAATACAATAAATGTTAATATATAATTTTATTAATTTTAAAAATACATATAATTAGTTAAGCAATTTTATTTTTGTTACAGGTAAGAACTTGTTTCATGATGTGCTCGCCGCTTGACAAGTAAGTTTCTAATGTGAGACTAGCCACATAGGCGAAGGGCTATGAGCTGTCTTGTGGAAGATAAACGAGTTAGCTGGATTGTGCATTGAGTCCTGAGTGTCGGTCGGTGGTCGTGGGATATTGCCTGGCCTATTATCCACCTCCCGGAACGCTCTAGGTTATTAGTTACTTTCCATTACATACAAATAATAAATGTCAACAGTCATTTGGTAATAAATTCAGTTTTAGTTATTGATTTGTCTTTAAATATTACTAAACTATAAAAGCGTAGCCCTCGTTACACGCTTGCTTTCTTAACACTTTTTTAACAATAATTATCATCAATTTTAATTTTATATTTCTCTTTTAGTAACTGAATTTAAATTAAAAAAAAAAAAATTATTATTTCAATTTTTTTTCTTAACGTTTAAATACCTCAAAATTTAAGGGCACTGTAACTGTTTTAGGGTTAAAAAATAGGATAAAAAATATATCTGAAACTAGAGTATGAAGACCAATACCAAAACATTCTGACCTCCAGACGTGATTCAAATATTTGTTTAAACTTTACGGGTTAAGGCTAGGCTGTAAGGAGTATATATTTATTCCAAAGAAGTCAACAAATTTTTAGTTAAAAAAAGTGGTTTATTAACTAGTTTTATCCGTATGAGTTTTAAAAAGAAGCAGCTTCATTACTGGGGTGCATTTCTTCTGAAAATTAACTTTTTTTTTTGTATTTCAATACTGGTTTCTTCGAAACTATTATCCCTACCAGCTGACTCCTTTTTTCATTTGTTTTATCCAGATTCGTAGCGCATATTTTTTTGTTATTAACAGACAAAAATATTGGCTGGTAATGTATAATATTTACAGTGAATTTCAGACTCTTCCATTCTTTTTTATAAAAGTGAACAATTATTAAATCAGTTGCGCTACGATTTCATAGGAATCTTATAAAGCATGGAGCATGTAGATCGTAAAAAAAAAAGGTACCTAAAAAGACACTATTTAAAAATCATAAAAATGGTCCCTCTAAAACGTGTTTGTTTGATTTTGCTGAAATGTTTATGTTTATAGGATAATATATACGGAAAAAGATAAATTAAAAAAAAAATTATGACGATTGTATCAATACATTAGGAGATGTAAGTACTTGTGAATAAGGTTTGATCATAGGAACGCTTATAAAAAAAAACATTTTTGGAAGAAATCCTCAAAACTCTTTTTGTAAAAAGATTTTGAAAATTTATAATTCAGGTCTGATACAGCATTTTTTTTTTTTAATTTACCCTGTGAATCATTCTTTTTTTTTTTTTTTTTTTTTTTTTTTATGAGGTCGGGCATATGGTAATTGAGTGTCAGGTGGCTGGGTGATGGTAACTGTATCCCTCCTAGGAAGCGCAGATTTGTTACTCGAAGCCTTATTACACTTAGAATACAGAAATGTGATATCACTCGCTGTTATTAAAGATGCTAACATCGAGTTCTATATCTATATCTATATTTATGTATATATATATATATATATATATATATATATATATATATATATATATATATATATAAAAATACACATAATACATGATAGCAGTTTGATTCTCTGAATTCTATATTTTAGTTGTATCGAAAGAAATCGTTCGATATTGGATCCTACATCAAAACAACGCTGCACATATTTTGTATATTTCTTTGTATTAATACCGTTTTACCTAAGTTGTAACCACCACTAGCGACAATTTATTGAAAAAGTTGTTTAATAGTATAAAATGTTTACTACGCAATGACAACTTTAGTTTTTGATAATATACTATAAATAATCAATAAATAAATACAAAGAATTTATCTTTTTCTGAACAACTATTTTGATATAACACAATAGGATATCGGTCGATCTAAAAATAAAGCCAAACAATCAGTTTAAATTTTTTCAAAGAAGTAAATCATTGTTATTAAATATTGATACTATTTAATCAATAAAGTGTTGCTGGATTAATGATAATTAATCATTATTATAATTTATCTTGTTTACTTCATTTTGGCTTGATGTAATTAATTACAGAATGATAAATGGAAGTAGTTGTTTTTATTCTTTTAGAAAATAATAAATAGGCCAGTTAATCTTGACCTTTCGGGCACCGCGGTAGGAAGTAACTGTTGGAAAGCTGGAAATGGTTTTAATCTGTTCTTTTAACGTCAGATAATAGTTTTCCCTTTTCTAAGTGGTGAGCCAAGGTGGGGGATGGGAAACCTCAAAATTGTTGGGCCTTTTTTTCATTTTTTGGCCTTTAACATTTAAACAGCCCACACTAGAGAAAATTTTATCGCTTATAAATTAAACAACATTAAATTCTGCGTAAAATGAGTACCTAAAACTTTGGATCCGGTTTGACAAAAGAATCAAAATTGAACATGGAAAAACATCGGGACCTCTGTGGAGACTAGAAAGGGATCTCGAAGGATATATTGGAGGTTCTGAAAATTTGTTCATTTACGTTTTGTAGGATAACGATAACGAGTTTTAGAATCGTTACTATACCTTTTCTCACCACTTAGAACGGGGAAAACTTAGGTTACAATTATCTGATGTCTAATGAACAGATTAAAACCATTTCCAGCTTTCCAACATTTACTTTCAACTAGAGTCGCAGATTAACTGACCTAAAACAATGGTAGAGGTGTTTCCTAAAATTCACGTTCAGATTTTTAATATATTGGATTCCTTCATTATTTGAGATTAATTGGAATTTCTATATTTTGTTAAAATATTTAAAGTGTCTATAATTTGGGTTTTTTCTCATATTTTAATCATCTCTCCAGTTCATTCTACCAATTTTTATTAGATTTAAATATTTTATGAAAAAAACTTTTGTATGCATTTTTTTATTGTATTCAACCTTTGTAATTTTAATATTATTAATCTTAGGTAATTTTAGTGCATGGCGATCTGAGCGGTTGAAAATCTCTAAAATATGTAAACCTATGTATTCAAATTTATTTAAAGAAGAAAATGATAATTGATTTCTAAGGAAAATATTTTGATTTAAAACAATAATAATAATCAATTTTAAGTTCATTCCAAATTATGAAAATGTATAAATGAATATAAAATTGACTTCCAATTATATTTAATTGATTATTTAGTCGACACCACATTCAAACATTTGGGATATTACGGCAGCTTTCCTACGATTATCTTGCACTTTTGAAGCTTGGCATTTTTTTTTTTTTTTTACAAGATCTTAAATCAGTAAATATAAAGTTTAATTGATTGTTGATTAGGAACATATTTTCTCTTTTTAAAACTAATTTAAACCAATGAAAGGGCTTGAATCTGTCTTAATTGTTTTATTTTTGGTGTTATCTGCAATTCTAATTTGGCGGATAAATTTCCTTCCTATACAATCAGGATCTTCCGCCAGTGACTAGTAGGGTGCAGCTAACGAGGTATTAGTATATTATATATATATATATATATATATATATATATATATATATATATATATATATATATATTTATAATCTCGGCGAAGTTAAAAATTATTAAAGTACAGTCGATAATAGGTATAACGAAAACTGGAGTAAGTAAGAATCAATCTGAATTGACTTTTTTGTTTTGTTTTTCTCCTAGATGGCCTGTTTCCTTTGTGCTTATTTTTAAAATCTTGTTCTTTTTGTGAGTCAGGCGTAAATTATTTTCTATGGATTTTTCTCTTAAATCATTTTTCGGGACAGGTTCAAATGTGGAAATTACTTTCTGTCGATATGAAATTCTGTACTACTTATGCAGGTTTAGTTATTTTAAAAACTTTTTTTTTCTCAATGATTTGTTAAGTTTTTTTGCATAATTTGCCTCGCCAGAGATTTATTTTTTAATAATATGATTAGCTAATATTGTATAGCTCATGGAAATAGAAATATTATTAAAAGAATGTTAAGTAATTATTTTTACATACTAGTAAAACTTAATGAAATTATAAATGCTACTGTGTATTGTTTGGGATTGTGGATTATTTTGGGTTTTTTTCTTCTGTAATATGTTCGAGGATGGAGACAAATCATCGACACGTTAACGTATTATAAAAACTATAAAATAAAGTAATTTTTTTGGAAGATAATCGTTGCTCATTTACTTGATATTATAATTTTCTGGATTAATTTGGATAGAAGGCGAGATTTTTTCTTTTGATCCTTTGAGTGCCGATCGAAAGTTTTATTTTGTATTTATTTAATTAATTTGTCTTGCGATAAAGATCTCTGTCAATGCTAATATTTCACCATCACATAAACTATATATGTCATATATATATATATATATATATATATATATATATATATATATATATGTATATATATATATATATATATATATATATATATATATATACACATATATATATACACATATATATATATATATATATATATATATATATATATATATATATATATATATATATATATGTATTTATATATATATCGTCGTTCGGCAATAAAGTGATTAAAGTTCTGTATTGCATTCGATACAAATTTTAATAAAAGAAGTTTTATTGTTTGTAGGAAATGAAATTTATAAAGTATCATCACACATTTATAAACGAGAAAAAAAATCCCTCTATATTAACATAGCGTAGAGGGATTATTTAAACAATTAATAGGGTTAAAAATGAATATTCCTCTAAATGTACTGCGTATACAGTATGAAAATGTTCGAAATTCTAGAGGACTAGAATATCTTACCCCTGCATACAAATGTTGGGTTTCATAAAATATCCAGGGGTCGCTAGCTTATATGTAAATTTCTTGGAAAAGTCTGTTCCATGAAAAATAAATGATCGGGAATGCAGCATGGTACATAGTATATAAACAAATATATAGAAAATAAACAAAAAATGTATTGTTAATTAGCAGTCCTGATTAAACTATAAATAAATAATTTGAATAGTTGTCCCAAACCTATAAGTTGGATGTATTAATTCCTTAAAAAAATGAATAAATACTCTTGTGTTACGTTTAGGTTGCTTCAGTCTCTTGTATGATTAGCTTGAATGCTGATCCGTCCTTTCTAATGTGTCTTATATATTCGTCGGAGTTTTGGCGCTTGTAGAAGAAGCAGTTTCTCAAAATAGCTAGTTGGCTTTCCTTCGTAATTAAAAAAGGAAAAAGAAAAAATCATTTCCTCTATTGGATTCAATTATAACTATTTTTGATTTGTATTAGCTACTTAATCGCTTTTCTAGTTGATGGAAAACTCTTTAAAATTACTTAACTGATTTTAAATATAATGCACTTTGCTATAATGGATCTAGGTCCTTTGATAACAATTTGTTTGTTTTTGCAAGATAAGACAAGCCCTATTCATAACTTTAATCTTGTTCTATTATAATAGCCTGATTATGCAGGACTGTCCCGAGTGATAAAAAAAAGAAGTAAAAAAAAGTCGCCGATTTAAGCAGGGGTTGGATATTATTCCGGTAACCAGCAAGGTTCTAGATCCTGGAGGTAGACAAAAGACTGCTCTTGATTGAGTTTGGTTTCAGATTGAGTTTCCAGATAACTTCAACAGATTGTAGAAAATTTGATTTTCTCATTAGGGAAATGATTGGATAGTTGAATCCTTCTGTCTTCTCCTTGGTTGCATTTGTAACCTAGTCTCCTCCTATAATTTGTTTGTCTTTAATCTCAAATAAAAGATCTTGTTAGAGCCAACTTATTATGCTGCTCACTCAGAAAAGAAAGGAAGACAAGTACTTAGTTTTCCATTTGCTCTCTTTTGGTATCGGGGGTTTAGTTTAAAAAGTCGTTGAATAGTGCTCAATTATATTTTAATACTTACTCATGCTCAATGTTTAGATTGGGGTTTTTATTTATATCCCAACTATTAGATTTATTGTGAAATGCTATAGCTGCTCCAATTCAACACAAGCCAAGGCAGCTGCGGCTTTATTCTAAAATTTCCGGTTTCCAATTCAATCTGAATAATTGTAAATTCAGAACGATTCCTTTCGAAGATATTTCTTCTCGTATTGAATCCGAATAAACCTACATTTTTTATGTCAAATCTCTCTAATAATATTTTATGTTCCCTTATTTCATAAACCTTCATTTAATATCGAGGAATAAATACTAAAAGGGTGCGTAGGATGAAAATGGTAAGTGGATTGAATGAATGCTTTTAAATTCCAATCTAGTTGAAGAGAATAAATACCTTTTCCGAGGAAATGGAAATATTAATAAATTGTTTTTTTTTTCCTTAAGAAGAATATTTATTTTTTTTTACTTATATTGATTTTGCCGCATAGCCCAAAGCATAATCAGTTCTTATATCAGTTTTGAACATTCTTTAAATTACTGGATTTTAAGCAATGTCTGTTTGTCCCTCTTAATTGCTAAAAATAATATTTCAACAATAACTATTATTATTATATCTTTCTTGTTCTGTACGAAGTGGAGTAGTTCTGTGAGTAATGTACTGTGCTCCTACTTCCGGGCCCGTGTTTGATTCTCGCTGTGGCAGATGATTATTTATTATATAATATCACCCGTGAATCGACCCTGGATCGGGAGATCCTCCCCCAGCACACGCAGCCTCCAAAAAGTGGGTGCCATTAATTGAGGGGGAAACCTATCGGTTGAACATGGTCCTGACCGAATCACCTCCTTGCACAACCGTTGGTCAAGAAAAGGAACCTTGCAAAGTACTGGATCCAAGACTCTTTATGGGTTGTGGTGATACAGCGGTTTCTTATTCTTTATGGATCAGATATTTATTTTGAATTCTGTCTTAAAAGAAAGACTTAAGCCATTTTTTAATAATGCATAAAGTAGTTAAATAAAGTCTTGAAATCCCTACTAGTGATATATCACTTGCTATTGATAAAAAAAGAAGGAATATTATTGAAATCAATTAAATTTCAACTAGGTCATGACAGGTTTGTTTCATAAAATTTCGAAAGGGTGATATTACCCTCTAAAGGAAATTTTGATCAAAGTTCCCTCAACTCACTCAAGATCATTATATTGTTGACACAGAGATGAATTCAAGTCATATAAACTTCTTTTACATTTTAGTATTTCATATTGTTTGAAATTTTCCATGTCTTGAAAGTTGCCATATTATTACTCAACGTTAGCATGTACTTAGTTTCGAGTTGTTTGTCTTGAAAAGCCGCTTAGTATAGCTAGAGCTTAAAGCTTAATTATAGATTATTATTAGTTCTGGCTACCTTTCCCTTTCCCGGTTCAACCCATAAATATCTTTTAGCCTGAGCAACACAGACCTGTATTAATTATTGAATCAATTGTTATATTTTTTAAATTTATATTTGTGCTTATTTGAATTGTATATGGCTGATAACAGATGTTGAACGATACCAGAAAACTTTTCTGATACATAATAATAATATTTACTCATTTTTTAATCGTAAATATGGTAGGATATAAGACGTTGGTTCCTCGTGATCATCAACTACCCGAAGCCGAGATAGTTTCCTATGTTCTGACAAGGGCTAGGTGTTAGGACGTTGGTCAAAGAAGAGCCTCTATAAGAGAAGAAGATGGACGGAGGGGCTTGGTATATATTGAGAGAGATCGGGGGTGATATATTGCCTATGGGGTCGACCATCACCAAGCCACCCTCAGGCAAATCCCCGCCCATTCAGCTCCTCATCCTTCTAACAAACTCCTAGTCCCTTCATTTCATTATTATCCTTCTCGGTTGGAAACTTACTCTTTTCCTCGTGAAGGCTAGGGTATTTTTAAGAATATATGGACAATAAACCTTATTATTTAGAATATTTTACTATTGATCTATTCCTGTGAATAAACATCACTACCAGCGAATGAGATGATTGATATAATAATACCTGGTAAGGTAAATAGAAGGAAGCCCCTGGTTGTATGTGGAGTTAATCCGGAATTTAGACATCTGATTCTATGCTGTTTCCGAGGGAAACTTTGCAAATGCGTTTGGGGCTTTGGGTTGTAAACTGCCATAATTCGACAGCTGCTGGTTGCTACCTGCGGCTCTCTGTTACGCTCCAAGGTTCTTGAGTGTCTGGAATCTTCTGTAGCTGGCATGATCTCATTGTCAGTTAACACATCTCGCAGAAGCTTACATTATTTTCTAGTAAATTCAGTTGAATTTTTACAGTATGCACATCGAGGTTGCTATAAGACTGTTTTAACCATTTTTTAAATCAATTTGTTTAAGTTTCACACCTCATAATTCTCTTGTCAGAAGCTCTAACGATTCTAATCTGGCCTATGGAGGTTGGCTTTTATTTCTTGGTGGACCCGTTTAATAAATCTAGGCCTTCATAATCTAATTATGAACTTTCGGATGTAATCTTTTCAATGATAAGCCCTTTATTTCCTATTTGAAGGCCTAAACGCGGTTCAAACCAGTTAACTAACTACAAGAAAACAAAAAATATTTTATATTGTTGTATGTTTACTTTTCCATTCAACCTAAAAAATATTCCTTCGTTAAGAAATTTATACGCTTTTTTAAAAAATATTACGCCATAATTACGTAATACTCCACCATATTACACCACAGCTCAGTATGCATAAATATAAATTAAAGTATATGTGAACACAAGCTTAGCGAATACTACATGGATCGCTTATTCATTTTACTCCACTGAACAACTAAATATAAATCGAAGTATCAAAATGTAGGTTATATACTGAGGTATAGTCCTCGACCCTTTTTACATTCGTTAAAAACCTTCGTTCATCTTTTCTTTAATCTGTCTTAGGCCTTAGTTCTTGAATTAGAATTGAAAGAACGGATGGTCATACATGTTTCCAACCAACAATAGTGTAAGAAGGTTGTTATTTATTTCATAAATTCGCCGAGAAATTAAATTCGACTCACATAGGCCGTGATTGAACTGGAATCACCTTAATAAGATTATCAACCACTTTAGCATTATATACAATTACACAGCCTAATATATGGCGCACCATTGTTTTCACTCGTTGCAAATTCGAGAGAAAATTTTACTATCCTTGAGGATAGTAGAAGGAACTTCATTGCAAAGAACTCAAAGAATAAAAACTGCCAATAGTTGCGGATTTCCTAACTAAGAGCAATAACATTTTTTTCGAATCAGTAAAACTAATCCCATATTCAGTGAGCTAATGCATTCCGGAGTCCCATACCAATTATTTGAAAGTTAAATTTAATTTTTAATTTGTAAGTTCGATACAATACCTAATCATTAATTAATTATAAAAAAATTAACAGAAATATAGATGTAATAAAGACATCCTTAAAATACAAAGCTGTAGAAGAAGGAGATTTTCTAGGCAATCAAGTTATAGTTGAGGGACTATGAAAAAAAGAAAACTCTTTAATAGTACGTTATGTGCATTTGAGGATGGCGTTTTATTCGCGAATAATTTCGAAGATTGTAAGGAAAGAAATTGTAAGATCGTCTGAACGGTAAGCACGCTTCTAGAATATTCCTTACGAAATCCACAGGCACAAAGCTCTTAAACAGGATGATTCAATGCGGCATCGTGCCGGCCGGAAATGAGGGTGCGAGAAAAGTGTTACTGTTCGTTGGTTGTAAAATTATTCCCTCTGTGGCCTTTTAAGTGATGGTACAACCAAGAACGAGATGCCACCAAAACCCCTTATTGGGTTCAGTGATGGTGGTGGATTTTTTAATGGGTCCTCATAGTTAACAAGGCTACTGGAAGTTTTGATAATCCCTTCATTATTTGTGTATATTTTCTTCTTCATTATTTGTATATATCTTCTATATAGAACAATGTTTCGGAAGTCATTGCGTCCATTTTCAAGTTATAAATTTGTCAGTCATACTTGTTTTTTTTTTTCCATATTGAAATTTCATAAATGTTTTTAATTCACCTTTAGCCTTTTCTTTCACAAAAATGAAATTCATTGAAGTATTTTTTTTTTATTAGGGGCAAACTATCCATGATATATCTTATAAACCTAAAAGTATACTCAATGAACAGAATCATGATAAATATTGGCAGCTATCTTTTTGCTGGGTGCTTTTAGCTCATAACACTACATTGCACAAATATAATGTGACGCCCCGATATAGATTCTCGCAAAAGAATAATGAGTATATCATTAATCATTAAAAACTTTTTTTTTAATTAACATACTACTCCCCGTATCTCAAACCCCAACATCCCAAAAAGGGGCTAAGAAAAAAATAAATAAATAATAATAATAATTAATTAACAAAAAATATGAAAAATACGTTATTTCTAAAATTATATTTATTCTTTTATCAGTATATATTTAATCACGTGTTTATTCAATGAAATAAATAATTAAGATTCACATTGATAATAATATTAACTTATATTTAAGTTGGCTATGAAATTCATCACTTTAAAGTGCTTCTCTTTAATTATAACTGACAGCGACTTTTTTAAAATTATTTTTAAAAGTAATAAACATTTGTTATTAAGAAAAACGTTATACGTTTACTTTTTATATTTTTTTTTTATTTTTTTATTTTGAACTTAATCGCTTTATTCTTACCTGTCACAGAAGAGTGGCAATCAGCAAAAATGATGGCGATAAAAGATAGACATGGCATGTTTGGCATGGAGAAGGATAGCATCCAGCAGCATCTGTTCCCAGTCTTCAATTAATCTTTTAATCAAGAAAAGGAGATCCCTCATCCATCTCCTTTTTAGGCTTCTCCTAATGGCCATATCAGTCGTTGCCATATCGTTTATCATTCTATTACTATATCGTTGAAGTTGCTATTAAAACCGATATAAGCAATATGAATTTGTTGATCGATAGTTAGTTGTTTTAAGACGGTATGCAGAGTTTTGTTCTTTAGGTACGAAGGAACTTCTGTCATTAGTCTTTAAATTTTGGATTGAAAAGATTGTAGTTTTTGTAAGTGCTGTTTTTGTGTGATTGCAGTATTTTTTGCTGAATCGTAAATCTGTGGGACCAGTTTATATGGCTTTAAGTGGGTATTTGTATGTATTTAGTTGGCCATTTGGAAAAAGGAAAGTAATTATTGACTGATTTCAGTCGTTTATTTAAGAGCTTTCTTTTCATTTTTATGTTGTGGGTAAAACCTTTTTTATTAAATTATCTAACTGCTTAAATTTTGCAAATTGCTATTACTAATGACTGAAAAATGAATAGGTATATTAAAAAACTATAACCAGAATGTACAGCAAGCCATATTTCTTCTCAGTTTCTTATTTACCATGCTCATAAAAAAAATATTGTTATTGGCAAACACTAGATGTAATTAGCTTACATCTAGACATCTAGTAATTAGACATCTCTCATCCAACTCCTCTTTAGTTCTCGCAGGAATTTCAATTGTCGCCATATTTCATATCAGTCTATGTAAGAGTCTGCCACCATTTGTAGTTCCTGCAAATGTGATACGTGGCAGTCAGAATAAATGAATACGGAATTCCGTGTGCAAGGTCTCGTTAACAGTGTATGGTGGTGAATCCGTTATCATTCTTTTAATTGCAATTAAACTGCGGCTGTTCTTTATATGTTCGTATTTTTGCCCGGTCTATTCATTCTGTATGCGTGAGACCAGATATATTTCAACAACTAAATGTGAGCGCCCCTTTTCTGTCCGACAAGTCAACATCCGAAATTTCTCGTCATCGATTTTAGTGAAATTATAAAATTATGATAAATAATATCACGTTTTACTTTTCTTATCGGCTATGGTTCCCACTGAAGGGTAAAAAACTGAATCAGCTCATAATCGTAAAAAGAAAAGCATAAAGGTTAATGGGTTTCAGTGATCAATGAGACTGAATCATATGTCAATAGTTCAATATTAAAATGGCTGGCCAGCTTAAACTGATTTTTTTTTTTTTTTATGAGTATGTGTGAATCGATGATTTTAAGTATTATATTATTAAATTAAACTGTGAAGAATTCGATTAATATATCCATATTAAAAATCGTTACTGCGGGTAGAGTAGAAATAATAGCACATCTGGATGTGTTAAAGATTAAACTTTTTTATGCAATGAGGGTCTAAATCATATATTTTTTTCACTATTTTATCCGGTGATAATCGATTATAATCAGTGGGTACAGATTTCGTATACTAATGTAAACAACACAAAAACATTTAAGTAGGCAGTAAAAAAAAAAAATTATCGTTAAAATATTGATTCTAAAATCCAATTATAAACCCAGACGTATTTTCTATTCGAGCTATTTTCGTAGGCAGGAAATAGGGTTATATAAGTTGTTGATAAATTCCTCCATCCTACACTTGAACTTTTTTGATTGTTGTTGTGCTAATGTGTTTATTCTCTTATGATTAAATTACGAACCATAAAAACGTCTAAAGATATAAAACAACTCAGACCATATATTTAGCAAAAGTTGTTAAAGGACATCGACTCCAATCTATCCTGGAATTAGAATGAATTAAATTTTCTTCAACAACCTCTGATAATATATTAAGGTTTGAGGTTTTGATGATCTTATTAAACATCAAACACTTGAGATGCTCATTTAAAAAAGTTCGATTTAATTTATTAATTAATTTAATCGGCAACTTGAAATTCTTCATACATATTTCAGTATCTTTTCCTGGTATTTTGCATCAGGCGTATCATTATGATATGAAAAACTCCAAATCTAAGCCTCAGACATTTGAAAACGATTCTTAAAATGCATCTGAACTCAATACGTAGACAGAAAATTCTTATTATTTTATAAATTCTTTAAAAACTTTTCATTTACCTGCAAGCTCTAGTTGTTTCAATCAATACCTAGGGCCATCTTGAAGGAGATAAGACTCTAGCATAACTGAACATACTATCCAACCTTTAATGCACACATGCGTACGCATATAAAGAAGTCGAAGGTATGTTAGATTTTGATGAGAATTTTTTTTTTTTTAATTTAGCCTTTCTTGTTAGGGTTTCAACAGGTTTCAATGGATAGTAGGATTTATGTAATTATTATTTGTGGTATTATCGTTTTCATGATCATTATTTATAATATTATATTAATATAGATATTATACTATAAACAAGAAAACCTATAAAGAGCTTGCTTAAAATATCAGTTCTTTTATTTCATACTTTTTTTATTTACAAATTTATTCTAAAAGAACACTTTTAATTCAAGAGAATAATATCCGTGGGTTTTGCCTATTCAACTAAAAATTTAATACTTGCTTAAACCAGATAATCATGCCAGGATATTGGATATTTTATTCTTGCAAAACGTTCATAACTGAAATTTTTGAAATAAGTGAATTGAATTTCATTTAATGAAATCAGTCTTCGAAGATTACATTTTTTTCGACTTATTCAAACAGTCTTAATAAGAACCTCATTACGCTAAGGCTTATGCTAAGGTGGCTTTAGATAGCGCGTGGACTAAAGAAGGGTAAGCTATATTGCAGACCCGGTAATTATGGAAATTTAAAGTCCCCACCAATCCAGGAGTTGGCTTCCTAATTCTGGGGCCAGAGATAAACATATCCTAGTTTATATTGTGGTTTCAGTGTCACAATTTGTGCGAATTTCTATAAGCTTTATCTCCGTTGGATTTATGCAGGATGCATGTACATCAACATTGATGAACAAAATCACGAGTAGAGGGGAGGAGAGCCAAATATAATCCCATGGAAGAGTCGTGTATTTAAGAAACATTTACGTACAATGCAAATAATTGTATTACGTCCATGTTATTATTTAATAAATATGTATGTATGTGTGTGTGTATATATGTATATATATATATATATATATATATATATATATATATATATATATATATATATATATATATATATAGAGAGAGAGAGAGAGAGAGAGAGAGAGGATTTTAGTTATTTGTTTAATCGAATTCTACATACGAAACTCTATTAGTATATCTATCGTTGGTATAAATAAATCAAATTTCAAAACCCACATAAGTCATAAAATTTGAATTTTATAGGAGTCAATAAAAACTGTCATTCATATGTAAACGAATTTTCAAGGACTTTTCATGAACTGAATATGGGATTCGGACTTAGAAAGGTTGAAGTATCGAAGAGTGTTAATAGTTTATGAATAATAAAAAACAAAACAAAAGAAAAAACTAATAGAAAAACTTTTCTTGACTTATCTTGTTTTAGCAAGAAACAGGGAGAGGTGGTATTTAACAGTCATATTAATCTTATTTTCAAAGAAAATTAATGAAAATAACACATTACATTATTTACGTAGATTATGAATATTATTATTAAATGTTTCATGTTTTAATATCCTATTGGTACGTAATCATATTATCCATCATTTTCATCAGGATTATTTAACATTTGCAGTTGGCCATGATTTTGTGATATGCTTACATCGTTCAAATTTTTGTTCTGTATTTCTAGGAGAATATATGACGGAGTGGAGTCGAACAAAAAGGACTTGTATTTTTTCTGTAATTAGTCTATATTAAAGATTTAAAAAAAAAAATCTTCCAGGTTGTCCATTACATCATATTGTTAACAAACTAGATTTATAATAAATTAAACAAGACATTAGTAATAAAAACAGAATAGAACAATAGTATAGTGATGAATAGTGAAATAGATAATACATAGAGACCGTTAGGAACAAAAATAACATCTTTAGCACATAATAAAATTCCACATATCAGAATTTTATATTTATAAATGTTGTTATTCTTGAATAAAACGATATTACCGTTATTGTTAAAAGGCCCTAACTCCAAATCATTTTCTTAAGTACATTTTTATAATGTACCCGAATTGCTCTAAAAAGTAAACCTTTTTATGGGAATAGAAAACCCTAAAACCAATCATTGGGATCTAACCATTGGGCTTAGGACTTTCTAATGTAATAAAAAATTGTTGTTTTTAGATAATTTAGTTTATAGGTACAATACAAAAATTTATGTAAGAAAATGAGTTAGAATAAGGGTCTTTTAGCTTATGACGATAGAATAGCCGCCACTGCTCTCCAACTTTCATGCTATAACGCCATTTTATCAGAAGCCATTAACGAAAATTGGAATTTCTTCCCATTTCAAATTCTAACCATTTGTTCGTGGACATACGGGGGTCGATTTTTTTTAATATCTGTTTTAATTGAGATAGTTAATTTTTTTTTTATTGGTTGGGTTTTTTCGGCTTTCCAATATGATCATAGTGGCTAAATATATTTGGAGAGCAATGTAAAAGATTCAACAGTAGGCGGTAGGTTTTTATCGAAACCTTTTTCCCTGTTTCCTTGTAAAAGTGAACTCTGCGGAATACTTATTATATACCTACCTTTTGTAACTTATTATTTTTCATTTATTTTATTCTTTTATTCCTTTTTATCTTCAATATACAATTACAAATAATTAACACAATAACAGTTATGCTAATTTTTTAATTTAAAGTTTGTTGTAGAAATATCTACACCATCGTTTAAAATGTACAAATAAAGAAGATAATATAGCAAAGGACATCGGAATAATTTTTCGCTTCTTACTGATCTGAGTTTTTACTTTTTCAGAGACTAATTAGAAAAGCAAATCATTTTCTCAAGATACTTTTCATAATTAACTAATTAATTAATGAATTAAAGCTAATCACTAATGGCGGAAAAAAAACCTTGTCCTCGGATTGCTTTGTGCTCTTTAATTCCAAATCCCTCTTCCTTTTTCCTCTCCTTTGTCTGTACCCTGGATAATTATTGATTGATGATTCGATTACATAACACTATTTCATTCAATTTAACTAGTTGGTATTTTTTGGAGAAATAACTTAACTAAATACTAACAATTCAAAAGTCTTTGCAATGCACTATCAGTTTATTCAATTTATTCAGCAAAGAATTATAGTGTAGTGTTCATGTCAACGTTTCATGAACCAACTGATGAATGATTTACTTTGGTGATTAAATCTCCTATCTTTTGTCAACTTCCATACTGCACATAGTCAATGAATAGCTTTCCCGGAAAATTATTAAACTTTTTTGAGAGTTTGTGTGATTTGTAATTTAGGGGTATAATGGACATTTTCATGGAGAGGGGCAAGATGAGGCAGATTACTCCCTTCCAACGAGAAAAAAAAATTGCAGTTAATCATCCCAACTATTGTTTAAGAATTAATTTTTAAAAAAGGAGTTCTTTTGAATTTTACTGTATGGACTTGAACATCACTTGCAAGATACCATAGACTCTCTGATCTCTGGATGACAGAAATTAAATTCATGAAATTGCCTCCTTTCTGTTTTAAGGAGAGACTATATCTATGAAGGATATAGTATATATTCTTAAGAAATGATTAAATTACGTCCTCGGTTTATTTTACATTCGAACAGTAAACGCTTGGTGTTTCTTAAATTGACATTTGCCCAACATCTGGCTGCTTTTTAGGAAGTTTCAAAAGCTGATCATAAAAGTTTCTATTCCATGGGGAATGAAACCGTCTTGAAGAGGAGCGAAGAATTTAGATTAAATTAGTTTAGGCGTGTTTTGACAGAAGGGTTTCTGTTATTAAAGTTCTTCACTGTATCCTTTGAGTGGCAGTTCACCGGATAATACAGAATGCGGTTAGATTTATTGTTTGGGATTATTATACAATATTTTACGTTATCTTATGATATAAAAGGCATATAAAAGTTGAGGATCTTTTCCGTTTCGATTACCGCAGTTACTAACCGGTGATTTCCGTGATATTGTCTATTGTTTTGTAAGCTTAACTTTAAACATCTATTGTTATTATCAACTAACATCATTGCCTGTTTTGTTTACAATCCAAAGTTCTAAATTCTGGTAAAATGAATTTCTCTGCACTGATTTTAATACCGATGATATTTCTGTTATTATATCAGGGTGTCATTCCTCATAGAAAACTATATCCAAATGAACACACCAAACGAGCCCCTCCATCAAGAGAGTTTCATCCGTAATATGTAATGTGTATTCTATGGATGAGGAATTGGTTCCTCAAGAAAACTGCTCGGCTCCTATATGTGTGAGTTCATGTGGAGGTCAAGATACAGGAATGTGGACCGCTTTCAGAAATTCATTGAGGAGACGAGGCATTTTAAACTGAAGATTTGGATCTATAAATATTTGTCTATTACTGGTACTGGTACTGGTACTGGTATTGGTGGGGGAACTAGTCCGGCAAGTGGGCCTTACGGTCCTTTTTGCCAACCCCTGACGGCTACTTTTACGTCACCGCCGCGTACTAACCAGAGTGGGAGTGTCAAGATTCATTTCGCGGTATCGCCACAAAATAAATATTAACCAACCCAGGTGGGAATCGAACCCACAACGTTCCGAACCTGGCACTCTGAGACCCTCGCCCCAACGTACTCGACCGTCACGTCCTCTATTTGTCTATTAACTATTTATTTTATGGTTTAACAATGTAAATAAATGTTTGTTGGTCATTGCATACATTATTTATAACCTAAACCTTAGCATCATATGTTATACTAGTGATCACATAAATCACCGGTTAGTAACTGTGATACTCGAAACGGAAAAGACCCAAAGTTCCTTTTAGTGCTTCAGTGGTCATCTTTAGTGCTTGAAATATTTCAGTAACCATTATTTGCTGTAAATATTAACTATATTATACCTATTACATGCAATTAAATTATTTTTTTTTTAATTTGTTGAGTTTGATATTTTTGAAGTTTTTAATTCGATCCCAACATTACGATTATTCATTTCTTTTTTTAAAATCATAATTTATAGATAAATAGAAACTGATCCTTGAGTGTAGGGATATCATGCATTTGTTGAAAATAAATTAATTAATCTATCATAGAGGAAAAATTAGTTACTTGGTTTATTTTTGAAAATATTTATTTAGAAGCTGAGAAATCGTTAAAAAAATATATATTAAAAAAAAAAGAATGACCTCTAAATAAACGACTAATACTACTTATTGTACATATGCTGACTTCCTTTAATCCATTGACAAATTTGATTTTATTTTACTAAGATATTTTTAATAAAGTTTTATTATTATTCTTGCTTTATCTTTAAAATATTATAAAGTATTTTCTAAGGTACAGAACTGCATATGTATTTTAGATCAATAGATCAAGTCTTATTCTTATCCAGCATCATATTCTTTCTCACTCTGCGGAAGCTCCCTCTTCCCTTATCAGCTTTGAACTCATACTTTTGTTGTTTTGATGCTATTTTTAGCTCTCAAACAGTGGCTCTATATCCAGCCAATAGGAAGGCTTTAAGTTTATCAGGCTTGAGAGAAAAGGTAGTGACTGAATTCCATTGGTAGGGAGGCAAGCTTATCCTACCAATGTGAATTCTATTGGTCCCTTATGTGTGCCCCCTATTTCTCCCTCTCTCTCCGGCTTTTGGATTGGAATAAAGGTGCATTCTTTTCTATCTGGCTTATTCATTTAATATTTTAATAAATATTTTAAACATATTTGTTTATCTGTATACATTATGACAGTTCATCAACGCTTTATTTCTCTATTTTCCTCACATTAAAAAAAAAAAGAAGTAAATTACAATGTTATTTAAAAGGATATACGTAACAAAAATTTTAAGAGTGAGGCCTGTTTCCTCAATCAACTGCAAATTCTTATAAAACCTGGTGAATCAAAATGTCGTTTTCGAATTAGCACTCTGATTTTACAAGATGGCCGAAGCTTAGTTTTCGTTTTTCGTCTTCATCGTGGTTAAGGCATAATTGATAAAATGAAATAGTTTAATCGTAAAATAGTAACTTCGGAAAAAGTTAAGTTGTCCTGATATCGAAAATTGAATTATTGCTGTTCCATGAAAAGGAAATATTAAAAATAGCATTTCATCTTTATATGAAGGTTATTCGCTTGGATCACCTTGGAAGTCTTCAGATACAATAATAATTGATGTAGAGTGATTGTGAGGCAAGTGCGTACTAAATTTTATATAGTTCAACTTTACAGGACTGTAAACAAATTTATTCTTGAAGCTAGAGTTTCCTCTTCTTTTTTTTTAAATGTTCCTTAGACGATTATGTTTAAATATTACATTCAAGCCTGCGTTTCAGCCTTGTCCATTTGTATGACACTGATGATATTGAATAGTTTATCTTTGTACGCACTTGACCCTGCCTTTATCTGGTATCTGGAAGACTCGTTATTCAAGCAAGAGCGGTTTTGGGGTAAGTTAAAAATAGTTCGGTTTCGGGTGGATTATTATAATGGTGTAATCATCGAAAAAAAGTTAAAGCTTGTCTAAGATTCACATTTTAAAATTTTAATTGAGTTATGAAAGTGGGATATGGAATATAATCGGATAATTGTATCAATTTTTTTTTTTTCACTAATCCGTAGTTGTCTCGACAAACATTGTTATTAAGGGTAAGTGTACATCGGGAACACTTGCTACACAACAGAGATCTACCCTTTCTCCTACCATTTTCTTGCTGGGTGACTATGGACAAGCACTTAAAAAAAAGAAAACTGTCAAAAGAAATGTAAATCGCAAAGTTATTTTAATGACAGTCCCGCTCACCGCAAAAAAAGAAGACAAAAAAAAGCCTATTGGTAGGTAAACACTGATCATAATTATCATTTTTTCTAAAATCCACCTTATGTATTTCGAAAATAAGCTTTTGAAACGATGTACAAAAGTTTGATGTAATATTTCGAAATGAGTTGTTGCTAAACTGTAAATTCGATGGTAACTGTACAATATTTATGAAAATCAAATTCAACGTATTTACTCATGGTTTTTTCCTTGGACGTTTTCATTGTTTTTTAATCTCTAATAAATCCAAGTGTAAATCTAGCAATAAAAGAATAATATGCTCCTAATACCATTATGCCACAACCTTCTGTCATTCGGCCATCTTAATATTCGTTCAAATATCGTGAGACTTGGGTTTCATGGAGCGTGAGAGCGTATATCACATTTCCCCATTACAGGTTGTGAGGCCAATAAGGTAAAAGGTAAAGGCGGGAATGTTAGCTACACGTTATAATTTACCCCTCTGTATCACAAAGGCGCCCATTTTCTCTGTATTCCTGCGTGGAGTTTTTGAAGTTGTAAGTTCAATGACTCGGCATAATTAAACTTTTTTTTTTTATTTATTTACAGAAATTTACAACTGTATAAGATTATACAACAAGTAAATATGATAAAATGTACATGGCACTTGATAATGGCGCGAGAAGGAGCTACCCATTGGTAGCACTTCGATGGCATCTATGTTAGGAGGTCCCGCGGCCATCTTCTATTAATTATAGAAGATGGCCGCGGGACCTCCTAATATAGATGCCATCGAAGTGCTACCAATGCTAGTTTAGCAGTGCAAGTGCTAGTTTAATTAACTAATATGATAACTAATTTTTATCATTTATTTAAATATAAATAGCAGAAGAAGTAGCAGATCTTTGGATCTAAATATTTGTATTTAGCACGACTAACCTCAAACTGGTAGTTTTCAGGATATAAATTCTCCCTAGAAATCTGTCACAGATTGGTTCATTGGCCTATTTGCGAACTAATTTTTCTGGCTGATACTAGTACCAATAACTGTGAATTAAATTGTGTACTGAAACTCGAGCTATACTAATTTACTATTTATGTAGTACTAATACAAATTAATGTAGTATTAATTTGCCAATGTTTTCTCAAGAAACTTCACAAACATTTAAGGAAACCAACATAACAGATAGCACTAACAATGTGCAAAAGAAGTTGGACGACGAATCTATTTATTAACCATTGCTAATAAATTTGTTCAAGGTACAGTATAGGTACTGATAACGTCTAAGATATATCAAATCGTTTTTATGAGCACGATCTGGGATTGAGATGAATGCAAATTGTTAGAAAACAGTACATAATATGTTTTTAGATTCATCTTAAAGTTATTTAGGGATTTAATTTCTTGGAATAATTCTGCCTCTAAGAAGTAAACTATCGTAAAAATCCAAACTAAACTTTTATACTTCAGACTCACAACTATTTCCTATCTTTGCTCCAATATAAAGATAAGGGAGGTAAATATATGGTTCAGCCAGCACTTCAACATAGCCAATCTTCAATCTAAAGCAACTAATGTCTTGAATTTATTAGTTTCTAGGAGATGAGATTTTATCAAAATTGTTGATTTCTTTAGTTTGTTTTATATATATGCAAACACATATACATGTGTATATATATATATATATATAATAACGAAAAAGAGATCATTGATATATTTTTTAAAATTAAAAATATAGATATATAAAACTTTTGATAACAAATTAATTTATGAAAATGATGAAAGAAAATGCATATCTGGATCATATAAATCAATATACCATATAATATGTTTGTTTTCAATATTTTTGGTGTTAATATTGCTGTTGTAGCATTTTCAAAGTTTTACTGGAGAGTAAAAGAAGATTTTGATCGCACTTAATGGCTTCTTTTGGAAAGTAGTATGTCTTAATATTTAAGTTTAGCATATTTTACTACCTTTTTAGCTTATTTACTGTACTTATACGCGGAAAACGTGGTCAGAATAATGCAAATAAGATATTAAAATCAAATTTAGCAAAACTCAACTTACTACAGTTTACCTCTGGCGTAAAATATCTGATATTTGTGACTCATTCGGACGGACTCATTAGTATCGGAAGATTTCTCAAATGGTCAGCGATATTTGTTACTTCCGCGAAATCCTCCTAAATATGATACTGCGTCTCGCTCTAAAATTTCATCTACAACAGTTGTACAGTTAAAGTAAGTAATATCTCGAAAAAAAAAGTCTAAAAATTCCTGACCTTGGAAAATTTAAAAACTAGTAACGGTTAATTGATCTCAAAGGTCCAGAGTCGAAAAATCCAAATTCTCATTCTGATTAACCCAATAATTCCGATCCTCTTGGGAAATGTGCGAAATTTCTGAGGGCTTTCTTTCGCTATGATTGGATCTCTGTCCTTCCTCCGGCTCTATAGTCCCGTCAGGATTTATTGCTATGTTATGCTTGCTCCAGCCACTGGAGAGAGAGAGAGAGAGGATGGGAGGGAACTGTGGTCTTATCTGGTGTTCCAGTGACCACTCCTATTGACAAGATCATAATGCAGCCACATTAGTTGGCTCGCTTAACTGCATTCCTACAATAGACATCAATTACTGCTTACGTTTGTATTACTAATTGTTTTATGCCTATTGCCATTTATCATATGCAGGGTACTTGCATATTAACTTTGCATATTACTTATGTTGAATTAATTATTACTACTGTTACGTATCTACACAAAGTGTTATTTTTTTGTATATTATCTATCAAACGAGCCAGAAAAAATAAGTAAAATACATTTCCTAATTAAGTTAAAATTTTCGCGCTTGCAGTAACTACTTTAAAATAATATAATAATTTCGAATACAGAAACTGTTTGATAACACATATATTTAGAATTTTTATTTAGTTCGAAGATATTTTAACCCGTGTGTGAATCCTTCGGATTTTTAACAAAAAGCTGCATAATCTTGGATACAATATGAAAATATCTAAAATTTTTGGGAAAGGCTAACAGTGGAAGATGATGTAGCAATGGAAGTACTTTTATTTCATTTTATTTTTTTTATAACTATTTTGATCTCAGTCAGTTTAATCTAAACATAATAAAATTAAAAATTCATACTTCGTCAGTCTTAGGTAATATAAGAGGTTGAATGTTAATTAATTAATTATTTTAGGTTCCTCAGTCCTATATTATAACTCCTTTGCAAGAAGATTGTTTTGACTCAAAATTGGAGATTTGTTGGAAATCAACTTTAAAGTTTTCACGGTCTCATCGTAAAAGGAGAACAGAAATTGAAAGCTTGATTTTAATTTATCATGTCTCAAGATGCAGATTTAAGCATTTAACCAAGATGATGCGATAACTTAAGAAAAGAGTAGGAACCTAGAGTTTTGAAAAGGTTGATGAATTTGCCTATCTCTGCTCATAGGTTAACGGTTAATAGGTTAACGATATGACAGCAGAGATAAGGTTAATAATGCATGCGAACAGAAGCTGGTTTGGATTGGGACCCCTGTTCACAAGCCATTATCTCATTGGGATTACAAAGTTAAAATAATATATATAATCCTGATCCACCCTGTCTTTTTGTATGGCCCTGAGACTTGGACCATCTCAAGGTCGTACGAACGAAGACGCCTTGTGTTTGATAAGAAAATTCTACGCCGAATCCATGGTCCAGTGAAACTAGGCGAGAACTGGAGACCGAGGAGTAACTCGAAGCTCTTCGCGCTGACTAGAGAGCCAGACGTTATGAGAGTTGTCCGCAGCATATGGAGACTTAGATATGCTGGACATTTTTCCAGGATAACCGAGCAAAGCGTTACTAAAATGATGATATTGGATCAACTTTATGGATCGAGGAGCATCGAAAGAGCGAAACTGCTGTGGAGAGACGGAGTCGTGAGTGATTCTAGATATCTGTTTGGTGTCAGAGATTGGGTTGCGGCTGAACTGGATAGAGAGGGAAGGCGAAAGCTGCTGGAGGAGGTACTGACTCTCTGGCTGGGCTGACGTTGATTTAACTAAAGATCAAAATTTTTTTTTTTTTTATGACATTCGTTTTGAGATAGAACAACTATATGAAAAGCGCTCTCTGCCGAGTTAGACGTTAAAGCTATGGAGAAAAAAAGTTACTTCATTCGTAGATAACCTGAAAATGCGAGTTTTTGAATTAAGACACTATTCTTGCAAAGCAGTGATATCTCTAATTGTAATTTTTCGTTCTATCAAGATAATTGAATTCAAAAAATTACTATTGGTTTCTGCTTAAAAATTATAGCAAATATCTTTCCAAACTTATCTGTATTGTATTGTAAAGCCTGAGCTTTGTGTTGCTGTTAAAGTATCTCGTGGCGCCGCATAGTGGTCAAAATGTGGAAAAAACCCTAAATCGCAACCCGCTCAAAATGCCCATTCAAGTACATCCTGTTATTTTACAACAGTCAAGGTGCTCATTTCCAGGATCACAAGGAAGAACGGAATTTTTACGGTTGTTTTTGCTTAGCTCAAATTCGTAGCAATCAGAAATCATACTCTGAAGTGTGTGGAATTTGACTTCAAAATTCTGAGTCACTTCATTTCTACTAATTTATATACGAATATGCAATGATGCTGTTGGAATATCTATGTGACGTATATGACATTTGTGGTTGAAGGCCTTTTTTTATGTACTTTTTGTAATTTTTTTAAAATTGTTTAAATAGTTTTTTCAAAAGTGTGCATCTTTTGAGCGCGGTTGAGCGCAGTGTTCTAACTTGTTTTTATTAACCTATCAGGCCGCCATTTACGTGAGGAAATAATATCCAGCTACGTATCCAGCAAAATCTGTTGATTTTGTAGGTATCCTGATTTTAATTCGTAAAAGTATTGGTCTGACTGAACGTGTACAGAAAGGGATCTCGGTGGATAGTTTTGGAAAAGTTCTGAAAATTTGCTCACTTATGTTTATTAGAGTGCTGATTACGAATTTCAAGTTTTCCAATACAATTTTTTTCCGAAAGTATCAAAAAAAAAATCATGAAACTTGTTAAGGTATTCTTTTTTTGCTCATTACTTGAAACCATTAATTGAATAACTCCTAATATCCATTTCACATTAAATCAAACAAGAGTAAATCACCTAAAATTTTTATTTTAAAGATTTTTTTTTGTCTGGCCCTTCTTTTTTGAAGCGAAAGTGAGTCGAAATTATGAGACGCAATGTAGTTCAGCCTAATGGGAACCATAAAGGTGTTGGAAAGATTTGAAGAAGTTCTAAAAATCTAATTTTTCATGCTTTTTTAGGTGCTGATTGTTAATTTCAAATTTGCTAATTTCAAATTATGAGACGCAATGCAGTTCTGCCTAATGGGAACCATTAAGGTGTTGGAAAGATTTGAAGAAGTTCTAAAAATCTAATTTTTCATGCTTTTTTAGGTGCTGATTGTTAATTTCAAATTTGCTACCTCAAATTTTTCCCAGAAACATGCTATAAAGCTCAAAAAATAAATTTCTACATTCCGTCTCACAATTTTATTGACATGAAACTGCAAAACTGTATGCACAAGTGCTTAGATGGCAAAACATGCCTAATAATATCTACAACATTTATCTACCTGGCAACACTAATTAGTCTATTGGGATACTCACGGAAAAAAACGAAAAAACAGTAAGCTAGGAAAAATAATATCGAGAATATTTTAATAGGGCATTCACGAAATTTTATCAGGGCCACAACCAATGAGGATGTCACCTCCGATGCTTTTGTTAATGAATTTAAGACAGACCGATAAATGATAATTCTCGATCTCCGAGATGTAATTAATATAGTTGCGCAATTTATATTGGACTTATTTTTATATTATATTTTATTTATATAAAAAGATATATCAAAAATATATTAAAAGTTTTTAAATGGTCATTTTGGAGTAAAATTATATTTTATATTAGCGCACATATTTTTTTTTCAACTGTCACTTTTATTTTGCCGATTGTTTTCCATATCTTTTGAATTATATCTTGAAATGTTTAACTCCTATTGAATCGGATTTTGATGCATTCCATTCATCGTTAAAAAATACATGAAAACAAACATCTCGTAGTGTTATTCAGATAAAGAAAAAATACGGGGCAAGTTTTTTCGCAAAAAGGCCAGTTTTTGATCACTGCGCCGTGCGGTACTTCTTGTACAGTTCTGTCGTTAAATAAATATTAGTAAAATACTAGTTTAGTGTTTACATTGCAATGAAAATGAATATACTTGACATTAAGATGGATTGAACAATTTCATGTTATTTTAAATGTAGTGTTTGGTTTTCCTCTTTTTACTTGCATATATTCTAATATCGTTTTTATTTGTTTATTTTTAATTTTTATTGATATTATTTGAAAGTTTAAAATAATATTCCTTCACAAATTGTATACAAATGTAACTTTTTTTTTTTTAGTCAATTTCCTTTTCTAATTGATCCTTTTTTTTTTCTTTTTTTTTTTTTGTAATTCAATGTCAACTTTTGAAAACTGAATCCTGAGTTCTGAAAAGGTTTAAAACCTCTTTTTTTTCTGGCATGTATTTCTGACATGTTAGATTGTTATTATCAAATAATAATTATTAATTACCCAATCATTCAGCTGATTTTTTTCGGTGGAGAGAGGACGGGACGGGTTTTGCCTTACCGTCAAGGAATACCTTATAAACCTTTATCCGGAGCGGAGTACATGGGGTGGATGGAGTTTGTTAAGTGCTTGTCAAGAATCGACTTTCGGTCAATCATCCCGCTTGCGATTCTCCTTACTTGGAACTACCATCCTCTCACTTATTGCCGTGTACGATGAAAAATTTGTATGATTTCCCAATGGATTGTGAACCCTTTACTAGTGATAGAAAGTATATTTATCAGTATTTTTATATCTATTAACTTTCTGTGAGTTACATTACTTTAAAAAAAAATATATATAGTGATGCATATATATATATATATATATATATATATATATATATATATATATATATATATATATATATATAAACATACATATATATATTCCATAGTATATATATACATCATAGAATATATTTATGCTAAAAGCGGGTATAATGCACAGGGTATTGGAGATGACAGGACGTGGATTAAAAGCTGTGGCCTTATAGCGGGAGGTGAGTCGTAAAAGCTAGTAGCCATTTTATACTGATTGAGGGTGCCTCGGGGAGGGGCGGGGTAAAGTGTTCTTAACATTTTCGCGAGAGGTTATTGCGTCGCGAGGTCGGACCTTTAGGACCCGCGGAGCCACTTTACGGCCTCTACTTGTCTTCTGCTCTACCAGTCCTACTTATAATTTTTCAGTTAGTATCTTCTGTTTTGTGAATGAAATGGGTGGGAATGGTGATCTCGAAATGAAAGTGCACTGGAGGAAGATGTTGAAGCGTTGGATACTTTTTTTACTTCCAAATATCTAAGTATTGTAATATAAAGTAACTTTATCAATAACAAGTTGCTTTAAAAAAAAAAATATTATATATATATGTGTGTGTATATATATATATATATATATATATATATATACACACACACACACACATATATATATATATATATATATATATATATATATATATATATATATATATATATATATATATATATATATATATATTTAGGAAGTTGAAGTTAGTTTGTTAGGAAGTTGAAAGAATCTTTTTCAAGGCCTCTTACGGAAAACTCATAGATCGTATATGCTTGTTGATTTAAGGCGTATGCATGTATATATAAAAATAAATGCAGACCATTATTATGTTGCACATATGCAAACATAATTACTAAATCAAAATTTTACTTCATTTAAATAAATATGTATATTAGATTTATGAATGTATATTTTTATGTAGATAAATTGTTGCATATTGGTTAATGATTATATAGTAAATTATTTCAGTTGTCATAATTAATTGTAACATTATATTGCCTTCTTCTTTGGAGTTTTGTCTGTGATGACTGAGATGGCTCCCTAATTTTTAATTTATTTTATTTATAAGTTGTAATTGTTTTAATGACATTAACTTAATGAAAATTTTTACATATTAAATTGTTATGGAATTTGATCGTAACCTCAATTTTGATATTGTTATAATTATTTATTTTTTGATGACTGTATAATTGGACTTAATTATGGCATTATGTGCATTTTGAAGTATTTATTTGGTTATATATTAGAAAAAAATAACAAACTAAACAATTAAATGTATTTAACAGTGTGTATTTAACAGTTTTTAATGGATGTTGTAATTTAAACTAAATAAGGGCCTTTTGCATAGATACTTGAGGATGGCATAAGGGCCGAAAATTCGCATCTAAATAAATGAACTTCGTAAAATAGTAACCTGCATTTATTTTTACTCATAGATCATTATATTTTTAGATTGAGTGGACTACTCATTATTTTTACAATAATATTTTGCACTGAAGGTCGATTAAGTGACAAGGGTTATTCATATCCACCTTGAAAGAATATTTTGAAAATAAATACGCTTCTAAATTTGTATGGCTTCGTTTTAATTTTCAATAAAAGGATTTGGGATTTTTAACAAGATTTTTTAAACTTAACAGCACGTAAGGTATTTATATTACTTACGGCTGAGTTGTGTATATGTATATACTTCGAATCTAATGCTTACAAATCATTTTTATTATTATTATTATATTTTTTTTTAATTTGTGATTCGGATTTGCGATAGTCCCTTCCAAATGAATGATTAGTGCTTTAGAAAGAAAGCTAGTGCTGATAGAAAATTTACCACATACACTTAAACTTAAGGTTATAATAATATATTATTTTCTAAGTTCATCTTCAGCGTTAAAAAAAAAATCTATATGCGGATATATATTTTTAAATATTTTGTCTATTTTTTATTAAATCTACAGTTTCATACTTAATGTCGCTCCTGGGAGCTATAGAGGCCAGAAAGGCGCGATCTTGTTGCCAGTGAGTGTACTGAGGATTTGAATTGTAGGAGTCTGTAGATGTAGGAAGGATGGTGGGGAGTTCATGGTTTGGTATAGGAAAGATCCGAGGAAATATTATCGCCGAGTGGAGGGAAAGAGCCACTTTAACTCGCTATAAAAATGGGAAACGTGGGGCCGTCTCTAGGCGCCGATGACAAATCTTAAAAAGCAGTTCAGCTGTTTTATTTTTGTATATTAATTATAAATATGATTATTTACTTAATTACTATAAAAGAAATAAAGAAAATGTTTGAATACATCAATTTTTTTACTTCCTTGTACGAATTTTCTCAAATTTTAAGGGAAATAACCATTTTGACCATACCTGAATCCATTTTGACTAGTTTCGTCGTGACTTCTGTGCGTACGTTTTTGTGTGTCTCGCATAACGAAAGTTAAAATTTTTGGGATTGTTGTAACATTTAGTTCTACTTGATCACCTGAAGTGTTACTTTACTCGAAGGTCAGAATAGATTTTCAAAAAACACTGGTCAACAAAAAAAAAAAAGTTTTTGAAAACTTTTTAACTTTAATAGTTGATCTTTATAGATTTTATGTGCTGAATCTAAATCTGGCCTTAGTTTGTTTGTATCACCCATAGTTTTCCAGCAATATGCTTTGTATTACATAGTTTAAACTCCTATATGGTATACAGGGGAACTAATGAAACACTATGTTGCATCATAAGCATGGTTTGTATTTACAGTGGTTACTTAAAACAGTGATATAATGTGCTGATACAGGTTTCAGTTGTCTACTGGAATTGGTCAACTCATTCATCGCACCGGGAATGTTTGAGCAGTAAACTAAATCACCTTCTTGTTAAAAAAACTTGGAATATTGTTGCTCTCTCTTTCTGTACACATAAATGCTTGTTCCAACCGCCAACAAATTCTTTTCTTATAGTCTAGAGCCAAGCAATTCAGCTTTTTCTCTCGTTAAGCTAAGATCCCAAACTAAGTCGTTAAGCTCGATTTGAGTAAACAGAATAAATAGGCCAACGATGAAAAAACTTATGTACTGAAAATACCTTATTCCTATAGCTTTTAGGGTGCTGAATCCAAATATGGTATTAAAAGAGCTATATCTCCAACTAAATAAACTGAACAAAATATCTCCACAATTTCTTCACATTTTATAGTTACATTTATTAAACTAAGCGATTTTTAAAGAATTGAACAGCTTTAATAGTTAAAATTGTGGGTGATACAGCTTTCTTAATATCATATTTGGATTCAGCACCCTAAAAACTATAGAAATAAGGTATTCTCAATATAAACGTTTTTTCATCGTTGGCCTGTGAAATCATTTTAAATTATTATAGAAAACTTTTCAAATTTGGTAATTATGATTTATATATTCATTTAAATAACATAATAGATTTTGGTCGAAATTGACAAACAAGAAGTGGTAACTTTACTTGAACGCCATAATAAACTTTCATCATCATGGTAAATAAGACTTTTATATCAATATAAATAATATAATAGATTTTGGTTGAAATTGGCGAGCCGACGTCGCGACGCCGAGTGTCGGTTTTGAGATACTGTGATCTTCAAAAAGTAGTAACCAAGTTCAGGATCACTTTTTGAGCTACCGATTTATAGTGTAATAGGCGTACAAGGATGTCATGCAGTGTCCATATCGGATATTTTCGTTCCAATCATAACGACATTAAATTAAAATGTATTTATAGTATTTTATATTTTGAATTATTGATTTTTCATTCTGATAATGTTTATATCAGATTTAATTTATTTTTAGATTTAATAATTATTTAAAACAGAAATTTGTTTTACTAGCCTTTATGTTCAGGATGCAGAACAACTTTTCTTTTTTTTACATTTCTTGATTTAAATATATATTTCTTACTTAATGGATTTAAACTTTCTTTATAACGACCACCCGTTTTTAAATTATTGTTTCTAATATCTGGGTGACCCATTTCACAAATCTTCACTATTGATTTTAGGCAAAATCTTTCCAAGGGTGTGGTGGTAGGGCTTTTTGAAAACAACCAATAATTCACCCTCACGGTGGCACATGATGTAGCGGAAGTTCTCATCTGAGCCAAAGTTCCATGTTGTCATTTCCTCCTCTGAATTCTATAGTCCAATATATTATTATTATTTCAATGTTTATTTATTTTCTAATGTGCCGTGCTACTTAAATGTTAATAAATAAAGCCTGCCAGCTGCCCTATTAATAAATGAATCAAGAAAGGAAAAAAAAAAACGAATTGATTGTTAATAAATAAGGTTGGATAGTTGTAAATGCTTTAGTATTAACAAGATTCGTAAAAAAAAAAATATGATTTTTACATTAAATATTTATTTGTACCTTTTACCGATAAGTTCCTACCTCTTTCCAGTCTTGATTCAGTCAAGCTATAGAAGATCTCTCATTCAGCCTCTTTTTATTTTTCCTCTCACATTGCTAGTTATGTTAACCGTAACCATTTTCTGGTTCTATTTTGATATCCGTTTAGTTGTTTGTTGTTGATGTTTTGGTTTAAGGACAAATACTGGTTATTATTCTGGAGGTTATTATGCCCTACCTGCAAAAAAAATTCAATTTATTAACTTTTAAAAATCATTTATTGAAAAAACATAATAAAGGGAAATAAAGGAAGTGAAAATTTTAAGAAATTGGATTTATAATATAAATTGATAAAATAATCGAATTGATACCATAAGGACTAAAGTAAATATATATCAGAAAAATCTGAATGATTTTGTTAATATAAAAATTGAAGGCTTGTTCTATACAGTTGGAAATTTTTAGGTATTTAATTTCCGTCTAACATAAGTATCACTTTTGAAATATTGGAGTAAGAATGTTGTAGTAGTTTTAGTAATTTTTTATTATCATAGTTATCATCAATTATCTTAATTTTCTTCTATGTACGTATTTATAAAAATCCTTTTTTTAATTCCTTATTTTAAAAATGCGCATTTATGTATTCTTTTTTTTTGCGCATTTATGTATTCTTGTTTTCTTTTTTGAAATATTTGCTTTGCAAATTTTGTTCATTCACATATCTTACAACTATAAAAAATAGACCGCACAGCTTATACATATATTGTGGCAATCTGCATGGAATATGTTAAGTTTCTTATATAAGCTCCTCTAGCATAGGGTTACTATGCAAGGGAAGGAAAAAAGAGGGGAGTTCTTGCGTTTCTGAGGGCCCTTCTGAGAAATTTGTAGGCTAGGACTTGGTGGAAAAACTAAAGGACAAATTTTACATTTATAAATTTTCATTATTCATTGTTATGTTGCTGCGGCGATCAATTCTCTTGGTCGATTTTAAAATTAGTACATACAAATAAAAATAAATAAATGATTCACCCAAGTAAGAACCAAAATCTTGGTATTTTAACCTTCCAAATATCAAATATTTTTGTTCATCTCAGTGGTAAAACCACTATATTGTAAACGATAATCGGAAAGGCATGCTGATATCATAACAGTTGAGTCAATTAGAGATAATCTCCATTGTTTGGAAGTTACATAAATTTAAAACTTAAAAGTTATATTAAATTAAATATATAAAATTTTCAACAGATAAGATGACTATTCTATTTGCTTTCCTGAGGTATCCATCTTGATGTGTAGGGGCCCTCCGTGAAAATACCTCTTCTACTAGAATACATTGTGCTAGGTATATTATTAAGTTTGGAACGAATATAAATGAAAAATAAAATAAAATATTAGATTATAATAAAATAAAATTAATGAACAATTTATAAGAGCTCCCTGTTTACATATTAAGTTAATAAAAAAAAAGTTAGAAGGAGAATGTTGGTTGGGGGTGCGGTCAATAAATGAACACACAAATAAGAAAACACTGGCTGTTTGAGAATGCATAACTCTGATGTTTTGTAATGAAGGAAGGCTTTGTGCTCCGCCATTAGGTTCTTTCTTAAATTGTTTCCCTATGTTTACTTTTATAATGTTTACTGCAACTCTGGGCCTCTTGAAGATAATAGGAAAAAAAAATACGAAGGATGTTGTATGTTCTTGGTCAATATATTTATTTCCATTGCTAAACAGAAGGTATTCCCTTCTTCTTTTGTTGTTTTTGAGGTACTCCTGGTGCATGACAGATACTCAAAATTTATACGAGTCTTTCCAAATATGGCATTAATACCTGAATAAAGCAAAATCATTCCTAACTGCTTCAAATTAAGATTCCTTCAAACAATCTGTTCTATAAAAAGTAAAGTATTAATATGTTCAAATAAAGATTAATCGTATTTTTCTCGTTAATAATAGAATTTTGCACTGTGTCGAAGGTCATCGGAGGGGAGGGAAGGGTGAATTTTATTTCAGTTTCACAATCCCTAGAACGATTATTGGGGTTTCGAGAATGTCTGAAAAAATTTTCTCCCTCTACATTTGGGTTCTTCCAGCGGTCACCTTTGGATCGAATGAGCTGCAATTCGGTATGTGTTTTGCTATTTTCAATTTTGTATTTTAAGGAAAATGCGACCTTATTGACGCCCGGGTGCTTACATTATTTTTTGTGAGCTTTGGGCAAATAAAGGTTTTCAACGGAGGCATCAACGAAGGAAGATACTTTATGAATGAAGAAGGCTTTATGAATGACTTATTTATTAAAATTTCCTTGTGACGGGATAATCTAATTTAAAATAACTCAGCCCCCTCCTGCCTGTTCGCCATTAATGAAACCGGTTCAATTAAGATACTGCCATAGATACGGAGGTATTGAGCCTTGATTCTCCTAGGTGCTAGTACCTGTATGGCTCTCATCTCTGCGCCTCTGCCTTTAATGCCTGGACTATGATATGCCGGTGCCTCGGATCAGTCGCCGTATTTCCATATCATCACGTCCCCAGCTCTCTGTTTCCTATTAGCGCAAGTTCTATCTCCATTCGATAGCTTATGTATCCTTCTGATTGCTTTTAAAGATTCGGGGAAGTATAAATTTATTCTGAGGGTTAAGTTATTCACATTGAACAGATGATACTAATTTATAACGAACAGTTTTACTTATTTCTTAAAAGCGGTTTGGCAAAAAAGGCATGTTATGTTTTCTCCCCAGCTTTGTTCCGTCTTTTTATAACCATGCCACCACTATAGTTTTTAGGGCCAAGACAAGTTGACTCAATCGGTTCCTGTGATGCAGCTTCAACACAATAATATTTGCAACTCCAGGAACAATATAATTACGACGACGCATTGTGGGACAAATGGCCTAAATTGATGGACGAAAGTCAAACTTTTTTTTCACGCCATCAAGCTCTAAGCATCGATCCGTAGGCTCTTGTGAATGAACAAATGTCGGGGCATACCGGAGAAATCAAGTGATAATACAATGTTTGAGGCAAATTGATATGCATCGACAGATCGATTCTTGAATTTGCGTGAAAGCATTCTTTTGCCGTTTTAATCGTTCCTAAATAAAATCGATTATACCTTGTTTTTCCTTTTTAGATACTGTTTTATCTAAATAGATCAATTTGATCTGAAAATCAAAATAATCCTTTATTAGTGTGTATCCCTTGATGTTTTGTAAAGCTATGGATATCTGCATACATTGTTGTGCGTTATAAAAAAGTACAAAGTTGTGCACAAAAAAAGTTCATAGGAGCTGACTGTTGGTATTTAGTAAGATGAATGCGAAATAATTACATCCGGCTTCCCAAGATTGTGTCCGAAAGCGGATTTTTAAATCCCGAATTCTTAGGTATTACTGAAACAAGTGCTTAAGTATCTTCAGATTAGGAATTTCTTGGGTGAGAATAGTTTTTTTATTTATTCATATCAAATAAAAATACTGCAGTTTCGTTTGTAATAAGTGTTTTTTTTTTAAATTAGGTTAATTTATAATTCAAAATTAGGTCAGCATATCATTAAAAAAAATAAATATAAATAAATCCCCCTCGTCGCTGGAAGTTTTCATTTTAAGTATACTAGTTTTTTTTTGTGATAGGATAGTTCAGGATTTATAATAAGATTAGCCTAGGATAGGAATGAAAAAAAAAATAAAAATAAGAAAGAAATAGAAGCCTTTTTCGTTTTACTCCTATCGTCTAGCATAATTAATCATTGCGGGCTATGTGAACCTTTGCGCCCGATTCTGTTCGCCCGTTACGTCGCTGGTGACCATGTTGCCTGGTATAACAGGGGTCTAAAATTGAATTGAGCTGTAATTACAATTTATGTAATCCATAACATAAAAATATTAATGTGCGTGTAAATATCTAATCTTAACTAAAAATAATAATGCATTCAAACCTTCAACTGTGTATTCCTTTATATATATGGTGTGTATGGTGTTTTATAGAAAAAGATTTTCATCTGTGTCAAGCCATCCCTTTGGCACTTTTTTATGGGGGTTGAACATTAATTAAGAAGTACCCGGTTCTCTACTGGTCCTTTTTCATTTTTTTTTTTTTTTTTTTTTTTAGATTACGGTCTTGCTTTTAGGAGAGTTTGTATGAGCAGTTCCTCTGTAATCTTAGTATCTTACAACACTTATTTATTTATGGCCTTAGTTGTTCATAGTTGAAATCTATTCAAGTACATACCTAAGTATTTAGATCAATCTTTAAGAAAATTGTAATGTTTCGTTGATAGCATGTACTTTAGTTACATTCCTAAAAAAGAACTTCTCGTGCTTAAAAAATATTCGAACACTGACAGCCAACTGAGCAGACAGCAACAATCCTAACAAGACATCAAAATTCCAACTGGGACTCAAAGCGTTACCTAACGAAATTGGTGCTAACTTTGGAAAATTCGACTTGACCTAGACGAAGCCAAGATTCCACTGGTAGACTCAATAGATTACCTTTTTACATTTAAGAGAAAAATGCACACTGCGGTTAAAACGAAAATGAAAACATAAATCTCAAGAAATAAATTAATTAAAAAGCTACTTACTAAATTCTTTTCCTTTTGCCATTTAAATGATTTTCATTCTACATGTTTTCTGATTCATCTGTAAGTTTCCTACATTCGAGTTACGATGAATAGTTGTCCGATGAGTGGTTTAAGACCAATTTTACAAAAAATGCGTTAATTCAGTAAAATTACTGTGAGTAATTAATGAGTTGTTTTAAATTAAATATTGAAAAAAAGAAGTTTCTTCGATTTTTCTCTTCAATATATGATTTTAAAATGAGACTCTGAAATATTTTTTTTCTAAACTATCACCATTTAATTTATGATGCTAATTTTTTTTCTTCAGACTCTTTTTATGCATTAAATGGTTTTCTCTGTTTGTTTTTTTTTATCCGAAAATTACCCTGTATAACCTTGCTAACGTTTTTCATGAGAAATATTTTTAATATATTTATTGACTATTCCATTATTGTAAATGACGATTAATATTAGAAGGAGCCACATAGCTTTAATGAAATCTCTACTTGAACTGAGATAAGTTTAAATCCTATTTCCTTACTGCTGTTATTTGTGGTCCAAACTCGTAATTAGCTTTCTTCTCATCCGATTACTCAACTTTTACATTTAAGCTGGAACTTTCCATGGAATGAAATCCATCGTTGTTTTTAAAAAAATTCATTATGAATTTCCTAACTGACCAACTTTAAGTTATAATTATATTGTTCTGTGCTATTTATCACTGTCTTAAAAACTTAAATAAACATCTGCTTTACTTTGCATGGATCTCGTTTTTAATTAAATATTTGCTAATTCTTATAATTTCATTCATTTATTTTTTTGATTGTTGCCTCTATCACTGAGGGCCATTGACAAAAATACAATTTATATTATTTTATAAAACTTGATTTTTTTTAAACCCCAGCGGAACCTTCAACGTCTTCCAGAATACCCATCTTCAAGATTGCTTTTCATTCCCAAATTCCTTCGTATAATGCACAATTTCTGGCATGCTTAACAGGTCTGATGACCCTGCAGAATTCACACATTGGTGCCTCAACGTCTCCCCTCAGAACCTATCCATGAGATTCCCAGTGCCCTATGCGGAGTCAACACAGAATCTCTTTTCTTTTGGAACGGTGAGAGCTTTTGTTCCATTTAATGGGGGTTTATTCGATCTCTCTAAATTTTGATACACTTAAGCTCCATTTAACTAGCCTCGTAGAACGTATTTGGTTCTTGTTTAAGAGTCCAATCATCTTTAGTTGTAGAAAACAAGATTTTCTAATCATTTGTATAATTACTACGAGCCAATTGAGCATTGTGGTCGACCTTCTTGCTCCCTACTACTCCATATTGCGAACGGACAAATACTAGAATCACGCTTCTACCGTCTTGATACACCCTCCACCATAAATTTCAAATTTCCCTGATGTAACTATGAATTTAGATGAGAATTTTCGAAAATCCATTCAATATTGAAGGAGAAAGCAATGGGCCACCGAATTGGAAATTTTGATGACGATTTATTGTTGGACAAATGGCCAAAATCGATGGACGAAAAGGTCAAACTTTTTTTTTCTAGTCATCGAGCTCTAAGCATCGATTTATTGGCTTCTGAGAATAAACAAATGCCTAGGCATTCCAGAGACATCAAGTGATAATACCATGTTTGAGGCAAATTGATATGAATCGGCAGATCGATTCTTGCATTTTCGGTGACGTTAACCACGGACACTGAATCCCTTTACAGGCAGGCAGTACACTTATCTGATAATAATTGAGGAGTATTAACTCAAAACCCAATACATCTACTCTTAGAAAATTATCACAAACAAATTATTATAGGTGCATCTCATACAGATAAGGCTACATTTTATTGAAAATGTTGATTTATAACACCTGTTTCATCTGGAAAAATTTAAGATTTGAAATTAACTGAATACTTTTAAGATGTAAAATCTTAATTTATCAAAAAAATATCTTTTTTTTTTTGAGAAATAGATTTATTAATTTTTTATAGAATGCTTCTTAATTTATATTTTTTGTACCAGACATACGTGAGTTGCGCTGGGTCAATAATGAATTAATAAAATAAAATGTATTAGTAAATAACAAATGCGATTGCGGTGTAGATGATAAAATTACGGTTGTAAACTTAGGGTTAGTGTTTTGAATTAATTTACTAATTTTTGTAGTTTGATATTGGACCATTTTTAGATAATATTTTGTTATTACATGTATTATATCTACCCGAAGTATTGGTAAGAAAGTATGATTAGTTTAATAACTTGAAGGGAAGTAAAAAACTTGCTGTTTTTATGAAGGTTTGACATTTAAACATGTTTTAATTCATTTACAGTTTCATCGTTAAATTGGCCACAATTGAAAATAAAATCAATTGCTGATCAATAAAAACGACTTATACCTTAAGAAATATAATAATACTCTTTCTAATAATCGAGGTAATATTTATGAGAAACAGTTACAAAACTCACATTGCTCAAATGAAATTTGACAACAAATTAACCATTAAAACTGTTTCTGTACCTTTGTCAGTTTCTGTAATTACATACTTTATAAGAACATGATCGGAGAGGAGGGACTAAATGTTACTTTTTTTATCTTTATGATACAACCACACATAACACACTTATCTCAACAATAGCTCACGAAATTTGCTTGTATTATACTCTAGAAGATACCTTAACCAGTTTTTTTCAAGTAAACTTAGGCATATCCGTTGTCGCCATGTTTTGTGTAAGTTTATTTTGTTTTTAAATCTTCCGTTTATAGCGCAAAAATGATCATGCACCGTGCCTGCCTGCTTGTGTCTTATGTGCTCTAGCATGAAAAATGAAGCAGGAATCTTTTAACTAAGTATCCATTGTTTTAATTAAATTATTATACCATAAATAATATATTTATTATTTTGTACAATTCGGTTCCCATCCCCTCAATAGCTGTGTCTAGTATAACTGAGTATGAATCGTGTAAAGTCCGGTGTGAAGAATTTTTATACCGAGAGAAGAGAATAATGGCACCTGTGATGTATGGGCTTTCCTCGTGTCAATCGAAAACTTGGCCCAGAAGAACCTTGAATATATCGGAGAGCCATATAGTATGTGTCCCCCCTCCTATATCCCTCATATGCCAGAGAATATGCCGTGTCATACCCACCTTTATCTCTTCATCAAATCTAACGTACTCAGAGCACAAAACATGTCCACAGGACGCTGTCTTGCCTTATTTATTTAGTTTTTAGCGCATTGATTTAGACTTCTGTCTGAATTAGTTTTAATTTTAATTTTATTATATTTATTTCATTATAAAATAATAATAATAATTAATATATATATATATATATATATATATATATATATATATATATATATATATATATATATATGTATTTATTGTTTTAATTTTATTTGAAAAGCTATATTCGCGCATAGGAACAGAAAGTCCTTACACTGCAATAAGGTGACAATTGAAGGAAAATGAAATGAGTATTAGAAGAAGCATAACAAAACAAGAGACGAAGGGGTTTTGGAATAAAAAAAAGTCCCATCTTAAATTTATTCCCGTCTATAACATAAAAAACAATTTCTCATCGGAATTACTGGAAAAATCCCTACCCTTTTATCGTTTACCTATAAACACCCCAACTTTCTTTCATTGCTAGTTCAGTGCCAGAAGAAATCAGTACAAACGTTTCTGTTTGATATAATCTACTTAAACCTTGGTACAAAATGTATTTGATTTCTTGTCTTAGTAAAATTCATAATTCATAAGTGTTTTATAATACTAATTTATATTACATTTAATGTAATATGTATAATAATAAAAAACTGCATTTTGAATTGCTTATTTTTGAATTTTTGTGTGTTTTTAGAACTGAAGATGATTGTACAACATTCAAAACTAGTTTTCAATAAAAACAAAATTATAGAAGTGGCAAATAATTTATCAATCTCTAATGAAATTGATCCTTCTATACCATCATGCGGATGCCAACTAAAAAAAAAAATTCTTGTTTGATCATTTCTCTTGTTAATACTTTTCAGGTGGTGTAAGTTAGAGGAAATTATTGCTCCAATCATGTTCCCCTGACCCTTGAACCGTGAGGTAATCACTTTATTGAGATGGTGAGGCCTCATCTGTAGGGACGACTGAGTCAATCCCCAATCAAGCGAAGTGCAAATAAATTTACTGTGTTCGAAGCTCAAATTACGACTTGAAACATGGGAGCTGAACAGCTCTACCAACATCAGCACCAGATTTTCTAACACTCTATCGTTCATTGGGGGCTGATTATTGCATTTTTTTTTTATTAAAATAAAAGCTAATGAAAATATATATATATATATATATATATATATATATATATATATATATATATATATATATATATATATATATAAGTTAAAATACTTGAGAAATTAAAACGTAAAAAAAAGAAAGAATAAGGCACGAAGTGAACAACACGGATGCTTGGATAATACTAACTTTATTTATCTTTTGCAAGGGTTTATATAGTCTTACATTGTTTATTTACACTAATTATTTACATACACTACTTATCACCTCCGCCCCAGTTCACAAAGTGAACTCTGGGTAAAACTAAAGACAAAATAAAATAACTTTTTGACAACAAAACTAACACATACTAAACAACTAAACTATTCTCTAACTTTACAACTAAACTATAAGACCTTGTATGTACATCATATATACAAATACACCAGAGTTTCCACAATGGTTTGACAATTAATGTAATTCTCTACTTAGTGATAGAACTACTTATACTAAAAGGACAACGGCATCAAGAAAAGATAATTTTGTTATTTACACTTCCGAATTGCCTGGATTAAGAGGGATGCGAAGGTGCTGGATGTGGGTGTGTCTTATCCTCTGTGCACCTGTCATCTCCTGGATAGAAACTATGTTATGCTCTCGTAGCGCTACCACTCTGAAATGTCCTTCAAAGCGCTGATCCCCTTTTCGACGGCTGGACGGTGGTCGGCAATATACCGTCATACCTAATGAGATTCTGTGAGATTCATCCGGTACCGCTACGCACTCCCGATTTGCCCTCGAAATTTTTTCTTTTGTGAGCCTAGTATACACCCTTTGTGAGATCTCAGCTAACTGTCTCCGTTTGTGGGTTACTGCATCTCGCAGATGTGTGTACGCGGTAGTAAGGATATCTCCCCTATTCCGTAACGGATGACCGAATACCACTTCCACCGGTGTAAAACCTGTAGCGGAATGTATTGTGTTGTTGTAAGCCACTACTGCCCTAGGCATTGCTGCGGTGGCTCCTAATCCCTTATGTAACTGAAATAACCGAAGGTGTTCCCCTAATGTATTATGGAGACGTTCGATAGCACCTCGTCCTTGTGGGTTACCGGGGGAGTTAAAATGCCATTTTATATTTAAGTCTGAACATTCCGTAGTTGTACGAGCGTTCTTGAGTTCCCTCCCACCATCCGACGTAATGTTGTGCGGTACTCCGTAGCATGATATCCAACTGAGCATACCCTCCCAAACGGCGTCAGCTGTTTTGTTCGATAACGGGTAAGCCATGGCTAGCTTGCTAAAGTTGTCAAGAATAGTAAGCCATTGCGAGCCTTCCCAAGTAAAAATGTCTACCTGTACCTCTAACAGTGGCGAATTCGGGGTATGTGACACTTCGGGATGGACATTGATGGGGTGTCTATCGTACTTCGCCCGGTGGCATATTGTACAATTTTGCAGCACCTCCCGGATCGTTCGGCGCATGTGGTGCCAGTAATACCTGCGGCTCAACGCGGCGAGAGTTTCTGGTACCCCTCGATGATTGGTTTTCCCTTCGTGATAAGCCTTAACTAAGTCTTTTTGCCGGTCTGGTTCCTTAACAGTTTCTACCATTTTTGAGCATAATATTAAGTTCCTATCAGCTCCTACGCGCTCTGTTTCTAATAGATGCTTGATTCGGTCTAGAACCGTTTTATTTCCTACATAAAGGTAATATGTCTTGCCCGGTTTAGTACTCATGTTAAGAATGCGGGCGATATCCGCCGGTGGCACTGAGGGAACTGTCCAAACGGTTACAATACTGTGGCGACCATACTTCGTGTATTCCGTTCGCGACATTCCTTCCGTACGGGTTTTCCAGATGACCTGGCGCGTGTGTCGGTTCACTATGGTGTCCATCTCGTTGAGGGGGGTAGGTCGAATTTCCTCGGGAATCTCATCCGCATCTACTGTATCCTCCTCATCACGCAACGTCTCTTCCCCGGCAGTGTCTCCGGAGGGACCCGCTTGCTGAAGCGGATTCGTATACAGGACCCGAGACAACCAGTCCGCAATGACATTTTGTGATCCTTTTTGATGTACGATATCGAAGCTGTACGCGCGTAGTTTTTCTTTCCACCGTCCGATTCTGGCTGACGATTCCTTTAGTCCGTCCGTCCATAATAGCGGTTTGTGATCTGTACGGAGCGTAAACCGCCTCCCATATACATAAGGCCGAAAGTGGTCAATTGCCCAGACGATAGCTAAAAGTTCCCGTTCGAGCGCACTATACCTTGACTCTGCGTCGGATAGTTGTCTGCTCGCAAAAGCTACCGGCCTATCCCCGATATCGGATTCCTGCGATAATACCGCCCCGAGCACCCTTTCGCTAGCGTCGGTCGTCACTACGAATTTCGTTTGAAAATTTGGGAATGCAAGCACTGGTTCTGCAGTAAGGGCTTCCTTGCACCTATGGAAGCTCATCATATGCTCATCGGTAAAAAGGAATGACCGACCCTTCTTCAACAGTTGCGTAAGTGGTGCGATTATATCAGCTGCGTTCGGTAGGAATTTTCGATAATAATTCACCATTCCGAGGAAACTCTTAAGCTCTTTTTGATTAGCGGGTGGTAAAACGCGGGAGATGGCTTCGACTCTGGCTGGGTCTGGTTTGACTCCCCGTTCCGAGATAAGGTGACCCAAAAATTTTATCTCTGTACGAAAGAACTGGGACTTCTCTTCCGATAATTTAAGCCCGAATTCGCGGATTCTCTCAAAGACATCCTTGAGGTGAGCTACATGGCGCGATGGAGATGAGCTAAAGACGATAAGATCGTCCATGTATATCTGACAATACTCTTCCCCTAGCCCACGGAGGAACTCATCCATCAGGGGCTGGAACGTAAGAGGCGCGTTTCTTAGCCCAAACGGCATTCGGGTGAATTCGTAATGTCCTCTGCCGAAGGTGAATGCCGTTTTTTCGATATCCTCCTCTCGCATCCGCACTTGATGGTACCCGGATTTTAGGTCGAGTGTAGAAAAAATACGAGCTCCCGCCAGACGATCTAACATATCTTCGAGTCTAGGGAGAGGATACCTCTCCTCTACGGTATTCTCGTTTAGTTTCCTGTAGTCAATTACCAGTCGGTAAGAGGGGTCTGCTTGTGGGTTCAACCTCTTTTTTTCCACGACCCACAAAGGACTGCTAAATGGTGACGTGCTATGACGTATGATCCCTTGACGAAGGAGGTCACCAATTTGATCATTAATAATCGACGTCATTGACTGGGGATATCTCCGGCCTTTCGTATAGGAAATTTTATTTTCTTTAAGTGTTATTTCATGTCTAGTCATCCCGGTGGCCGGTAGTGGGCAGCCCTCCTTATAAAATATATCTGTGTATTCGGATAATAATGCTTCCGCCCTTGGTAACTCTGTACGCACCATCTCTACACGAAGTTCCTTTCCCGTCATTTTAAATTACCGGTGATATGATTTCGACCCCAAGGTCATTAACCAACTTCCC